>OV743435.1:19927525-20427000 GCA_928269145.1 Agriphila tristella | reverse complement strand
TTCTTCACAGTTAATCATGTAGTGGCATTAGCTTTCTGATAAGCCACTAAACAAAAGTCGTCGCTGATCCTCATTTTGGAAGCGACTTACTAGGTGACTAAAATCGACCCATGTAAATAGCCCATACATAAATCATAATATTATGATAAGTTTAAAGTTACTCTGTGTAATATAAGTAATGAGTTGCTAACTTCAGGCGAATTAAATCTTTAACAATCTCATATAAGTATACGTTTGTAGCTTTTTATTTATTAAGTGCAATAAAGTATTTTTTTCCGCAAATATGTATTTCAATTTATCTATATAATTTAGTTAGGTATATAACTATAAAAAAAACTTGATGTAGTCCGTAAGCCCGCGACAGTTTTGCTTACGTCATATGACATCACGATGAAATGCATGGCACTCGGTCGGAAAAGTTGTGCTGAGCGAGGATCAGAAAATTATCGCAAATAAAATTGGCTGGAGGCTTGACAAAATCCTTCACTTCCGATTAAAAATCACTTTTGAAGGACTTCCGGCCAGATATGGCTTGGCAGATTTATTTACTCTCATACACTTTATAATAATTTTCGTCAAGATGTCAAATGACGTACGAAAAGGTATCCGGTGACCATCTTTGGCACCGTCTTTCAAGTACTTTCGGCCATTTCAAAACTGACAGACTTATGTAAACTCTCTATAATAATAGTGTGTTTGAGAACAAATAAGTCTACCAAGTCATATCTGGCCGGAAATCCTTCAAAAGTGATTTTTGACCGGAAGTGATGGATTTTCTTAAGCTACCGGCCAATTTCATTTGCGATAATTTTTTGATCCTTGCTCAGCACAACTTTTCCGACTGTGAGCCATGCATTTCATTGTGATGTCATATGACGTAGGCAAAATTGTCGCGGGCTCACTGACTAATGCTCCAGAGTGCCTACAATGCGACCAAAATAAGAATGTGCTAAATATGTCTTTTTGATGGAAATACATGGTTTGTTATATAATTATACAACGTGTTAAAAAAACCCCTATTGCCGAATATTATAGATAAAAACCATCAGACTAAACAACTTTTACTATGGGAAACTCTAAAATCGTGAAATAAAATCTGCTTTTTCATACAAAAATTAATAAGGATAATATAAAAATGTATGAAACAGCTGATTTCTTTTTCGCTTTTTCAGAGTTGGTCCCATAGTAAAAGTTGTTCAGTTTGATGGGCCCTATTTACCATATTCGGTATTAGGGGTTATTTTGTAACATATTGTATAGCACTTTCGATTATCAGAACTGATTGATTTTAAAGTGACAACTCAGCGTTACAAATATTTTTTTGTTACAAATTAAAGCAAAGTGGAATTTTTATAGTGATTAGGGAGTAAAAAGGACTATAATTAAAACAAGTTAGTATTGAAGTCTTCATTTTATTGTGAAGTTTGTCTCCTAGTATAATGTATAGTACATACGACATAAGCTTACAATATATTACTGTATTCCTCCTTATATTTAACATTAAACCACGTTTGTTCGTATTCGTAAAGGAGCGTATGAGTGACTCGTAGCAAAAACAGATTAGGATTTAGTGTAGGGTCTGAAAATAGCGACTTAGTACAGAGTTACAGACAATCACATCACAAAATGTTGAATTCAATCGATTTTGAACTTTAAAATTGTTCGGTTAATTAAGGATTTAAATCGATTGCATTTTGATAGTTTTGTAATAATCACCAACTGCTTAGTGTAGGTACACAAATTAACAATTTATTGTACTCACATTAGAATTACATTGGTCTTTGTTTATAGTCAGCAATTAAAACTCCTCATTTTTTGTTTTCATTGCTTGAAAAAGACGTAAATTTTGAGAACTAATATGCGTTTACCCCACCGCGCGCGCGTCCTGCCTGCGTCTTGCGTATCAGAAACCACTGCGTATCAGAAAACACCTAAAAGATTAGGCTTTGGTCTCCTGTTTTATGCTGTACGCGAAGTTTAACGTCAGCGTAAACATTTCTATACATTTCATACGCATACGCCGACGTCATTGTTTGAAAGAGAGCTACGCGTTCACTTCATCATTGCCGCTACCTCCCGGCCCGCTTCTTCATACCGCGCACCCGGCGTCGCCTGGGGAGGCGCAGGAGGGCGACACAGGGGGTGCGGATGCAATGATGAAGTGAACGCGTAGTACATTTCTTTATAGGCCGACCGGTTAAATGAGTCCTCGCCCGCGGGGCACAGGGGCGCGAGGGGAGACGAGAACGTAAGTAAGCACTGTAAGCGGCCGACTGCATAAATAGGAGACCAAAATGTGATGGATATACACATTACATACCCTCGCTTCTAATGCTAACTATATTCAAACTGATTCTTAATTGTATGCCAAAAGACTTCAGTTCTGTACTATATCGCTAATTTGCGAGCCGCACACCAATCCATAGGTAGGTACATACATGATATGAAGGGATTTATGCGAACGCTATAATTAATATTTATTTTTCATCGATATTATGTGCACAAAATTATATTGAATTGTGATAAAGAAAAAAGAACAATATTTCACATTTTACTGTGATAAATAGGTAGTACATTTTTTAAAGTGTTACAATATATTCCTGTCGTAGAAAAATCAGCTTTAAAATATTAATTATTTTAATAACTTTGTAATAACAAAATAAACTAAGAATTAAATAGGGTTACCTTTTGTTTAAGGTACTTTACTATGGAATCGAATATTACATTACATAATTATAGCGGTATTATTTAACATGTTCGTTCATTGTCATTTTGCAATATTAATTATTTAATTAAAATTCTTTTATAAAGCATTTACAGATATGAATATTATTAGTTAGTTTTTACAATATTATCTTCGATTGTCCGCAATTTTTAGGAGTTATAGTAAAAACACTAATTTACTGCGAATATCAGGCGGTTCAAAAAATTAAATATCACATGCCTGATTAAATTGTATCTCAATATTGTACTTTATTAAATAAAGGCGTAAGTCTATATTCGTGTGAAGTCAGTTTCGTTTAAATTAATACAAATCTGTACAAATTGAGTTAAAATAACTCACGTAATTATTTGTTAGATTTTACTATCGATTTGAAAATAAAATGATTTATTATGTACTTAAATAAAAATTGTGAGTGCTTAGTGCAATAAAAATGGCTTTGAAAAGTAAATTTTTGGGACTGTGTTAAGTTTTATATCATATACTTATCACAGATGAAGCCAATATAATTTTAGCCATGTATTTTTTATTAATATAATAATTATATTACATAGCAAGTTTGTGATTAGTATTTCCGATCAATGGTGTTGTTTTATAAATACAAGAGGCCTAAAAAACGCGTTAGCTATTTTCAGTTTTATTTTGTACAAATTTGATAATTTTAATGACCAAAGTCTGTATAACCTTACTTGTCTTATTTGGTAAATATAGGTAATATAACAAATGATTTTCCACACATAGATAACGAAAGAAATGACTTTTTAATGTAATAAAACAACATATTTTTAAATAAGGATTAAAATTAAAAAGACGTATGACAGCTCTTAAAAAGGACAAATTGGCATAAACAGACTATACTATAGTTTTATTACCTATATTAGGTTTCTTTTTCTGAATCCTAAGTAATCTATTGCCATTTATTTTCTTTATTTACCAATCTTTTTGTTTTTCTAACTGCTAAAATAATTAAGTAAGTAATTTTATTAACTAAACATTACCCTCCTTTTTGCTTCGCCGTAGTAGGGTAAAAACAACTAGGTTGTTGATTCTGAAAATAATTAATTCTGAAATTTAATTGCGTTGATATGCTTAGTAAAATCTCACAACTTTCAATTAAACCAATTTAATTTCTCGCAGAGAAAATAATTTATACAGTGTGTACATAACATTATTAGTTTAATAAACAATTTAATTATTACATAATTAGCCAATTTTGTTTCGATCTCATTTTATTTTTGGGTCAGGTAGTAGGGTTTTAAAAAACCTACATTCTGTAATTAACAATAACCTAAGTAATGCCAATTAAAAAAATTGTAGAATATTAATCATAAATTAATGATTATCAAAAATACGTAAAATTTAATACATCGTATTTTGCTATAAATTCCACTTCTTTAATAGGCAGGAAAAACAGATTTAAATATTACATTTAAATTAACGCAACCGTTGTGCATTTTATATGTAGGTAATTTTTCTCCTATAATCTACTTTAGTTCATATTATTTACTAATTGCGTACAATTCTAATGAAAATGCAAGAACTTCTCAATAGCTGTACATTTTATATTTCATTCATATTATTTTAGATGAGATTCATTTGAAAAAAATCAAATGCACAGCTCTTGAGTTCCAGTTTTACAACACTATTATATTAATTTTAATCTCACTGATTTTGATAACATAATTAGTCTACTAATAGCTTCATATATTTATAATAGCAATTATGTACAGATCAATACCGCATATTTTATAATATATAATTTCATCTACTGCGTAAGCAATGACCGCCGTTTATTGTTTGAATGTTTCGAAACTCGTTCAAGAGGCCGCACAACAGACAACACTGGAAGAAATTATTTATAGTTTAAATTATTGAAAATAAAAAAAAAACGAATAATCTATTTCTTATTTTGGAAATCTGTCAATCGAGCTAGCTAAGGACTTTTTTATTATAGTTTCAAGATTATAGGTTTGTTTTTGGTTGGCACGTCAGTGTAAAACTACAAAATTGGAGGTCACTTTTTTTCTATTGAGAAAAGTTTAAGCTATTACAACTGAGTACTACACTCGACGTCAGAAAAATCGCACCTCTTCGAAAGTAAGTTTAGACTTGGCCACCTGCTATTGCTAGCTAACCTCCTATTGTGTAAATGTTGATATCTATTGAAAGTACATTTAATGAGCTTTCAATTAATATTTGTTTGATTTAATTAACATAACAGTTACCATAATTAAACGCTTAAAGCGTTATTGCTTGCGCCGCCATAAAAGGGAAATAAAAGGGAATCCAGGAAATACGGGTAAATTCGCTGTCGAGATGATGGAGAAAACACACTTCAACAGTTCTATCAAAACATGGAATACCCAAGAATCAAGATGGATACTATTGCCCATGAAGTTGCTCAAATATTGCAAAAAAATGAGGCAATGTAATGTTGCTCGGAAACTGAAGCAAGTCTAAACTTACTTTCAAAGCGGTGAGATTTTTCTGACGTCGGCGTCGAGTGTATAATCTACTTTCGACATAATTTTTTTGGGACTGATAAATCAAGTAATACTGTGTGAAATCGTTGTTTAAAAATGTGTATTTGACGTTGTACGGTCTCTTAATGAATGATTTGTATATATTTGAATACCTCTGTAAGTTATTTACCTAATTACTTATCAGTAACAAATACATTAGACAAATTAAATTTGAAATTCGTTTTTTCATAATTATGATTTATTTAAATATTAATTTATGACAAAGAATTAGTTTATCCTGTACAATTTAGCTAGGTGTTAAAAAAGGTACGTTTTAAAAACCCAAAATGGTCGATAATTAGAAGCGAATGGTTACTTGTTAAGGGGTCGACATGAGCTAACTAGCGCCACTAATAATCTAAGCGATCGTTTAGATGGCACCGGAGTTCGACCGGAGGATCGAGACCGCAACTCGACTCAACCGGAGCGGACGGAGACGGACCGGAGCCGGGCCGGATCTCAACCGTAGCACGTTTCACCATTTTCACATGAGTTTCTATTGAAACTGCGTAACAGTACTTCGAGATAAAGAATAGGCATCAGCTAACTTCGTATTTTTGCTTTTTTTAGAAATGACGTTGACATTTATTTCATTGCAATAAAGTTGAAATTGTAAATGACTTTTAGGGCCAAACTACTTTTTTAATTGTCTTTGTTATGTTAGTTAGACGATTGTTTCCGATGTTTTCTGATGCCCATTCTAAAGAATGGGCATCAGAAAACATAACACAAGATAAACACAAGATAAACACAAGATAAATCTTGATGTGTACGTCTTTGCTACAATGGCAACGGAGCCGTCTTGTATTAGCGCGGTGTCTCGTTTTTGCTCCAATCGAGCTAAAGTCCGGCTTTGGTCGGGTTTCGGCTCATCTCCGGTCGACTCCGGTGCCATCTACACACGCTCGCTAAGATTATTGGCGGTGCAAGTTGGCTCTTATCACTTTTCTTACAGACTTTGTGCTTTTCCAGGCACGTTGTTGAATTGCCGCTCTTACTACACACACTCAAAGCTCGTTTCCGCTCAAATTGACTCTTACAAACATTTAAGAGTTCATATACACGCTATTCTATTTTGTACTAATGACGTTTGTTTAAAAACACGAAGTCTGTATATAGTAGGTACCTAACTGATTTCCATTTCGGAAAGGTATGAAATATCATCCGAAAACATTATATTTTTTTATGTGGTATTAAGCAATCCTTTAGTAAGATTTAAACGTATCCAGTGTTTTTGAATAAAATGTGGCGCTGCTATAGCACAAACGATGTTCATGAGGGAGATTAAATGATAATGTTCCATCAGTCTGGTACAAATTTTGGATCATCCATCAGTATGGAAAAATTAGAAGTCTATACAGACTGATGGAATGGATTGATGCCAGACTGATTATGTATGATCTCCATCTATAAAATCAGAGATGAATTTTAAAAAGTAAAAGTTTATATCAAGCTTTTAGCAAAAGAAGTCAGATGAATGAAGAAAGACTTGGATAACAATTATAGTAAATCTCATTGAGTATTAATCAATGTTTTTGTACTTTCAATGTGAGTACCGTGATGACATCAGAAATGATAAATCAAGGTATAAGTTTTGATCATTCATATTTTGTGGTGGAGTATCTGTGCTTCCTGCGTTGATTTCTTCTATAATGCTGGGGTCACTTAAGGCTTAACGACATTAATTATTGCGCTTATTTTCCGCGTAAACTATTTCCAATAAGCCATTCCAGTAAGCAATCCAGCCCAGCGCTGGAATAATGTGATCCGGCACTGCAATGCACTTATTCCAATGAGATCTAATGAGCACTGGGGGCCAATCGCGCTAATGTTTAGATCAACTGGACCTCGACTGAACCGCGACCAATCATAACTTTTGACGTATTCCGTATCGCGCTAAGGTTTTGACAGCTAGTTGAGACAGATGTCGTGCGCAACTGGAGCGTAACTTGCCGTCCAATCCAAGACAAAGTTAAAAGGATGCTACTTTTTTTGGACTAGTTCTCAACTATTTGGTGTTTACTCTCGCAATTTTGGGATATTTATTCAGTCTAAATGCAAAAATATACAACGCTTTTATTTTTATTGTAAGAAGATCTTCTGTAAGAGTGCTAAATAATCTAAATTTAATTGATGTACTGTGAAGAGTCATCAAAAAGTGTATTCGAATGTCCAATCGGCAATTTGTAAAAATCTACAACCTATCAAATCATTTAGTTTGTTTACTTATGAGATATGAACACCATAACACCATAATTACGCCAATTCGGATGCCTTTGGTGTGGCCAAACAAGATAAAGGTAAGAAAACCATACCTAACCTAAAAATGTTCACTGTGAATAAATTTCATTCTTTCTTTGTTTTTGTATTACTTAATAGGTACCTAGATTTTGATGGTATTAGCCATAAAATGCCTTTAGAATCTAAGTAAGTATTACAATTTCAATTTACTCACCCTTGTCCATACATACAACTAAAATATTTATGAGTACCTATTTAGGTAATAGACTGTACAATGTTATTTATTTTAAAATTTATTGTTGAATCATCTATAGTCCTTTAACTTTTAACATGTTTTGTTTTAGGTGCCTACGAAGATAACCAATGCATGCTGTGTGCTGCATTAGACATATAGTACAAAGAGGCAACACTTTGTTCACTTTGGCATTCACTCTGTTGGTGGCAGACAGAAGCGGTGGCTCTGAGCATAGACTGAGGACTAGTGGAAGTGTAACATGCTAGCTAGGTGTGGTGCTCGCTGATGCTCTTGACAAAATTAGAGTCGTTTACCTAATTCATCATCATCATCAGCCTATCATCGTCCGTCTGATAAACATAGGCCTCTCTGAGTGCACGATCCACGGCTACACTCATCCAGTTTTTGCCAGCCACCTTGCGAAGATCGTCGCTCCACCTTGTTTGTCCCACACTACGTTTGCCGATATGTGGTCTCGTTTACCTAATTGTTTTGGGGTAATAGGATAACTGAATAATAATAATAAATTATTTTAGAAAACTTTATTAATGTTATTTTTTATTGATTATTAACTAAGCTGCTATCTCCTCCTATAGCATCTCCTTGTTGGCAATACTAAAACAAAACATAAAAAAATTGTTAGTCACTTTTATAACATAATTGTTTAATAATATGATTCCCAATCAGCAGTTAAGATATTAAAAACATAACTAGATGTAGATCCAAAGGCTGTGGGTTCGATTCCCATGAGCTGGTGACGAGTCGTTTTGTTCCAGTATATGATTTAAAATAAATATTAATCACACTTGATGCGAAACCTCAACTCTAATGATAACTAGTTGTTTTGTATCTTTTAAACATAGATTTAATAATATTGGGGCATATTATTTTAATTCATTAGCGGTCGCAGGCGACCAGACAACAATAGAAAATCGATTGTCTCTTTTCCGGGCGTTGACGAGCTAATATCTAGATTAGATCAAAATAATAATACCTTTTTATACATAAGGTCTCTGACTTCCGCCTTCTGCAAACATTTTAAATCTCTGCAAACTACAATGTTGCTCCATTTTATCTATTGTAGAACCAATTTTTATTTATCTTAATTTTGTATTGCACATTATATTCTATAACCTGAAATAAAAAAAAATTAGGGAAATTACATAAATAAATACCCTTTGGAGTCGGAACTGATGTTATTAAATATTGAATGAAAAAGGGCACACTAATAATCAAAGGGCACAAAATATAAGTAGGAAGTTGAACGGAAGAAATTCTAAATTCTATTTATTGTTTCACTAGTACTTTTAACCTTTCTAAAACAGATAAGTAATAGGTTTTGAGAGTGATAATAACAATTAATTAATGATAAATGTCCCTATCTTACCGTTCGTCATTATACATAAATTGCCTCTTCATTCGGTAAAGAAGCAATATTCCTCTAATGCTGTTATACATATATGAAAGCTGCATCTTGATGGCCGTGTATCTTCTATTTCTTTGGTCAGCATTATGCTCAATTTTGATCTTGCTTTTCACTTCTGTAAAAAAAATACATTTTCATTATTACTCCTACATCTTGGCATAGCTATAAAAAGTTCACTGCTAATACATAATTACATACCTTTGATTATTAGGGTACTTTGTTGACTGGGCCTCGGTATTATTTTGTTTATCTTTACACTTCAAAGAGTGGTGGGATGTTCATTTGTTTTATGACTATATGTGATCACAAATCACAACAAAATACTAACAACTTAAACAATCGCTTCGTTTACAAAGATATTTGTTCGTTTAGCAGCACTACAATATTATCACAATTCACAATATTAAATTTTAATGATCTCAATAAATAACTCTCTGTTATTAAATTATTACTTTAAAATTGCTTTAAAATAGCTCATTTAATATTAATTCTATTTGTAATAATAACATAACCTCTGTTTCTCAACTCAAAACAAACACTTAAAAAAAAGAAGCGTCAAATTACACCTAGTGATGTGGTAAAATTGTTAAGTCGACCTTCGATTGCTAAAAATATCGTATGACATCCCTAACGTTTCAACTGAGACAGCGGTTCAACAATGATAGTAGTTTGGTTGGCGGTGGAACTTTATGGCGATACGGTTTTTCACCACAGTTGGATCATTGACAGAACTGGAACTCGAGCAGCCTAATGTGAACCTTTCACGTTGTAAATTAGCGCGATCGGCCTCCTGGACTGGATTTCTAGAATGGAATAATGTGAACGAACCGTATTGAGTATAGCATGGCCCCCACTTATAGGATTGTAAATCAGTAACGGGGAATTAATAAGCTGATTATGATTAAGTTTTCGTTAGAAATTATGAAAATAATCAAAACGATACCCATGCTCATTCATGGTGATATCACGGTATACAAAAGCATGTTATTTGCTACTATCATTAAAACCTCTACCCTCACTAAATGGTCCGAGTTAATGATTTATACACAAACGCTGCAATTTGGGTAGATGAAACATGGACCCATACATTTTATAAGTTATCCAATTAAATTGAGAGGCCAGCTCATATTTCTAGTAAAATTAATATAAGTACCTACCTACCTACCTATAACGGTATGATAAATCGATACATACCACTTTCCAAGATCAAAATATCTAAAATAATGGGTACACTACTAATAAAGGCGCTTAGCAAATCAAATGTGCTTAGTGGATATTTTCAATAGCTTAAATTCATTTTTTTTTATTTAATATTATAATCTTATTGTCTTCGAATAGCAATTATGCTTTACAATAAACTTTTTAATTTGATAAATTATATACACTACAATATGTTAAATCGTGATTATATATGTTTGATCTTGGAAAATGGTATAAATTTACAATTATGTAATAATAATTAGAGTTATGTAAACTTTATAGATATACATGAATAGATTGAATAAGCTATGAGTAGCTTACAAGTATTATATTGAGCCACCGAAGTAGGTATATAATATACTATATTTAATTTTCACTATTTAAAGCTCTTAGTTTTCATTTCTTGCAAGTACTATTCTTGCATAGAATACTGATGCCCGTAGTGCAAATAGCAGAACCAAACATCCACTCAGGAAAAATAGTACTGGGTAAGTTAATAGATCTCTTTGATTGAGATTATAATATTAAATGCATATATCGTACTAATTTTCACTGCCGGAATTGCACTGCGGGCAGTCAATTTAATTTATCATAATAGAGATAACGACTAGAAAACTGATGTAGGGACTATATTAAAGAAACTAAAAAACAAAAGCTTCGCCTTTGGCAATTTAGCGTTAGGGTCACCTTCACACGTTCATTCTTAAGAAAATATCCTTAACACTCTGTAGAGTTCGTTAGAAAGGTCACTTGGATATTCACTGCACTAATTAAAACAGTGTTTTGTCGACGGTTTGTCGTTACCACTTTATCATAAGAGTTCAAAGTTCACCTCCCTAATCGTCAGGCCGTAATAGCACTCGCAACAACGGTACAAATGTACAATCGTAAAGAGTCTAAATGGTCCACACTTGAACTTTCTCCGCTATGACACACCAGCTCGCCTGGTCGTAGTACGAAGAAACCACATGGAGGCTTTCGACGTATTTATCGATAAGTTGATCCAGTTCTCCTCGTTTGAAGACGTGGTAGTACCGGTGGTAGGTGACCGCGCCGCCTTCTGAAGGCAGGCTGTCGGAGCCGTCGCTCAAGGACGGCAGTAGAGGAGCGTGGGGTATCGCTCGGCTCGGGACAGGCGGTACGTTCGCTGCATCCTCGGACGATGATCGCGTCTCTAATAACTTCCGCTCCTTCGAACATTCGCTGCACGAAGGAAGAGACGCTAAACTCGCGCATCCCAAAGATGCTGTACTACCTGTTTTGTCCCGTCTACTCCAGTCGCTCCCGGCCGACGTATCGCTGGATTCTATAGAAAAGCCAGACTTCAGAGGTGCTGTGCTCGTACTCGATCGAGACGTTATAGACTCGGGGCTTATCTCCATCTTTTCCAGCTCGCTCGAATCTGTCGACTGCCCGACTTTTAATGAAGACCTCTTGTCGGTGCTGGTGCATAACGAGTCGATGCTGATTTCTGATTCTAGAGAATAACCGGTTTCAAGGGATTGACTAGTGTCGTAAGCACCGGAGTCTATAGTTATCTCCGGATTCCCGTTGCTAGAACATATAGCACTGTCGTCGTCTGGATTTTTTATGTCTGTTTCTGGCAGTTTTTCATCAGTTATGATAGGTTTGACGTTGAATTGAATATTGGCACAATTGTTTAGATAGATATCTTCTTCGCTCGTCACCTTCATTGACTTTTTCAATTCCCTATATTTATTTATAATGGGATCGACATCCTTCGATCTCTTTTTACTTTTCATTTTAGAGCCGCATTTAGGAAACAATTTGGTAATCTCAGTCTCGTGGACATCATTTGTACCTGCGTTATATTTATTCCGATCCTGAATATCAGTGGTTAGTTTATTTATACCTAGCATATCATTACTCATTTTATTCGCAAAAGGTTCTTCCATATGTTGTAAACTATCGGATAGTTCGTCTAATATTTTCTGCGTGTAGCGGTCCTCTTCTTCTCGTTTTAATCTAAGTGAAATACTTTTTTCACTACTGCTACTGCTTGGAAGATCGAAGTCTTCCTCATTTATCCGTTTTGAATATTGATCGATTTCCTGGAGCAATTTTTCACTAAGTTTTTCAGCGAATTCAGTTAAATGTTGACCACGATCTTGCTGATCAGATACCCAGTCTTCTTCCTTTGCGATCATGTCTGACTTGCAAGTTATTAGCGGTTCATTTTGTATTCTGTTAAAGCTTTCAGATTTGGAAATAGATTTTTCTGAATCCGTGCTAGATATTGAAACTGAATCATATGGGAATTTAGTTGGACTCCTATGACTCCTGCTTAAGTTTTCGTCAAGCGATCGCCCTTCAGGTCTATTTGGAGAAAGTCTGTTGAGGCTCCATGTGGAGTTGTTAGTACTGCCTTGTTTAGGAGAACGATCTTTTGATCGTCTTCCTGGTGAAAGGCGTTCTAAGCTTGATGTGCTACCACTAGAACTTGTATGTGACTGAGACCTCGATTTATCTTCCAACAATCGTAAATCCCCGGGTGATAGTTTGTTAAGACTCCAGTTACTACTACTGCTGCTGCTCGAAGCGCCTTGAATTATAGCTGTAGCTTCACCACTTTCCAATTTCTCTAAATGTCGTCTTTTTGATCTTGGACTTGATTGTATAACCGTTTCACATGTCTCGTCCAATGAATGCGCGACTTCAGCTGCAGCTTCTAATAAACTCTGTGTAACCTGTGGTGTAGTGTTGGAAGGTGATTTTTCTTTCTTTTCCTTTGATGTTGGTGGTTCCTTCGATGTAGCTGTAGGTGTTGGTAAGTCTGTAACAAGAGAAGAATCGCGAGTGAGTACAAATTGACTACATTAGCAACATTATATTTCAATTCAAAATTAATTATTATCTTAACCCTCTATCACGCTATCGTTTTGGCGTGCTATGGTCCGCTATCGTCCGTGGTCTACAATCTGAAGTAACCAAAAATTCTGACTAAGTAACGCCATCTAGTTAGAGTTCTTAGTACTAGTTCGTTGCTTCGGTTTCAACCGAAGAATGAAATGTTCAAACCGAAGCAACGAACTAAACCAAAACGATTATGAATTGAGAGATCGAACGGTATGTTGCCCACAGTCTATCTATACTATGATACAAAGGGTTAAGGCTGTTTAAGGCACTCGTGATACTTCTAAAAAACCGGGCTAGAATGACTTTTATTACTATTAATAAAATATTATTTTTCTTACCTTTTCCTAGTGCTGTTTTTCGTAATTCTTCAGGTACGACACTAATCACACTGTCGACTGAATCTGGCGATGAAACGCCACTCGAGTCGCTATCCATGTCGTCTACAGCTGGGTTGAAGAGCTCCAAAGACATCAAAGTTGGACGACTTTTAGCAATAGGTTCTGCTTTGCTAGGACTACGTACTATGGGGAACGGTGGCCTTCTACTGATATTTACCGATGGAATACCTTTGTTCAACATGTCTTTGATTTGTCTGATTCTTTCTTTTCGCTTTCGCTCTGCAGCACTAGAATCTAAAGTATCTACTGCTGGTGATTTCTTCGTTTCTTTAGGTTTAAATTGCGGTATTTCTGGTAATTCATTCACAGTTTGCAGTGTTATTTTAGGATACGGTTTAACGTCTTGAAGTATGACTCTAGTCTTGAGTTCATTCGATTCAGCCGTTAGCTTATGTATTTCTTCGATGTCTTTGTTTATTTCTGCTATCAATTCCTTTGTTACATCTGTTGGAGTAGGAGATTCTTCTTCTTCTTCTATAATAGGCGGTATAGGATCAACTTCTTCAAAAACCTCCAATGAAATGTTTTTATTTAAAATCGGGAGAGTTTCAGGTTTTACTGCATTGTCATCTGACTCTGATTTTGGAGGTGAATTAGGTTGACTTTTAGACTGAGGTTTCATTGGACCGGCGCATATGGAAGTAGAAGTAGAATAATTTTTTAAGCTATATTGTGCCACTAATACTTTGTTAACAGTTGTAGGTGTTTGAACCGCATTCGGCGATGCGGGAGGTCTAATGAGGGGAAAAGCTTGTTTTATCCTTGGCGATGGTAGCCCTGGAGAGCTTTTCAGACGAGGTGATGTGGGTACTGACGATACCTTTAGTCTTGGAGAAGTAGGGCCAGGGGAAAGAGGCGTCGGTGACAGAGGATCTCCAGAACCATCAGCTTTCGGAACATATATCACAGATGCAAAACTATCCTCTGAATCGACACTAGTGTCACTTTGTAGGCTGCTGTCTTTTGAAGAATCTGAGCCGTCTTCTCGAGAGTGTCGTCGCTCTGGGACAGGTTTATCACTTGTGTTATTATTGTCGCTCGGCGTAGGAACTTCTGGCACGGGGCCCTGACTCTTCCAGCCTTGGAGCATTCGGACGAATACGGTTACTTTATCTATGTTCGTTGTGGACGTTTTGAATTTACTAGTGAGGCCGTTTTTGAGCGATTGAAACTTTTTCGCGGTAGTTGCGGACGTAGAGAAAATCGAATCACGAATCGAATCTAACGCCCCCGGGCGGTGGTAGAGATACTCTTCATTCAGAGAAGCTTGTTTTTGGATATTTTTCCTCAGTCGCTCCTTCTCCCTCAACCTATCCGCCGACATGAGATCTTCGTTAAGGGAAGTCTGTTTGAATACGCCGGGCTTCCTCGATTCCGACTTATACGTATGTATTTTAAAATTAGGCATCTCATCGACCATGCTCTTCATGTCGGTCGGTTGGTCTAAATCCTCGTCGTCTTCGTTGATCGATTTCTTCTGTTTGACGAGGCGAGGTTTCTTTCGGGGTTCGACGGCGTCGGGGGCGGGCGTCTGTGGTTTGGAAAGTTCGCTGTCGTCTCCGGCTAAACTAGGTAAGCTGGATCGGGAGCGAACGAGCGCGCGTCTTTCGATATCGGCGATATCGGTTAGGCTTCTGGACTTCATCGTTGACGTTTCTGACTGTTGTGGTAAGAGTCTGGGAGGGAATGCTTCGTCGAGGCGTCTCAGTTCTATAGGCAGGTCGGCGGCGGGCGGGTCGGGGCGCGCGGGGGGGCGCGGTGGGGGCCGGAGCCCCCACGACGGGAGGAATGACCGCCGCCCGGCCAAGCGCTGTAGCGCTCTTCTAACGAACGAGTAGCAGGTTTCGTTGGGTGATGAAAGTGATGAAGACCCTGGGGAACCGTCACGGTTCTTCCATGGTCCAAGATTACTGGAAAGATAATTTTCATATGAATAAATGTTTACTTTGTATTTTGAAACATGTTGACAAGTTCTATCATATTTTTATTTGGATAATAATTCATTATTCTGAACTAAAACTTGTTAACTAAATAGGAAAAGAATAACCAACAGACTTGATATAATTATTGGAAAAGTGGATTTGGAATTGCAAGAAGAAAATTGGCTAACAGACAGCTTTCGATAAGGACTTTTAGTTTGTGAAAAGATGATGGTAAAATATTGTATAAATGTCTTCCTTTATTGGAGCGTTTCGACGACATACTTACTGGTCATTATCGACGGAGAGGAACCGTGGAGCTGGTGTCGGTGGGCATAATGTCGCCGGCCGGTGCCAAGGGATGAGCACATCCTGTAACAAGTTGAAAAATGAAGTAACACGAGAGTAGTAAACTTTGCTTGTAACGCGTTATTGATAATCCTGATAGTATGGCAAGCTAGGCTACCCAGTTATGTTTAAGTGGATCATAATGCTCCTTTGGAGAACTACCGCCTTTGAACTTTGGGATTTCACTTTTATAAAAAAATCAAGGACAGGAAAAATCTAAGCTGTATGTACCTGTGAATGGAAGTTTCTACCTTCATGCTCCATCGCCCAGACAGTGAGCAGCACCTGGCCACCGATCTCAATGACGCGGGCGAGCTCCCTGAGCGCCATCGCGCGCCATTCCACCGTCGCGAAGTGGTGCACCACCGCAATCGACAGCACAAAGTCGAACGACTCGTCACAGACTCCTGCACTCCTCTAGAGTAATAGTCTTACCTGTGAATGGAAGTTCCGTCCTTCATGCTCCATCGCCCAGACGGTGAGCAGCAGCCGGCCTCCGATCCTGGTGACGCGGGCGAGCTCCCTGAGCGCCATCGCGCGCCGTTCCACGGTCGCGAAGTGGTGCACCACCGCGATCGACAGCACCGCGTCGAAAGACTCGTCGCGGAATGGCAGGCATAGGTTGTCGCATGCCACCACCTATGAAAAGAGTAGATACGTGCTTTGAAAATCAAAGGAGATGTGAAGTAGTCCGCAGAATGTGATTCACTTTGAGTGGGCAAAAAGAAAACCTTGGTTGATTTCGTCATGGGCTTTTAGAAACATGGTGAACCAACAGTTCCGCCTCTGTGGTCTATGGTCTAGTGGTTCGCCCACCCGTGTAAGACGCAGGGGTCCCGGGTTCGATTCCCAGGGGGGTACAATTTGTACTCGGTTTGATTGGTGGTAGGGCTTATTTCAAGTCCGCCTGGCTAGCTACCACCATCTTACCTAAGCCTGACGCCATAACAAAAATTAATTTTTTTTTTGTGTCCCGGCAGTTAGAGTTAAAATAGCCAGTTCCTCAGTGATGAGGATGCCGGGTATAATGCGCTTGCACCTTGGACCTTATCGTCACTCAACATTAGGAGAGGTGACGCACTATCCCGTTGTGCATAAAAAAGTGCTGCAGTATACTGAAACTTTTATTGTAGATTTTGTTTAGTAAAGTATGCGTCATTGTTTCATAGTAAGAATTGATTGCTTCTGATGTTGATACACGGCATTATATAGTTGTGTCTAGATAAGATAATTAAGGACACCAGTCGATTTTCATACAAACTAGGTATTGGTTCTCCGCTAAAAATGACCTAGCTGTAATCTGATGATGGCCATCCAGAGAGTGAATGGAGGAGATTTAGATCGCTATACACACCCAACTGATCTGATCAACATTCTAAGAATAAAAACCGCGAAATTGGCATAAAAATGCACGGAAATCTTGAACCTGAAAACTCTGATCCTTATATCTCTTAGAATGGTGATCTGAGGGCAGGATAGCTTGATGTGCACGGATTTACAGTTTTGGCCGCCCTAGACCGAGTAGTACCAGCCGCTCCTCAGGCGGGCGGGTGAATTGCGTTACTGGTCTGCCGTCTCCCTAGGTCCTTGCCGCCTCTAGGCCGCGGCCTACTCGAGCTATTGACAAATCCGGCTCTGTGTGCATAGCGATTTGAATTTCCTCCATTCACTCCCTGGATTTCCATCATCAGATCACAGCTAGGTCATTTCAAGGCTTCAAAGTTACCTCGTTTGTATGAAATTCGACTGGTGTCCTTAGTTATCTGGCCACGATACATGGATATGGATGGATTCATACCTCATTGTTGTGATGGCGGGCGTGCGCTGCAAGCCTCGTGCAGCGGTCACCGCCCACTGCGTACACAGAGGGGTTCACGCTCAGGTACTTGCCGTTGCCGCAACCTGCAACAGAAAGTAAGAATTTTATAAAGATTCAAAGAACAAATTTTATTTGTTTAAAAACTTACAACAAAGATGGATATTTTTAGCCGAATTGGTCTCCATCATCTTAACTCTGAACTCAGAGTGGCATTTTAACTGTCAATTTGTCGATTTTTGGGTAGGTAAGTATACCTGCATGTCTTGGAATAGAGTACAATGGCGATTAAAATTTTTAACGTCTTGGGAGAAGAATGAAGACAGAATGATGCTGAAGCAGAACAGCTGATGTTTCTTGGCCATAGGCTGCCAGTATCAGATCAGTATCTTTTTAATTCACTGATAATACGTCGTGACTTATAGGATTTTGTATTTGCATTCTGCAATTCGTTCGTTAAAACGAGAAGAATCAAAAGGAAGATTTTTTTATTTTAAAAATACAGTGGCGGTCACATAATTAACACCAGTCGATTTTCATACAAACGAGATAACTTTGAAGCCTTGGTTCTCCGCCAAGGATTGCCTAGCTGTGATCTGATGGTGGCCATGCAGGTACTGAATGGAGGAGATTCAGATCGCTATACACAACCGACTGATCTGATCATCGTTCTAAAAAGCGATATGAATCTCCTCCATTCGCTTTCTATAGATAGCCATCATCAAATCACTGCTAGGTCAATCCTTGGCGGAGAACTAAGGCTTCAAAGTTACCTCGTTTGTATAAAAAACCGACTGGTGTCTTTAATTATGTGTGTATAAGTACTTTTTGTTTTTACCAATTTAGTAAGACAAATAATAAATGTTTTCTTTATCAAGTCTAAACTACATCTTTCGTAGATTGGTCTCTGTGTTCCAAGAATTGTTGATATCGAGAAGAAAACTTGAAACTGTATTCATGTGTATGATCGAAAAGTCTCTAGAATCTTCCTTGTTATTCGTATGATTCCTCAAAGCTCGTTTATATCAAAACCTTTGTTTTGATACCATCCAATACCAACCCAGTCAGTTGTTGCGCAGTTTCCGATCTATTAATAACCTGCGTGGGTGTATAGGAGTAACGGGGAGCTATGGCGAAGGAATGGCGTAGGGAAGAATGTTTAGGTTTAGATATCTGTGGTGTTAATTTTACTTGAGGTATCTATTTTTTACCACACCATTGTTGGTAGTACTTGCGTTCATATACACGTATTGCAGGATTTTTTCACTGACAATTTGTTAAACCTGCGCGCTCCACATTATATATCTATCTACTTACGTATTATATTATTTTAATGAGGTTGGAGAAAGCTTTGATTAGCTAAATGTATTATTGTTAAAAGAGGAATACGAGGGTGGATTGATAAGTCCATGACTTTTTAATGAAGAAAGTTTTTTTTTCGGAATATTTTGTTTTATTTCTCTACATAATATTATTGTAGCTCTGCGTATTTAGTCCAACGAAGTTCCTACCTCTTTAACCCAATATTTTTTCTTTCATCGCCTGAAAACTAGTAACTGAAATGAGGGCCCATTTCAGACATCACCTTTTGGCTTGATGAAAATATTTGCCCGCCAAGACATTTATTCATGTTTGGTAGGATAAAATATCTCACTGGGGTTGAATCTAGAGAATAGGAAGGATTCGCATCTTCATTCGATGAGTTTTAATTAATTAATTAATAATTTATTTATTTCAGATAACAAGATCCATAATATTATATATACAGTCATTCATACAATAACAAAATAATTCAAATAATTCCTGGTGCATGCATACATTAGATAATAAGTATTAATCACAAATTAAAAGTCATATTAATGAATTAAAATTTTAAAATGTCAAGATGTCAAAATGTCAAAATTGAAATTAATAAGAATAAAATACAAATTCATAGTAAGTAAGTACCTAATTAAAATAAACAAATCAAATAAAGCTTTAAATGTCAAATACCCATATGAAATAATTTTACAATGTCAATAATTAATTTAATTTTAAATGGAATCTAATTGTAGATAAAACATTGTACACACACATTTTGTCACTTATTCAAAATTTCCTCACCGGTACAGCCACTGAGATGTGTTTATCACAGCAATGCCGGATAAACGGGCAATCCAGCCTGTCTGCTATCATTTTTAGAATGACGTTGGCGCTGGCCCGCACCCTGCGCACCAATGACGCACACCGCCGGCGCATGGTTGCATAAAAACAGGCGGTGCGCGCCTCCGCGTTTTGATGTCATGAGTGCCGCCGAGAGGGTCGACAGGGTCATTAAGAAAAGTTAGAACTCGCTTGAGCTTTTTGTTTCCAAAAGTAATAATCTTTTGCCGAATTTGAAAAAAATATAGTGTAAAGATGCCTTAAGGAGTTTCTTTTTAAGACACAATAATAAATTATGAAAAAAAAGTACCTATTTCTTCTTTTCAAAGTCATGGACTTATCAATGGTTTGATAAGTCCATGACTACTCCCTCGTACGTACGTGGATATGGATAACAAGAGTTTATCAATAGGATGCTGTTTTTTTATAACTAGGTATTCTTGATGGAAGAACTAGGTACATGACCAGCTAATAAGATGTTTTTATATTTGTTATCGTGATGATTATTATGGATGTCCACAGCACAACGGCAGCACAGGGAAGTCAAAATAATCGTAAAGAATTCGTCATCTAATTATTGACGATAAACATTGAAAAAGTGTGGAATCTCAAATTTAATTATGGATTTTCTTAATAGTTAATTTAGCTTATATAAGTTATAGATGTTCTATTTTTTATCCTTAGTATTATCTATAACTACAGAATAGATATAAGTAGATACTCTATAACATTAAATAGGTATTATGGTAGGTTAGGTACCTACTTATTACGAATAAATAATGGTAGGTAGATGTCTACCTTTACATAATTATCCACATTAGGTATTGTTTCAGTGTCTTTAAGTATGAAGCCTGACAAAGTCATATTATCTGATTATCATGCTTAAAAGTGCATAATCTTAGCACTTAGCCAAGGCTTTTGTTATAATTAATTTAGCAGCATTTATATAGTACCTAAATATGTTTTTAACAAATATTTTTATATGTCTGACGGCTTTTGCTGTGTCTGTAGGTACTTAACTGAAAAAGGATTTGTTTATTTACTTAAGAACCTACCTACGTATGTAAATTACCTACTGTTCGTGTTAAAGTTGCGAACTTTCGTACCGCAAAAACTGAAGTTTGTTGGAAAATCATTCTGAAACCAAACTGTAAACTAATTAATTGCTTTTAATTTATAGTTCTCTCTCAGTCGAATTGCAAAAACCTTTTTCATCCTCGTTTTTTTATTGGCGGATGATAAAAGTAAAAAAAAACCGTTAGTAGGTATCTATTCTTCTTATTTCAAATAATGTATTTTCCTACGAAGTTGATTTATTCATGAACACCAGACCTAAAGCTTTAATCAAATAATAATAATTTCTGTTATGTTTTCCCAAAGTAATACTTAATTAATGATAACTTTTTAAAATCATTTTTTTTTATAAAAACCTACCTCTTGCCCACAAATACAAAACTATGCGTATCATCCCTCGACTCAGAAAAAGGATACCTATGGAAGTGTCACAAACTGCAATAACAAAGGATTCGTGACGTCATATCCGCCGTCGTGACCGCCATATTGTGTTGCGTTTACATGTTACAATTTCGACTCTATGCTGTTTACATAAGGTGTATGTACACTAAGCTATGCCGCCATGTTTAGTTGCGTTTGAATGGAGAACAATGAAGTAGGTATGCAGGCTTTTTTCGTAGGTATGTCAGATCCATATTATTCCTTCGTCATTGTCCCTCGAGCTTTACCCCTCTTAACATAATTTTGTTAATTAAAAATAAGTTTAATAATATCACAGTGATAACTAAATTAAAACAGGTGAACTTGTATCGTCCCACGTCTGACATTTCCCACCTACAGTTGGTTATCTTTAGGGGCCAGTAATTATGGTATCAACAAAGTAAAGTTTACACAGATGTGGGCAGAACCAACTTAAAAAGGTCTTGTTTTGAATTATGTATTAGTACGTAAATGTTTGATAACATTTTGAAAACCTGCTAAATTATTAAAATTGTTTTTGATTGGGTAAGTACCTACTCCTACTCCATACCATAGCAAAGTTTTACCAAGCTTTACTTTTCTCACGATTTTGTTATTAAAAAAAATAGGTAGGTAAGTCCCCACCTATGAAATCGGCTCTCAGCGTTGTGCATGGAGAGTTTTAAAAAGTTACATTTTCCATATTAACATTTTCTTATTTTAACTACCATTAACGCTAATGTTTTAAAACTTTTATGTTAAATTAAACACTAAGATAACGTACCAGGCGATAATGACCTGGCCTGATATATTTCTAAACATGTTCAATAATTTTAGACTGTGGTATACGAATCTTTGGCTCTTTAATAATCTGCTATGAAACTTGCATCAATCTGCAATTGATAGTTTGGACGCGATAGCCAATTAAAAAGGACGGACGTGTAGATAGTTTTCTGAAATTGTCGAAAATCGAGTAGTTCAATTCCTTTTTAGGGTTCCGTAGCCTAAATGGCAAAAAACGGAACCCTTATAGATTCGCCATGTCTGTCTGTCCGTCCGTATGTCACAGCCACTTTATTCCGAAAGTATTAGGATTACACAGTTGAAACTTTGTAGGTAAATGTATTCTGTTAACCGCTTAACGAATTTAACACAAAAATATAAAAAATAAAAGATTAAGGGGGGGCTCCCCATACATGGAACTGAAACTGAAAAAAAAAATTTTTGTTCAAACCAATACGTGTGGGGTATAAACGATTTTTTTCCAAAGTCAACCGTTTGAAAGATAAACACCGCCAAAGTGGTAAAATGTGTGTCCCCCCCCTCTAACTTTTGAAATAAGAAAGTGAAAAATCTAAAAAATATATATGCTGTAGATCTTAATAAACACTTTCAACGAAAATTGGTTTGAACGAGATATAAAAATTTGTTTCCGAGATATATCATATTTTCATATGATATATCATTCATAGAAGTGACGAGGTTCTCTATTTGTGAAAAAAATTACATAGATGTGACTAGGGACTTAGGTCCCCAGTTAGTCCCTCGTTATTGGTAACTATCTATGTATAATTTCACATTCTAGTTTCCAAGACACGATTCAATATTTTCCACTCTATACCTACATGTCCCGATTTTAAAATTAGGTAAGGACCTTTATATGTTTGAAAATTAGGTAAGTTTAAAAAATAGTCAGCCCATACAAATACATAGAACTTCCTCATAATTAAACAGGGGAAAACATGAACATAAGTCTATTAGAGACTATTAGAGTCTTCTCAGGTCTTGAGTGTGGAGGAAAATTGAATTTATCATTGTGTTACTTACTCCGTGGAGAGTACGAAGTATTTAATTTTCTTGCTAGAGTTATTATTAATTTGTTTTCTTTATTACTGAAATAGGTACTTTTAATAATAAACAATTTAAATCCAAACTTTCTGGAACATTTATACGTCTTAAACAACGCTATTTTTCTATTTTCAGAATACTTAAAAAACTTGAAAGTTAACATAGGAAGAAGTGTACACTAAAGCTAGGGTTTCCTGGGATGAGGGTGCCGCCATATTACGGCCGTAATTTAGCGGCGTAGAACGTTGTCTGTGTAAACAATACGGCGTTACAACGAAAATTTAATGAATGAAGCAATCCTGAAATCATGAGAAAAATATCAGATTGTATGACCTACTCATGGTACTACAATATGCAGCATAATAGCAGTTCTAAAACATGTTTTATGAAACATTGACATATTTTTCGTGTTTTCAGACGATCTAGATCTATGGTTTTCAGGTTTGTTTTTGTTGGGTTCATGCAGGAAAAAAAACGGCTGTATGAATTTTTATGAAGCATGCGCCAACCAAGGTCACAATGACAAGTGAGCAGATGGGCTGTTTGGATTTTCTTTAAACACAGTTTCAGTGACCAAAAGGAATTCCAATAACAATGACTAATGTTTATTTCGTGAAAGCTCAAAAGGTGAATGTTCTTTCACAGAAGTAAGGTTACACAGTTGAGTGATAATGAAGGTCATGATGTGCCGCTTACATCACTTTATTCTGGGTAATGGAATGATTCTTTACCGCCCTATTCTTTTTACTTTCTCCTAACTCCTAACCTTTTATAATGACGTCATAATTTAATACCGCAGGTAAGCGTTTCATCTTACCTCCACCATAAGAATAAATATTTATTCTTATGCCTGCACCGGGGGGCGGGTGCGCCCCTCGCCCGCTTGCTCGTACACGTCGTGCACGTACGCCCGCTCGAACGCCGCGCAATCTAGGCACCTGTCGGTGCGCTCACAGCGGTTGGAGCTATTTTAGTGACACTGACCGACGTCGCACACGAGGCTGCCCGGCTCCAGGGGCCCTACCGCCCAACTCAAAGCTTTAGCCAGAGCGATAGCTAGACTATATCTATCCTTGTCATATCATAACACGATGACAAGGACGGACAGTGCACTGACGTCATCAACCAAAGCCAGAGTAAAAGTCCGTCCTTGTCATCGTGTTATGATATGACAAGGATGGATATAGTCTAGCTATCGCTCTGGCTAAAGCTTTGAGTTGGGCGGTCCAGGGGCAGGTCGGAGAGGAAGGCCTGCACGCCGGGCGCGGGCGTACGCGCCTCGTCGCCGTCCTCGCCCGCCCGCTTGCTCGTACACGTCGGCACGTACGCGCGCTCGAGCGCCGCGCAATCTAGGCACCTGTCGGTGCGTCGCAGCCTTAGGGCTTGAGCTATTCTAGTGACACTGACCGACGTCGCACACGACGCTGCCCGGCTCCAGGTCGGAGAGGAAGGCCTGCACGCCGGGCGCGGGCGTGCGCGCCTCGTCGCCGTCCTCGCCCGCTTGCTCGTACACGTCGAGCACGTACGCCCGCTCGAACGCCGCGCAATCTAGGCACCTGTCGGTGCGTTCGCAGGGGTTGGAGCTATTTCAGTGACACTGACCGACGAGGCACACGAGGCTGCCCGGCTCCAGGTCGGAGAGGAAGGCCTGCACGCCGGGCGCGGGCGTGCGCGCTTCGTCGCCGTCCTCGCCCGCTTGCTCGTACACGTTGTACACGTACGCGCGTTCGAGCGCCGCGCAATCTAGGCACCTGTCGGTGCGTTCGTAGGGGTTGGAGCTATTCTAGTGACACTGACCGACGTCGCACACGAGGCTGCCCGGCTCCAGGTCGGAGAGGAAAGCCTGCACGCCGGGCGCGGGCGTGCGCGCCTCGTCGCCGTCCTCGCCCGCTTGCTCGTACACGTCGTGCACGTACGCGCGCTCGAGCGCCGCGCAATCTAGGCACCTGTCGGTGCGTTCCCAGGGGTTGGAGCTATTCTAGTGACACTGACCGACGTCGCACACGAGGCTGCCCGGCTCCAGGTCGGAGAGGAAGGCCTGCACGCCGGGCGCGGGCGTGCGCGCCTCGTCGCCGTCCTCGCCCGCTTGCTCGTACACGTCGTGCACGTACGCGCGCTCGAGCGCCGCGCCGCGCGCCGCGCTCTCCCCCGCGCCCGGCTCCGCCTCCGCGCCCGACCAGCCATCCGCCATCACCGCACCGCCATTGCACCGCGCTGAAATCGGCGAAAGAAGAATTTATTAAATAACTACATCATCATCATCGTCAGTCATCGTCAGCCCATTTAAACGTTCATTGCCGGAATCCGGAATCCGAAAAGTCACTGACCAAACATTAACGATACCTCTAATTTGAAAGATTGGTGCTCATAGTCACACACAGCGGTGTGGTAAGTTGGTGTGACTACGGTTCGGTTGAGCACTTTGGGGCCATTTTACTCGAAACAAAGTTAACACGGCAACAAAATAACGGGTAGATTTTGAAAGAATACAGAAGTATGAACGTAAAATTCCATCCATTCCACAAACATTTGCTGTATGTTATGTTTACTAAGTACACTTTTTTCTATTAATACCTATTAATTTGTTTGTTAGGTACTTACATAAACTTTAGACTTTTCACTTCTCGCGAAATCATTAAAATATCTCTAATTTTCGAATCACGATAGCTATAAAACTTTTGAGAAACCTCTGCCTATAAAAGTGCAATAACTTACAGGAAGTGATTTCCTCGAAATAAATTGGACATTTTTCTAGCATAGTTCTTGCCCGGAGCGATTGCAAATAGCAATCTTTCTCATTTATTCTATTTTGTATACCTTTAGTTTTCAGTGACAGGTGAAATTTGGCAGTGGAAGTTTGGCGCTGCTTTTTATTGCAGATTGCAGAATTCCATTGCTTTTCGTGTAAGTAAAGAAAGAAATGGAATTGGTTTTTATACAGAAAAAAAAGATGAGATTTATTTTTCAGGTTACTACCTAAGTACTAATAAAATATTCACGTCATTTTCCTTAGAGCCAACTTAAATGTTTCATAAGTCATACTAAAAATAGTCATTATGTCTTACACTGGAAAAATAAACTAAGTTTATCTGAATTAGGTATTTTTCAGTGATTTCTTTTCATAAAATATGTAAGTACCTACCTATTAAAATTTCATATGAAAGACTCATGTAAGTATTAGAATTTTGTAACTTCATGAAGGACTTTCATGGGAATTAATTTATCTTCATACACGGCAATCAAAGAGGAGCGTGTCCGTTGCCATGACAACGAATCTGGGCCGAATCCAGGTCGAAACCTTCACCCTCCACTAGGGTTGTCAACTCCCACAAATTGAGTTGTAATTACGTTATTGTATAGTTTGTGGTTGTATCCTAGAGGGAACAGAGATGTGGGCAAGGATTTTTATCGGCATGGAAGAAACTAATGTTCCAAGTCTTCATAGGAACTTTCATATCCTATTTCACTGACTTTATTCATTATCTCGACAAAACGACAAAAGGTAGCATGCTACTAATTTGAATTTAGACTTTTACTAACTAAAATGAAGACTTTACATTTAGTTAATATTATAACTGAATTTAGTTAAGCAAGCAGTCCTTAATTATAAAGTTAATTTAAGGCGATTGGATGGCCGAAAGTGGCGCCATGGTGAATTTTTTTAATACTAACTGAACTGACCCGACAGACGTTGTCCTGCCTTAGTTCCCGTTCCCGTTCACTTTATAACCCAACAGCTTTATATTATAACCAAGTAACACTGTTATGTTAGTCTATCCAAACTTACCAATTTGTTTTCTTAGATCCTTTTTGTAAGAAATAATAAATTAATTATTTTATATGTATTTCATCAATAAAATAACTCCGACTTAAGCATCTGTTTTATTACATCCTCTTTGACGATATTGCAGCTTTATGATCAGAAAAAAAGTTTATATCGTTCAAAATAATTTATTCTTATTTATTTTAATTCATAATATGGTTACATTAAAAAAGTTTTTATGACAAAATAATTTTATAAGGTGGTTAAGTATTCTTAAATTTTATAATTTTCCGCGCAATTTTCTTAATTTTTTCTTTCATAACAACCATCTGCTGATAATAACAAACACAACAAAAAAAGAATTAGCGAAATCGGTCCAGCCGTTCTCGCGTGATGGCTTGACCACGCGAAATTGCATTAATTTTTTTTATATAGATTCTATTTCTAATTCACATTTTTAATAAATCTTTACGTGGAATTTTTAGGGCCCATAGTCTTGTATTTTTAAACGGTATCATTGCATTCTTTCGTAGTCACTGCTAGAAGTAGGTAGATAATTAGCCAAACTGGTAAAAGTGGCTGTTTTTGACACATAGCTATCTATTTCTACGAATGACTACGAGGGAATATAGTGATACCTTCTAAAAATACTAGACCATGGGCCCTAAAAATTACACCTAGAGTTTTATTAAAATAATTTTCTATTTACAACTTATTAAATAAAAACCTCTGCGGGCGCCACTTTCGGTAGTATAACCACCTTAATTTTAACAGTCAATCTTTCAATTCATTACACACCATCCATTCGATGGTGTGTAGTGATAGTGTGGTTCTTGATGAATTTATTATCACAAGTATCAATGTTCAATAGTTATTTGATTTAGATATTTGTCTACCCAGCAGTTTTATTCTATTCAGCCCCCTAGCCAAAGTATCATTTGCAAATTTTCGCTATCGTTTCGCTTCGAAACATGTATGGATTTGACATGTTATAATTCGATAGTTAACGAAACCTTATGTCAATCCCATACATGTTTCGAAAGCGAAGCGATAACGAAGATTTGCCAATGTTACTTTGGCTAGGCCCTCAGGTTACTCTGGCAGTGGGAAACGAATTGATAGTTATCTTAAACTGTTATATGGACTATAATATAAAGTTAAATTCTCTAATATTATTGTTCTATAAATATTGAATAATTTACTTACGAAAATTATAACATCTTCATTCCACTGTCTAACATAGTGATTACATAGGTTAACTAACATAGTGATTACTACACTTACTCTTAGACCGTTTTGGAATTAGTTTCTTTACTATCTTTACCGTGACCAAAAATATACTTAGGTCACTGTAAAGAAATGTATGTAGGATTTCTTTACCGTGCTTAGGTCCTTAAATAAATATTAACATAAGAAAATTGCAACTTATTTACAATCTTTACTTTACACTTGTGCGTGTTTGATTTATTTTTAGTATTTTGAAGGTGAAAAAAGACAACCCACCCAGCCAAATAGTTCACAGGATCTAAAGTCATTGACGTCATATTTCTATTTTAGGAAAGTGCAAGTTATGCAAATTCTTATGGGGAGTTGGCGTGGCTCGAGACTACTTCAAATCAGAACTCCTATTATTTTTGCTTCAGTATTCGATTTTCGGTCTTATGCACGAGATTTCCCACGCTTTTCCTTGAAAACATTCTATTTTCATTGTTTTGTTTACTAAATCCAATGGAAAATCCAAGGAAATCAGCGTGGCGCATTCATATAAATGTCATTAGTCTATTTTTAGTCTATCCCACCGGTAACGATCAATTGCGATTGTCAATTTTTCTGTCAATGCCATTGTTTGAGCAAATGACAATCGCTTCAATGAGCGGTTTTCAAAAGGCAGTTTAAGAAAAAAAAAGTAGTACCTAAAAGACGGCTAGATGTCGTTGTTCAACTAAGTATGTAACTTTTTCAGAAAAAAAACAAAGAATTTTGTCAATTTGACAGTTAATTTTGGCATGGTTATGGCAAAACTACTCCTCTTCAGGGAGTAATTTTTGCCAGTATCGAGTGTTATATACTCAGTGGTATACTCAGCTGCTAGGAAAAATAAAAAAACCTACCTAGTTGAATAACGCCATCTATCAACATAAAAATAGACTAAAATTCTCAGCTGTCAGAAAACCGCTCATTGCACGCGTAAACGATCAATTTTCGCATCAATGGGCATCAATGACGTAAAAATTTACAATCGCAAATGATCGTTACCGGAGGCCTTTAGGTCCACGCAGTAGTTAGATCCTACACTACCCTAGTTACGTCACTAATAAAGCTTTCGGTTAAATATATTTTGTAGATATTCCCAATAGGCATTTTTCGCAAGTTCGACAGAATGTAAATAAACCGTTTTACATTTCGTGTCGTGCACGCTCGGAAGCCTTTCGAATTAGGCACCGTGTCGCATCATGCGATATCGCGGGCCAATGTATCTTATTTGCATCGTGAATTTTGATTTATAAGGCCGTCCTCTAGTAGGAACGGAAAAGTTTGCTATAGATTTATTGATCTAGAATCAGTTCAAATTAATTTAAGAATAAGGTACCTATTGTGTTTCGAATTATGCCTACCTATATTTTTCTGGTTGGTTTTTAGTCAACTTGATATTATTATGCCATTCATGAATTTAAAAGTACCTATAAGAAAGCTAAGTAAGTAAGTATTATTAAATTTTTATGCTTAAATCAAAATTATTAATAAGAGTCTTGGACACTTACATCCGAGTAGGATCTTTGTTTAGGTAGGTAAAGCAAAAGGTATGCAAAAGGTATAAAAAAGCTTCCAATCAAAATTGAACTGTCGCATGAAACGGGGGCGGATTCAACAAAGATAATCCATATTGAATGACGTTGATCACAATGCAACTGCCACAAAATATTGGACATCGGTCGGGGCGGCGGTGTGGTGCCAAAGTTGAGTTTCATGGAATATGCTAAACTTAGTTTATTTGCGCATTAGCTCTGCTGCGCGCTTGATCTAGAAAATAAAGTTATAATAGTAGATTGTTATACAAGACGCTAAAATGACCCATTGCATACGAGGTAGTTTTATTCCCGAGCTTTAGCGAGGGAATAATAGAAACCGAGTTACAATGGGTTTTAGCGTCGTGTGTTACACTCTACTTTTCACTACGATTGCGAAAAAATTAAATCCAATATTAAATACCTATAGTTTATACTTCCGTAAACGAATCCACTCGTTTTTCTATCCTCCACTTCATAAACTTTTCATACAGTATTTAAATAAATGATTTGTACTTGACGGCAAAAGATTAAAATTATTTCTATCCTATTACTTACTTACAGTCACACAATTCAATCAGTTTGGAATTAGAGAAAAATTCTAAAGATTTCGCGCCAGTGCCTATTTTAATTTCTACTGTAGCCTAAGAAACACAATGCACGCATTTTAAACTAAAAGTCATAGAGTATAAATAAGTCTATGATTTCACCGAAGAGATCGCTGCTTTTAGTTCCATTTTCAAAAATCGAGCGAGTTTTTATTCGTAATTATGAATAAAGACTTTTTCACCTCTCCAGCACGAAAAGGGTGCTTTTGGCGCGTAAAAACTCGCAGCAAAATCGATTTTTGCTGCGAGCGTGAGACAAAGTGCTTTTTTAATTTATAACACCACTTTTAAAATAATAAATGAAAAACAAATAAAGTGACAAGGATGACACTTGTAAAATTGATATGTGAGAAAAGGATAGATAGACTGCTTTATGGTGTCATACACGGATTAAAAAGTAAAAAAATAAAATACACGGATATACCAAGGAGTTTTAAATAAGGATTGTTAAAAAATAAGGTTGATAATTCGAAATAAAGAGTATGAAGGTAATGAGGTCACATGTATGAAACAAATATGAAATAAGAAAAATTAATGAAATTTACTAACAACTTATATGTTTTATGATTATAAATAAATAAATAAGACGGATTATTAATGAATAAGAGAAAAACACAACGTAATGTAATCAAAACGACGGGAATTACTGACTCTATGAATAAAAATTTTCAGCGTAGGTTTGATTGAATTATTTTTGTGATAAATTACAAAAATGAATGTGTCCAACGATCAAGATAGTTTCCTAACTCCAAAAGAGTTAGTGAACAAGTTTCTAATGCTGAATTAAGCTTTTTTACCAGGAAAGTCAAGTGAAAATTTTCTCGCTGGTCGAGGTGAAAAGTTGTATGTTTTACACGAGACCAAAATGTTGTTCTGCTTCATGTCTTTAAATCACTCACTGTGCTCAGTAGTCTATATTAGAATCACTCGCTACGCTCGTGATTCAATTCTAGACTACTTCGCTAGTTCGTGATTTAAAGTCGCCACTCGCAGCACAATTTGATTTTGGTCACTTGTATAACAAATAACTATTTCGTTTTAGTAGGTTCATTGGTAATAGACAAACATTAAAAAAGAAAAAACTTTAGCCCCTAGGGGTATTTATGCTATTTTATCCTGACTCTTGTACCTTACAATGACGGACTTTTTGAGCAAGAGGAGTGAAAAAAATATTATACACGGTGTGACTCGGTAGCTCAGTTGGTAAGAGCATTATGGACCGGACTTCCAAAAGTCGCGGGTTCGATTCCCGCCTGAGACAATCCTGGTGTCGAGTTGAATTTTTTTTTAGTAAATATTATTTAGTAATTGTATAAAAACTATTCAATTTAATAATGTTCAAACAAGCTTCTGCCCGTGCCTTCGTATGCGTAGCGAAGTGTAGGATTTCAGAAATTAAGAAAGAATCTCCTGGTTTTTTTTTAATTAGATATATGGTTTTGGACTTAATTTCCTTTTATAAGTAAGTAGTAATTTTAGTATTTTCTATCAGCAGCGAATCTGGGACAAATGTTGTTTTTCTTGTTTTTCACAAAATATTTAATTAACTTACCTTTTAGACACCAAAGTATGTTAAATAAATATTTACTTTCTAAAAAAAACCTACAACTTTTGGAAATCCAACCCATGCCCTTCCAATTGAGCCAGTGACTCTGCAATCGAGGAGCTTTTAGGAGCTTTTTGGTAATCGAGGAGAAAATCTTTCGCAAGGGTATAGGTGACCAAAATTTATTATCTCGACCTCCTCCGTGCTTCGGAACCCACGTTAAGCCGTTGTTCCCGGCTTCATTTGCAGTCGTTAACACCCACCAATCCGTATTTAGCTTGCGTGGTGGGTTTATGGCCCATAGTCATTGTTTGACAAGTGAAATCCTTAACCCCGCAAAAATTTATTGATTGTGATTTCATAAATTTTTCTTACATTTCGTGTCCAGTGGTTTATTCGTCCAAGCCTCTATCTCTATCTCTTTCAGACTTACGGCCAAATACTCAAACAGATCTTAAAGTTAAGGCCACCTTTAATTTAAAAAGAGAAAACTGAGAGTTTCCTTATCTTAAGATTTTAGAGGCCTTTGAGTTTTCGGCCATTAGCTCCCATGACAAGTTGCGCCGTCCAAGTACCCAAAGATATTGAAGAATGTCCTAAGAGATAACATTAAAAGTACTATCAACAAGGCTTCTGCATTGGGAATGAGGTCATTGGCCGGACGACCTACTTACTGGTGCACGCCGGCGCACTACACCAGAATAGAACCTCAGAACCTTGGGCAAAAAATGCCTATTCAATATATTCTAATTTAATTTAATAACATTTTCCGATATTAACACGTAAATAATTGAAAAAAACTGTAAGCTATTGCGGTAATGGTGTCAAAATCTGGCATCGCTCATCTAGATGAGACTAACTGAAATTTATTAGGGAGATATTGTTGAACCTCGAGCTCTAGAAGCACTGTCGCTCACCCCAATGTCGGCCACTCACATGTTTTGCCACTTTGCCGTCAGAACAATGCTGAGATCAGCTACAAAAAGTGCTTAGCTTGTGATACCTATATTAATTTTGCAAAACTATATTTTTTTAATATGTAGGCGAAAAAAGCTTTTTATAAAAAAAAGAATAACCGCCTTCAAAAAACCTGAAAACAAAAACAGCTTAAAAATTAGCTGGAGGACAACTTCATTTTTTTCTAAAAGCCCCACCCGACTTCATTAGACGTGTTTTATTAATATTGATATGTGTAACGAATGATTCGAATATTATTTCTTGCTTTTTAGAGGTATTTAATTTTTAAGCTGTTTTTGTTTTCAGGTTTTTTGAAGGCGGTTTTTCTTTTTTTTTTAAATGCTTTTTTATTTTCAACTTTTTAGTGGTAGGTATGTAAGCGCAGCGTGTAAATATTTTTTAACTTTATATTATAATATTTTCAATGGTGAAATGCCCAGAACTCAATTTCCAAATTTACGTTGTTTGTTTTTGAGGAGTTCCGTTGTGTCTTCGTAGTCCAAGTCTAGTCCAGAACGTTGCATCGCAAACCATGATTTGGTTTGTTTTGGATTGCCATAAACTTACCAAAACCTAAATCACTTTACATATACTATTTGACTTTGAGGAGTTCCCTTGTGTATCTTCGAAGTTCGAAGTCCAATAACGATGAAATTAAATTGTGACCGCTCTTGAAGTATACCCTTTCAAATAAAAAAAGAATCATCTAAATCGGTTCATAAACAAAGATGTTATGTCCGAAATTCCATAAAAACTCGTGCGATGGCGAGCTAAATAATGGGGAGGCGAAGGCAAAGTGAATTACAGATGGCGCTCAGTCATTGGAACAATTGTCAGTTTGAGCTTATATTGTCTTGACTGTGTATTACGTGATTTTACTTTCTTATATTGTATTTTTTTCGGTTTTGCGGACAAACAATGTATTCTATGCTAACTTTAGCTCAGATAAAAGAAGAAGTACGGAAAAGAAAAGTCAAAACAACAGGCAAGAAAGTTTATAGCAACTTACAAAAAATTGCTAACAAGCATTACATTTCTTTAAATTTCGTGTAAGATTTACAAGTAATCTTTTTATTTCAGATTAGAAGCATATGATTTAAATTTTAACAATGCAACTGAGTGTGAATTTCCGTGTTTATAGTTGCCTGATGATGCCTTCTGTGCAATAGTAATTTCAGGTTTCTGTACTGGAATTTCTGTACCATCCAAAATTACACGAACCGTTTTATCATATTTATTTTATTATTCTAAGTTTCTTGAATGACTCTGGCATATAAAATTCTATTAATTCTCTGTTTGGCCCCAATATTGGGCTTATTCCATATTTGATATACCTATCAAATTCATCCAAGTTATAAATATGTTAGAAACTGCTGAGGTTGAAATATTAAAGAACAAAGCTGTTATAATTCAAATGTTGTTTTATTTTGGCGAAGCTTCATCAAATTCATGAAACATTCCTTTTGATTTATAATGTTTCTCAGGCTCAGCAAAGGAGAAAATCGAGGGAAAAGCATATTTTTTTTGATATTTTTTTGCCCAATATTTTTTTTGTTACTGGGAAATCGATGAACTCCAATATTTTACAAGTTACATGCATAACAATGCGGCATTTTCTCAGTATAAAATTAAAAAGTGCAATACTCCAAGAGATTCCCATATGTTTTGACACTTTCTTTGAGGCGGCCCGGTACCAAAGACCAGTCGCCACCTATCGGGATAAAATTGCGCTTTTCCTCCCCATTGATATTTTTCAAGATTATGAAAAAACTACTAGCCAGATCTCTATAAAAATTTTATGGGACCACACACAAACTATGTTCTTTGAGATAAAAAAAAGAATTGTACAAATCGGGTAACAACTGACGAAGCTATGTTAAAACATACATAAAAAAAATAATAAAAAAAAACCGTCGACTTGAGAACTTCCTCCTTTTTTTGAAGTCGGTTAAAAATGCATGGAAAAAAACTTCTATACCACATTTCTCTTCACAAAAACAAGTGTGCTTTTACTTACTATCCTGAAATTTTAAAACTGAAAGGCTTCCGAAAGCTTACTGAGTCTTGATGAATAGGGTAAAGCCGTACCTACAGATCATGCAAAATCCAAGGATATACGGCGAGGTTAACTAACTGCCCTCAATAAATATGAAGACGTTTTAAATAGGGTAGAAATATAAGTAAAACTAATAAGTGCAGCTTTTGCGTCGAGAATGTATATTGAAAGTTTTTTTTTTACCACAACGGGATAGTGCTTGGCCTTCACCTCACCTGATAAGTGACGATAAGGCCGAAAGTGTAAGCGCACTACACCCGGAATCCTCACCACTGAGGAACTGGCTATCTTACCTCTAACTGCCGGTACAATTTTTCAATTTGTTATTACAGCGTCAGACTTATATAAGATGGTGGTAGCTAGTCAGACGGACTTGAAAGAACTTCTACCCTACCACCAACAAAAGATGGTAAAAATCTGCGTTTATGTTTCTGTTGTTGACTTGCTTTATTTAAAGACTAGCGGCCACCCGCGACTTCGTCTGCGTGGAAAGTTTTTTTGCTATCACTCGGGAACAATACTTTTTTCGGGATGAAAAGTACCGTATGTCCTTCTCTGTACCCCTGACAAGGTGTATATAAATTAGTAGATAAATTTCATGATGATCGGTTCAGTAGCTAAGACGTGACGACGTAACAAACAACCAAACAAAAAAACGGACTTTCTCTTTTATAATTATGGCGAAGAGGCAATGGACTGCCATAGTATGCAGCCATAGCTGTAAAAGATATATTTTGCAAAGATTCGATATATATACCTAGGACAAGAATGTATTGAGATGTAATAGGCAAAACAAATTCTTAAATATTTGCTGGGATCATGTTAGCTTATAGCAAATTATCGATAGAGAATAATTATCCGATATTAACCAGCATCATCATATCAGCCACACGACACCCACTGCTGGGTATAGGCCTCCCCTAAGGATCTCCACAACGATCGGTCCTGCGCTGCCTGCATCCACTGGCTTTCCGCGACCTCCACCAGATCGTCGGTCCACCTTGTCGGGGGCCTACCCACGGAGCGTCGTCCGGTGCGCGGTCGCCATTCCAGAACCTTTCTGCCCCAACGGCCATCGGTTCTTCTCGCTATGTGTCCCGCCCATTGCCACTTCAGCTGAGCAATCCTTCGAGCGATGTCGGTTACTTTAGTTCTCCTGCGGATCTCCTCGTTTCTGATTTGATCACGTAGGGAAACGCCGAGCATGGCTCTCTCCATTGCACGCTGAGTGACCTTGAGCCTCCTTATGAGACCCATAGTTAGCGGCCACGTTTCACTGCCGTAAGTCATCACTGGCAACACACACTGTTCATAGACTTTCGTCTTGAGACACTGAGGTAAGTCGGACGCGAAGATTTTTCGAAGCTTCCCGAATGCTGCCCACCCGAGTTGGATTCGACGAGAGATCTCTTTCTCGAAGTTGGACCTACCTAACTGGACTGCCTGTCCTAGGTATACGTAATGGTCAACAACTTCAAGTGTAGTGTTCCCAACATGAACTGGAGAGGGTACAACATGGGCATTTGACATAATTTTCGTCTTATCCATGTTCATCCTAAGACCCACTCTTTGGGAAGCACTACGGAGATCTTCGAGCATTGTGTTCAGGTCTTCCATGGTCTCAGCCATAAGGACTATATCATCGGCAAAACGAAGGTGTGTTAGGTACTGGCCATTAATGTTGATGCCGAGTCCTTTCCAGTCCAAGAGCTTAAAGATGTCCTCCAACGCAGCTGTGAACAGTTTCGGAGAAATAACGTCTCCCTGTCTCACACCACGCTGCAGTTGGATAGGATTTGTGTTCTGGTTCTGTACTCGGATCGTCATGGTGGCATTTTGGTATAAGTACCTCAACACCTCGATATACCTATAGTCCACTTGGCACCTTTGGAGAGACTGCAGCACCGCCCAGGTTTCAACCAGCATCTAAACTAAAGCCTCATAAAATCACTATAGAGCACGTGAGGGCTGTATTGATGTATGTTACGTAGTACCGAAAAGTGTAGGTACATAAGGATAATGATTAGGTACTTAAAGTTTCTAAAAGTGTATTTCTGAGAAACAAAAGCGATATTTTTTCAAAAATCGTATCTACGAGGAAAATGTATCTTAGAGGAATAAACCCTCTTATGTCGTGATGATTTTTTTCCAGAGGTAGTATTTAAAGAAGTCATTGAAGCATTATCAAATGCAAAATAATGTTTGATATGCAAGGATGCGAGGTGGTCTGGGTCGACGTCCCGTGACCCAGTTTCAGTCGATATAGCCCGGTGAGCGGTCGAGCCCAGAAACGGAACAACCTGTATAGGATAATAATATTGAAAAATGTGACAGGTTGAAAAGCAATAACATTATATTTTCAACCACTTTATATATAAACTAAGGGACTAAAGAAAATATGAAGAATGTTAAGTAGGTATGTGTATGTCAATGATTGGGTTTTCTTTTCATCATGGGTCGCTCGGATCACGAATTGTGTTAATACGACGTGAATTTTGATCAATCTAAAATCAATCCTAATCAGTGTCCGTCTATGAAGAAAGCAATCATAAAATTGGGATATACAAAGTGTTACTGCCGAATATTTTAGATAAGGACCATCAAACTGATCAACTTTTAATGGGACCAACTCAGAAATCGCGTAAAAAATTTTCAGCTGTTTCATACAAAAATTAATGCCGAAAATATCAAAATGTCTGAAACAGCTGATTTTTTTTTTCACGATTTCAGAGTTGGTCCCATTAAAGTTAGCAGTTTGGTGGTCTGAAGAAACGGTTTTCCCGTATTGGATTCATTAATTAACACCTTGTATATCGTATTTTGTTGGTCAATTATGGTAAAAAATACATGGTATACATACATTTATTAAAAAAGTATGTCAGAAAAAATGTTGTATTGTTACTGTTTCAATGGACAAAGAAGACACTTTATTTGTGGCCCGTGACCACAAATAAATGCAGATTGTTAGCAGGAAAATCAAAACAACTGCAATGTATGACTAATTGACACAATAAGTACTTTTATTATAAAAAACATGTTGATTGTACGAAAAATACCGAACACCATAGAAACTTTTCCGCTTTAAAATACGTACCTACCTATCCTAATTTCATATTGTTCGTGAAAAAAAAATTGTATTATAATGTGCTAAGCGTGCCGGCTTCCGCACTTATCGGTAGTAAAAGTTACAGCCGAAACTAACTTAACTATGGGTCAAATGAGGTGGTTAACTTTACGGATTAGTTTTATGTTTGCATAAGTACCATACATAGTTTCACGTAAGAAAAATTATAATATTACTCAAAAAAGAGCTTTGTTTAGAGTTTTGAGATAAAAGACACAATTTATTGAACTTGGAAAAAAATTAAAAGGTACTTAAGGCTTTTCTTTAAATAATATAAATTTGTAACTTATAAAAATAATTAGCTCGGCAGGTGCAGTTGACGGCGGATGTATCATCATCATCATATCAGCCGCACGACGCCCACTGCTGGGTATAGGCCTCCCCTAAGGATCACCACGACGATCAGTCCTGCGCTGCCCGCATCCAGTGACTTCCCGCAACCTTCACCAGAGACCCACGGAGGATGTATGGCGAACACGAACTACTATTGAGAAAGAAAACGCGCATAAAACTACTCGATAGGGTAATTACTTATCTATGGAAAATTTCAGTTTGCTTTTCGGCAATGGATGGCGCTTTTCGGTTTTTCAGCGCGTTATCTTTCTCTATCGTTCGTGCTACTGATACAGAACAAACGTTAAATAAGTCGATTGATTTGCATAGAGTTTAATAAAAAAACGTTTGAATGGTAGGAAAATTATTTTCTTGGCAACTTCGCAGCATTTTGCGGATTCAAAGTTGAACGAACTCAGCTGTTCCGGAACACCAATAGGGCGCCCGCACGCGCAATGCGACGACCTCATTGGACGCCGGTGCATACAGTGTTGCCCTCCTCAAACTATGCAACGCAACCATAACAACATTTTTTATCTTCATAAAAGTTTGACTTCAGAATAAACATAATAAAAGAAGCGCTTATCGTGGCAAGGCTTGTTACGCTTGAGACACTGATCGTAGGTACTCGATCACGTTTGCTAAGCAAGTGGCATTACAACTGAGCGCTTCCGTGCTTCTGGGGGCATGTTAAACCGTCGGTCCCGGCTGTTGTCACCTGGAGGCGGCTTGATAAACTCTAATACTAGAGGTGTCCACTAATTCACATACCATAAGAAGAAGATAATAAAAGCAAGTAGGTGGTTTTGAGGAACAATCAATTACCTTATTTGTGTCTCAAAAAACGTAAAAAATCACAGATCGGTCTAATATTTCGGACGCTACAAGACACACGCTACGAGATTATGTAGATACAAGCGTAGCAATTTATCGTAGCGTGGATGGTTTTTCGTAGCAAGTAATTTATAAAAGTAAAAAAAAAATTAAAATGAATCCAAACCGAATATCCTTATGACTTTTAGTTTTTGTTATTTTTAATGATACTAGCTTCCACCCGTGACTTCATCCGCGTGGACCCTAGGAAACCTTTGATCAAGATAATAAGTACCGGTATAAGTCCCGGTCGAGTTAACTCGGGACCTGAAGCGCGATAGACCCCTCTCGTTTTCTCCTTGCCTCACGCCACTGTTGTCAATTTTTTGAAAGTTTTCGATAGATTATCGATAAATTATCGCTAACCAATGTACTTACGCTATTGGCATGACAACAGTGGCGTGAGGCAAGGAGAAAACGAGAGGGGTCTATCTCGCTTCAGGTCTCGAGTTAACTCGACCGGGTTGTATCATAATAATCCGGGTTTTAGTTAAAGTATCGTATGTTAATCCGTTCATCCGTTTTTGCGTGATGAGTAACAAACATCCAAACTTTAACATTATTATTATTAATATACTTAATAAGATTTACATGGCATACTTAAATCTAAATTTTAATATTAAAATATTTTTCCTGCTTGTTCGAACTATTCGATATTTCGATAGGTAGATATTTTTTAAATATAATCAATCATATTAGTTCCTTCTAGTCTAGTATCCGTATATTAAGTTTATCCTATTATCAATAAAAAAGTAAAATATTTACTTCAGAATCATGCTTCAAGAAAAAAAAAATACAAATTCATAAGCTATGCACTTTATTTGTTTCATGCAGTCTATGTAAATTGCTTCGCATTGAGGTATTTGGATCCCACCCAGATGGCTTAAGTTTTTGCTATGCTTTACAATATTTGGGTCGCCGCAAACGTTGTTGATGGCAGTTACGTTTAAACTTGTTACTGATGTTTTTAAGTTTTATGCAGTTGTTTTCTTGTAGCTACCTACTTTTGTAACAAATTAATTCTGGTTATACAGGGACCATCAAACTGATAAATTTTTACTATGGGACCAACTATGAAATCGCGAAAAAAAAATCAGCGATTCGCGACTTCATAGTGGGTCCCATAGTAAAAGTTGTTCAGTTTGATGGTCCCTATCTACCATATTCGGCTTTATAAGGCTTTTACCAAACACCCTGTATGTTGTTTCCTTACTATTAATATTTTATGTGTTACTTGTTGTAGTGCCAAATAATTGACCAAGAGAGCGCGAAGCGCGAACGAAACGTCTCCGTTTCAGCTTGAGAAAAAAAAAAATAACACGACTGCCCTGCCAAAAACGAACTTAAAAGTTAAACAACAAATGTCATTGCAGTCGGGGGACCTTTTTATTATTATTATGGAACAATTATTTGTGATCAAAGTGGTCCCCCGACTGCAATGACACTTGTTGTTTAACCTAGTTCGTTTTTGGCAGGGCAGTCTTGTTTTTAATATTTTTTTAATTTATTTATTTCACTCATTTTAGTAACACTTTATATAGTTTTGGAATGTGCTCATCAAGGCCTTTCATTTGATATTGTAATAATATAGAAGAATTTTTTTTTTCACATTTGAAAATGGCATCGTACAGTCGCAATATCGATATTTTCTGAAAAAAATATAGCCAGTGTCACTCGGGATGCTGTAAGGATTCTAACGAACCATTTATCCAAATCAGTTCAGGCATTTAGAAGTTATGGTGGAATAAAGAAACTCACATACCCACAAACATACATGAACCCTGAAAACATAATACACTCTTTTTGCTTTGGACAGTCGTGTAAAAAATGCTTTTGTACGTCTGTCCGGCTGTCCATCTGTTCTCCTCTACAGGTCGCATTTCTCAACCGATTCTCGTGATTTTGTGAGCAAGTTATATAGATTTTTTTTAAATTTTTCGAAAAGAAAAATCATTTCAGCCGTTTCGAAAAACGTTCAAAATGTCATAAACGCGAGGTCTACGCTAGCTCATAGGGACACTAGTTTTAATAATTCTGTTTTTTTATTTATTTCAATGAAGGCTCTAACTTTTCTGATAAGCTTGTGGATAACTTTTTGATCAATTAAAGCTTTATCTAGTCAAAGGGGTATAGTATCAAAATCCGCTGTAATGCTTAGTGACTAAATTCGATTTAGTAGCATAATTGGCGGCTAGTTTTGTAGAAAAGTCAACTAAAATATAGAGAAATCGGCCAACAAAAAACAGATTCATAATCAAAAGCCCCTATAACCCTTGGCACCGTGCACGCTTTTAGCGCCACCTACCTTTTTGCAACTTTGTTGGCTCTGACGACCGTTTTGATATGTAATGGCGGCATTGTGACAAAATATATTAAAAAATATTATACTTGTGTTATTAATGAAATTTCAAAATTACTGTGATTTGGGTGAACAAAGTGTTGTGAAATCATTTTTGGTCATTTAAATTAAATATGGCTAGTAAAATCTATTCAAAAAGAGTGTTTTATTTTGGTTATATCAGGGTTTGTTTACTTCTTTTTTATTTGTAAATTTTGTAAAACAAGAGGATAAAGCTACTTTAATAATTTTACTTAGTCGTAATAAACATGTATAATTGTTCCTGTAATAAATTAAATATCGTTTTCAAACAGATTACAGAGCCTACATTATTTGTACTTTTTGCCACTACTTCGATTATTATTATACCTTTGCACCCAGCGAATAACCAAATATCTGTTAATTGGTCCAGCTAAAATTAGTGTTGCCATCTCATAAATCATCCAATAAAATAACTTGACATAGAAAAGCACTATCATTAGATAGTACTTATTATAAGCGTGGCATTGTAACCTATTTTCAGATGGGGCTATTGATTTGTTGGGGAGTTCTTGGAATAGTCCGGGCACGAACGAATTGCGACAAAGTCCTATAAATAGAACAAATGGATCGCCTGGATCACCATGTGGACTTAAAGCTATTCTGCTCATGTTGAAGGTTAACACATGACAATACACAATGGCACAGGTATATAAATTACCTTCTAGTTTTCATTTTTGGATGAATTTAGAATAAAGTCTTTCTTCTATCATGGGGTCTCATCGGGAACAACAGATGTGGCTTAGTTAGCAGGTACTGCCATCTAGTGGCATATTTAAACTAATGTTAGAATTAGTTTATATTTACCTCACTAGATGGCGGTACATGCTTCGATTTGTTTTTGTAATATTCAAATACAGATAAAAATGGTCTTGAAACTTTTAAATTGTTTCTTAAAAAAATCACCAAATGCAAAATTGTAATGAAGCAGTAAAATGAAGGGTTTTTTAAATAAATTTCAATAAAAATTGAGTGACACCTATCGGGTATGAAAATTTGGTAAAGTTTGTTGCTATTTGTGCTAGGCATGCTGCGACGAAAGCGGCGCTATCTAGCATGCTACAAGAAAAACATTTTTAATCGCCCCGATAGTCGCCATACGCCGACCATTTCTTTAGTATGGGATGAGGTATCTGTACTATATGTGTAGTATTATGTAATCTGTGCTTCTATATAGAAAGGTAATAATGACATTAATTTAAGCATAGGAAGCAAATCTGTTTCCAACATTACTTTAGCTAAAGTATTTTGCTATAGAAATAGAAACAAATAGGCAAACAATAAAAGTTTAGTTTTCCTCATTGGATCGGGTACAATATTTTTTGTATTTTGGATAGAAAAATAATGAGGATTCCACAACTTAATGAAACGTCTTAGAAACAAAGTCACAATTACCTACCAAAGCAAACATGATATGAGCCACCATTTTCTAACGCGTTTTGAATAAAATAATCCATACATGTTTTGCTGAAAAATTTCCTTTCTGATCTGCCCCCCTACTCAAATGGCCAACATTCTATTCGTTTGAACGCTACGCTTACTATAAAAGCTTTAAAATAAGCAGTAAACTATAAAATTACGTGCCGTAAGCTTGTCAATTTTATACAATACATCGAAGTCTGTGATTTAGGTACATAAGTTTGCGACATGTGATTCAATCATCTATTGCTCATATTTAAGATTTAAAAGTAAGCGTAGCGTTCAAACGAATAGAAAGTTGGCCATTTGAGTAGGAGGGCTGATCAGAAAGCCTAACTTGCAAAGCGTCTTTAAAAGAAAATGTTACTTTGTCAAAGTCCTGGTTAATGCGCTTTTAATATGCACCTTTACGTTAAAAAGTTTATTAGCAAAGAGTTGGAAAGTTACAGGAGTTGTGCGAAGAACAAATTAGCCGTAGTGGTGTGCAGTGGTGCTGGCTGGCAGCCCAACGACCAACGACCTACTTACCGGAGTTATGGCCACCTACACCCGCTGTTTGCCAATTACTACAACTTGTGCGATCGTGATTAAAGAGGTTTGTTTTTGGTGAAACTACAGTGCATTTATTTTTTATCGTTTTTGGATAGCTAACAGCTTATCAACATACAGACTATATATAACTAAAAGCTAACTAGCAAGTATTAACAAGCTACCACGTAGCTCAGAAGGGACAGGTACGTAACAAAATAGTAACATTAAACTAAATTTTAAACAATAACGTAGTCGTGATACTGTTGAAAAGTAATCAATATTGGCGTCGGCATTATACGGAACAAGCTCTAATAAGGACACTGTTATGACTGTAGTTGGTGTGCATAGAAGGAACACTTATGAATCGTTGCGGGGTGCTCTTGTTTTGTATTAGCAATATAGTTAGATTCTTAACTTATAAAAATGATATTAAACTTTTAGATTTTTGCATTCACAATGCTATTTTTATATTAAGATGAATAAATAATGAAAAATATTAGAAAGTGCATTGGGCCGGAATCCTAAGGGTGCGGGTTCGAATCCTGTCTAAGTTGCTACGGGTGAGCCGATTTTTTCTAATATTTTTCATTATTTATTCATCTTATAAAAATGAGGTAATAATATTTCATAGTGTTAAACCGCTTTCAATGGAAAACCTGTTGACTATTTTCTGGTCCACGGAAGTGTTTTGCAAGTTGCTGTTGTCAATACTTAAAGGTAGGTAAGTAATTTAGTTGGACAGACTACTAACTATAGGGGCTGCCATACCATCGAAACAAACATGTCTCAAGAGTCACGTTACCCCATTTGACTACTATAAGTCGTTTTTTACGACCTTGATCTGAAGGGTCTGTGGTTTTTTACTCTGCTGGATACCACAAGTACAAAATATATAAAGTAGACACAAGTAATATATAAAGTAGACTACGCTGACGACCAAGTTATACTTGCGTCTTCTGCGCAACAGTTACAAGAAATGATGTCTGTTATGAATGATGATTTTGTGAGAAAAGGGATGAAAGTGAATGTAACTAAGACGAAAGTGATGGTGTTTGAGAGAGATGAAGAAATGACTGGCTGTACGGTTATGTTAGGTGGCGAAAAAGTGGAACAAGTTCGTGAGTTTGTATACTTGGGGAGTTTGTTCACAAGGGACGGAAAAAGTGAGGAAGACATAGAAAGACGAGTGAGGAAAGGAAATTCGGTGAGTGGTGCTATACACTCGGTTATGAGTAGCCAAACCGTTTCTACAAAGGCACGAATGGCTATTCATAACGGAGTGCTGGTACCGACACTGATGTATGGAAGTGAATCTTGGGTATGGCAGAAGAAGAATGAAAGCAGAATAAATGCGGTAGAGATGCGATCGTTGAGGAAAATATGTGGAGTAAAACTGAGTGATAGAGTGAGCAATGAGGTGATTCGTAAAAGGTGTGGTCTGAAAGATGATATAGTGACAAGAATTGAGAAAGGAATGCTCCAGTGGTTTGGTCACTTAGAGAGGATGAATGAAAGGCGAATCACGAAAGAGATATATTATGCGAATGTGGAAGGAACGATTGCACAAGGGCGTCCCAGAAAAACCTACGCGGACCAAATAGGGGTTATTATAAAAAAGACTGGTGTACGCAGTGACAAAAACCGCAGGGTATGTATGAAAAGATTGATGGATGTGAATGAAGCGAAAGAAGTGTGCAAGGATCGTAGCAGTGGCGATCCATAGTCTCTGCCTACCCCCATGTGAAACAGGCGTGAGTGTATGTATGTATGTATGTACACAAGCCCCTATTCCACAGTGCTTTTCGAAAGAAATCGTGGTTGTCACACATAGATATGCCTCAGGTCAACCCACACTATATTCAAGCTGGTGGCCAGTAGCACTTGTCCTTCGTCGATAGAAGACAAGTCATAGCAGAACTACTTCGGGTTTTTGCTGGTATTGTTTCGCGGCATCAGAGCTGTATCAAGGAGTTCCTAACGTTTTCAAATACATTTTATTTTGTGCCATGATTATTACTTTGGAGCAAGCTTCGGAGAGATTTCGGTTCGGTATATATTTTAATTATTTGCAAATTGTTTCATAGTGGATATTGTGTCTTAAAATTGGTGCAGTTTTGTGGTACCAGTGTCTACGCAACTGAACAATATGTGGGATAATTGAAATAGGCGCAATCTTGGTCGTGTGAAGCTGAGACTTTTATTGTAGTGGTGGCTACCTCGGTAGAACTTACCGAGTAAACTGTCTTGATATACTTGGTGCCAAATACTCCAAGCAGCATTGGAATGCAATGCACCCGCATTCTAATGTAAACTGAAACAATACCACTGAACAACCTATTTAATTCAACACTTGACACTGGTAAAAATTAGTTCCAAGAGGAAAGTAGATTGCCAAAACAAAAATAAGAAGAAGATTATTATACTTCTTCATTCTGTGTTATCAAAATTAATATAAAATCAGTTACCTAGTTGACATAGTATGTATTTCGTCGGATGCACGTCGTTGGCGGAGCGCCCAACGGCCGACCCACTTGCAATGTGAACTTATGAGGTGCACGCAGATGCCAATAGTGTTAAAACACGGCCTTATTTTGTCAGAAACATCGAAAAGTTTATTAATAAGAAACTTGTTAATAAATTGGCCACACACGCACTTTTTTTTATTTTTTAGCAATTTCTTAATTTTCGACGGCTCCATATCTATCTCGAGATGTAAAAGATGGCGACACAAGACATTTCCAATCAAAGATGTTTTGATCAAAGAAATTGAAGATTGAAATAAAGACTAGTTTTAAAGTGTGTCGTTTGCCAGAATAGAAAGTATAGTCTATCTTTTTCACTTATTAATTTTTTTAAGTTCTGTTTTACCCAAGGATTGTTGTGGGTGCTTCTTCGAGTAAGGCATTCTTTGGTGATTTTCGTGGTAATTTTTAAATCCAATTTTTATTTTAATTTAGTATCAGAATATTAAAATATACGTAAAACTAAATTTTTTCATAGAAGAGGCACCTCAGAGAGCGATATACTTACCGAGATAACCGAAATTCAAAAAATGGAGGCCACGCAAATCACAAAATACCCCACTAAAGTGAAAAATGTAATTTAAATTACTCAAATGAGTTACTTAATGTTACTTTATATTGGAAAAAGTTATTGTGTTATTACAAAGTAAAAAATAGGTAGATTACTAAGGCAGAAATCGTTTTTTTATCAGAATCAGTCCAAAAATATTTAGTATTACTGATAAAGTCAGAAACCTATTGAATGTGACATTTTATGTTTGATTTAAACGAATTTGCATTTATTTGATAAATGCAATAAGTAAAATCCATAAACTAGTACAAAACAAAGTAATTTCATTTGCATAGTCAAAAATTGATTTGCGTGGGTCAAAACTACCACGTAAACCACGCAAATCACGACCACGTAAATCAAAATAAATCCTTTATGATAAAAATATACAAAAACCTTTTAAGCAAATAAACTGTGTTTTGAATATAAGTTACGTTACCTAATATTGTTCACTACAATATTTTATTAAATAAATAAATTCACAGAGACCGGAGAAAATTAGACCACGCAAATCAAAGTTTTGAGAAACCAAATCCACGCAACGAGGTTCTTACCTCCATTTTTCGAAAACTCGAGCACCGTCACACAAGCAACTCTGCCTGGCCGCCGGAGCACGACTAGTTATAACTTGAATTAGGATGACACAACACAGGGCCGCGAATTAAGAGATGTGCTAGTGAATTTATAACGGTCCACGCAAATCAGCAACTACCAGAGGACAGATACATTTTAATTTTTTTTAGGAAATGTAGTTCTTTTAGAAGTATAGTCTAATTTTTCATAGCATTGTAAACTTCTTAGGACTTCTTGTTTTTTTTTGGTAAGCATGTAGCGTTTAGTTTAAATTATATAATTTAGGAAGTGACCAGATCGGGGCTTGGGACACTCCACGAAAATCAAAGAATGGGGGTATTTTATATTTTTAATGATATTAATTATAGAGATAATTGAATAATAATCAGTAACCCAGTTAGAAGAAGGTATGAGGTTTGCGCAAAAAAAAATATGGCTAGCTGACTTTACGATTTCCATTATTTTTAGGCAATGCCGCTTGAAAAACGTGTCCGAAATAATGACCCTTGTCCCTTTTTCTATTTTCTTTTACAATTTTTAATTGGTAACTCTCATCATAAACATCGTTAAATATCTTATGCAAGCGACTATACAATTCAATGGGACACTCAATGCTGAGCAAGCTATCGAAATTTATAGATTGTAATTTTTCATACACTAATTTATTGTCTAATCTAATAACGATTTTATGTTCTATTACTACAGAGTTAATCAGGGCAATAGGTGAACGTACAAAGATATGATCAAGGCAAGATTCGACAACTTTATCTACAATTATTTCTCTTCTAGTAACCATGCCTCTTAAGACGACTAATGGCCTAAATAAAAAACTATGAGAACTCATGCTAACTTAGAGGCAGTTTAATCTAACACCTCTGTTCCTTAAAGAATGCGCTATCCGATCTTCTTCTTCTCGTGTTACTTATTATATTAATCTAATTTTGTAGGTTTGTTGTGTTAATTTATACGTCCCAGAATATGTCTTTTAAAAGTTCCTCGAAAACTTTCAGTGACCTTTCAGTACCTATAGATAGGCAGTGGGTGGGTAAAATTATGGCGAAGTTAAGCCGTTCTACAAAAATGTTATGATTTGCATAGTGGATCGGTGGGGTGGGATTTCTAAAAGGTACGCCGATATGAATCGGTTTATGTACCCTTCGCCACTGATAGGAGATTTTCTGCTAGTTTCTTATGATTCGCTAGTAATTTGCAGCATCGACTACCTTCGCGCTTCCAGGAGGTCTCGTTTCATTTCAATTTTTTTTCTCGATATTCCCCAGTAACAACAACGGGAATATAGGCCTATAGTTTGGATCGCCCCACAGGCTCACGCACTAGCAGGTGCAGGGGGGGGGGGGGGGGCTAAGGGGCTCAAGCCCCCCCCCCACAATCATTTGGGTCCACCCCAACAAATCTGTTGATTACCTTGGTAAAGCCTGCCCTCACCTACGTTAAGCCCCTCCCAAACCAAAATCCTGGATCCGCCACTGCTCACGCGTCGTTATTGGAGAAGCCCCACTTTTGCCTATTTACACCACACCTGCCAACACCTTTCCGATGAAAACGATCCAACACTGGCGATCTCCAACCCGCCTGCCAAGTGTGAAGATTATAATAACCAACACTTTATAATAATCCTTCACTGGGAGGCCTATGTCCTGCAGTAGACTAAATAGACTGTTATGACTTATGATGAATCAATTAATGCACGACTTGGCTGGCTTTTATTTTATGCACAACGGGTCCGTGCTTGGCCTTCACTTCACCTGATGCTAAGTGACGATAAGGGCGAAAGTGTAAACAAGTGCACTATTAAAATTGAACACAACAATTTAAATTGTTGTTATGGCGTCCGACTTGGTAAGATGGTGGTATCTAGCCAGGTGGACTTGAGATAAGCTCTACCACCAACCAAACCGAGTACAAATTGTATCCCCCTCTTGATAATCGAACCCGGGACCCCTGTGACTTGCACAAGTGAGCAAACCACTAAACTACAGAGGCGGTGGACTGCAATAGGCTGTTATTATGAATCAACAAATGCATGTATTTATTTCTAAACAACTGGCTGGCTAGCCCTTTACAGTTTGCATGGTCTTACATAATTCAGAGGTTTATTTACTTCATTCAATCTGATTTCTATCGTACACGTGTATTTTATTCAACCATTGTATACAGAAACACGAATTAGTTCTTAATTAATTAGCACATAGCGATACTAAAGTAAATTCTTAATAACTTTTTACACGGAATCACTAAGTTTGTATAATTCTCTTAACATATTTTTTAATAATAAAGCAGTTATAGAAATCACAAATACTTGTACTATTATGTAAGTATATTTTAACATAATAATTGCAGGGTTTAGATTTAAACATTAAGGTGAATACCCCACCAAAAGTGGCGCCCTCAGAGGTTTTTATTTAATAAGTTGTTAACAGGAAAAGATTTTAATAGAACTTTTCGTAGAATTTTCAGGGGTCATGGTTAGTACTATGTGCTCATAGTCTAGTAATTTTATAAGGCATCAGCGTGTCAAAAACGGCAACTTTTAGCAGTTTTGCTATCTATACTTCTAGCAGTGACTACGAGGGAATGTAATGATACCTGTGTAATGATACCAAACTACCTGTGCCCTGAAAATAACACGAGAAGTTTTATTAAAATTATGTATTAGTATTACATTACAATAGGAAATAAAATTAACCGCGGAGCCACTTTCGGTCAGGAAAGCGCCTTAAGAGGAAGTCTTACGTGGTATTGAGAGGAGGTTAGTATACTATTTGGCCTGTTTCACAAAGTCCGAGTAAGTTTTTTTTTAATTAATAGATCCTAATCATAGATTGTGAAACAGGCACTAAAGGCTTTTTCATGGGTTTCTGATACTTAAATAAATAAATGATATTCTTTATTATACCAAAAGATAAGGGATTTGATATAATAAAAATGTATCATTTATTTCTCATCACAAACTTGGCATTGTAACAAGGTCATTTACATTAGGATTAAGTAATTTGGTATTCGAAAATTAAACTGGTTTTAACTTAAGGTAACAGGAATTTATCCACAACCGAAAATTTCATGGTAGACTATTCGTGATAAAGCTCAATGGCTCAAACCACTGAGCGAATCACGATGAAACTTGGCATACAGATAGTTATTATGACGTAACCATATGACGAAAAAATTCATTGAATCGCGGGACATGAAATTTCACGTGAACTAAATCGCAGTCAAAAGCTAGTATTGGTTAATAAAATTAAAAATAAAGTTGCTGATTCAATAAACTATTGAAAGAAAACAAATAACTTATATAAATAACAAAGGGTGTGAATCAAGTGTGTTGTGACACATTAGGGCAAATTGCGTATTTGGGCTCCCATTGAAGATCCCCCATCCATGCTGACGTCACCACCCCCTCCTCAACACCGTCTGACCACCAAAGGTCAGACAGACAATACGTCAAAGCTGTGTTTGATCAAAACATACTGATGGCAAATCGATTGAATACGACTTTAACTATGTCAACTTATATTATTAAGTTATTTATTAAAAGAAAAGCATAAAGTAGGTACTAGGATTTCTTTGGGACACAATTCTTTTTTTTTGTTAGTCCCACAAAACTAGTAATGTAACATGAAAAAAAAAACTTTGTTATTTCACAATGTTGAAAAAAAACATAACACCGTTGTTTTTTTTTCTAAATTTGTTTTTTTTGTCAAGAATTCAATCTTTGGGAAAATAAATGTTTTATTTAATCAAATCAATAATTAAATAAGATTTTATTCTTCACTCTATCTATGTTCATAGAACAAAAAACCATAAACCGGATGGAGATTTCACCGCGCGCGTCTTTAAATGTTGCCAACTGTTGAAAACTTGGTACTATTCAATCAAAAAAGTAATGTAGGTTCAAAACTGAACAGAAAACTATAAAATGAACTCATAACTATTCATTTTAACAGAAACTTCCTTAATAGTGTTTTCTGTACACTTGAAAAAAAAAACATAAATTTATCATTAATTAAAAAAACAGTTTTTAGATATTACGTCGCATTAGTGATTTGCAGGGTTGCCACCTTTAGGATTATAAAAATCGGGACATTAAGGGCGCAAAACATTTTTTGGTCTATTTTCTAAATGTATATTTATGTTGAAAACATTAAAACTGGCAGTAAACTACTGTAGAGCTGGTAGCTGGTAGGAAAAAAAATTTGGTCTATTTTCTTAATGTATACGTTGAAAACATTAAAATAAAAAAACAAACACTAAACACTAGAGGTGGCCACTAATCGAATAAGAAAGAAATTAAAACTGGCAGTAAAACTACTGTAGAGACTGGTAACTTGGTAAATGAAAGACATGTTGCATGTATGTGGATATTGTCGATGTTTGTAATTAAAATACTCAAAATCAATGAAAGCAAAGTAGCAAACAGTGGGTGGGTCAGCAAAGTAAAAGGTGTGAGAACTACCTAGCTGAAGGGAAAAAAGATACTTTTGATTTAATGTTTTATTTTTGTTTTGACTGTGTTTCCATGCATAATTTGTATTGCTACGGGCCTCTCATTAATTCCGCGTCATTTTTATATTTATTTACGAATACCGAACAAGGCATGTCTTTTGCAATTCTGCTTTCATTTAATCTACAGAGCAACAATTTCTGACATCAGATCATTTAAGCGTCATATGGGAAAATACTCGCTTAACATAAGCATTTGAAGGGACACAACGCACAATAAGGTATTTAACTTGTTGTCATTTATTCTTTTAAATATTAGGACCCATTTTTTATCAAGACCTTGATTTTGATCGCGTGTTATCAAAAATCGGGACAAAACTGATGGATAGTCGGGACGCGGGACTATATCATTGAAATCGGGACTGTCCCGGCAAAATCGGGACGGGTGGTAACCCTGATTTGTGAAGCGTTTCAGGAATTTGTTGTTTGGCGTAAAAAGAATAGTAGGTATGTTGCAAGAATTTGAACTTATAACGGAATAATAAGTTGCGTAATGACTTTGACCGTAAGTACATACTACATAACAGCTATTAGCGAAATATTTGATTGATTAAGTCTTTACGTATTTTCATGGCAATTACGAACATGCTATTGAAATAGTATGCCATAGAAATGCGTCGATTAAGTAACTACAGCTAAGCTATGCAGTATGCCATTAAAATACACTACTAAAACTGTTATTGCAGTTACATAATTATCTCATTTCTTGCGATAATGTCACGTCGATATTTGAACCAGCTCAGGTACCTATATAGTACCTTAGATGTAGATATTTACTTACTGAAATAATTTTTTGTATCAATTTTGACACAATACAAATGTTGTGTTGTTTCAATGTAAACAAAGCAATGATGTTGTTGTTTGCGTGCTATGTATGAATTTTGTCAAGCGATTACTATTCCAAATACAATAATAAATAAATAATAGGGTTATTTGGATTACAATACAAGTGTATTGTTTTTCTGAGTGACTTAGGGGTGGTTTCACAGTAATGCAAATATTCAGCTCTATTGCTTTCAAATTGAGGTAGGTACCTACTTATACCATTCTATTCTACTGATCTCTAGTTTACGTTAAAAAAACAAGGACTTTATTGAGATAAGTAGTTAATACTTTTCGAGTGCCAGTTGATTAACGTAAAGAAAAAAGGGTTAACAAGGATCTATTATGAGGTTAGCAAATCATCCTATTATAACTGCAGTGGGTCGAGGTCGTCTAAAACCAGCCTTTGCACAGCCCTGGCTTAACCATAATAATTTTCGATAAAAATAATACGTATCAATTTAAACCGATAAAATAACAATATTGTCTTTTTGTAGCATGCATGTCTAAACGTTGTGAAGTAATAAAGGAAAGGTTTTTGTAGTTTATGCAAACGATAGGATCGAATCAATTTATTAGTAAAGTTGTAGGTATTTTGACGCGGAGCCCAACTATTAATTTGATTCCATCCTTACCAAACGTTAGTATATTACTTAGAACAAAAGAGGGGCCACTAAAACAATAAATCATGAACATCGAGGTCCAAATAAAGCAGTATAGTTAGTCGATACATAGTTATCTCTCTCTTATATAAAAATTAGCGGCCGCCCGCGGTTTCACCCGCGTGGTTCCCGTTCCCGTAGGAATATCGGGATAAAAAGTATTCTTTGTTTTAATCTAGACTATCTACTATCTGTGTGCCAAATTTCAACCAAATCCGTTCAGTAGTTTTTGCGTGATTGAGGAACAAACATCCAAACCCACAAACTTTCACATTTATAATATTAGTAGGATTAAGGGTGACTGACATATCAACGCCCAGCCCAAACCACTGGACATAGGGCATAGAATACATAGTAGTTGGGTGAATATTTGAGACGCCCAAAATTGATGTCTAGCCATAATACTCCTAAACGATAAGGAATTTTAGAACCAGATATATTGACTCTACTAACTAAATTAATAAGGAAAGAGGAATCGAAATCGATTTGCAGCTAAATCACGCGTTACTCCGAAAAATCTCGTTATTTGGTATGTCACACATGCATGTTTTTTTAATGTTATGGTGTAAAATAAAATACTATCAAGGTTTATTTTAATAGTGTGCATATACTTATATATATTTTTTGTTGGTTAATATACCTTGTAATTTATATAAAAAAATAAAAAAACTCAATTGGAAGTTACTCAAATACTGTGTCAAAAAATGTTCAAAAAATAATCGTCATTAGCGGCAACCAAGTTCGTGTTTAACATTGTGGTAAAACGAAACACAATTGAAATGACATTTAGTGGCTAAGCAACGCTCCTCCTCGTCGCTCAGGCGGCCGGCAGACTTAGAAGTGAACATACCCCTGCCTGGTACTTCGAACAGTAAGCAGTTGTATTTCGTTCTCCATAATTTGTCATGATAATGATCATTCATACTTTAAACTATTAATCACTTATTTATGTAATGTGTTTTATCTCTAATACCGAGCACTGCATTTTTCTAAACCTAACATGTCTCAAAATGTTTTGTTGTTTTTTTTAGAAACGTCATTATTGGCAACGTCATTGTTAGCAAAATACACAAAGCCATAAATGTATTTTATGTAGAATTTTAAGTAGTAATCGTTTTTAACAGTAAGTAAATACAATTTAACAACAATAGATAGCTCATAAATATTATCTTTTGCCAAAAGAAATAAAAAAAAATAAAAATACGTACCTAGTATATTATTGCTTCACTTAAAATAATGAATACCATTAATTATAATATGATGATGACCTATCTCTATTCTAATCTCAATTATACATCATTTCAGCAACCATTATGTCATTATTTAAGACAATTACGTCATTATTGTCACAAATCGTCATTATTGGCAACAATATTTTCAAAAATACTCAATTATTTCGAGTGCCTTTAACATTAAATAGGATATCTTTGCCCTAGATATATTTTTAGCATAAAATAGAAGTACTGACACGAGTTTAAAAATATGCAATTTTCTATCAAAAATAACATTTTTCAAAGAAGCAGCCAGTTAGAGACTTGAAATTTTGTACATAGATACTTTATACAGTGTAGGCATCCACTAAGAAGGGATTTTGGAAATTCCACCCCTAAAGGAATGAAATGAGAGTTAAAAGTTTGTACGGAAAAAAATTGACATTTCGACTTAAAACTTCGTAGAAGTACTTCTAAAAACAAATAAGCAAACACCTATTTCATGGTTTTTCGAAAACTCAACCCCTTAGGAAATAAATGATGTGAATGAACCGAAAAATGGATATGGATGTCGTTATTGAGGTTTAATGGGATGGTAAATGCGAAAATTTTGAAGTATAATAAATCAAGCATTTATTTTGAAGTCCAACACGGTGTTTATTTTGAGGTCCAATAAGTACAACAGGATCTAACCCCTAAATGGCTAAAATGGGGCTCAAATTTTGGATGGAAAAATATTATGGGAATTGGAACAGGAAATACAATAGAAAGGGTACGGGAACGGGGCGGGAACGAGAACAAACAAGAACGGGATGTCCTTCTAATATTATAAATGTGAAAATTTGTATGTTTAGATGTTCGGATGTTTGTTACTCAATCACGCATAAATGGATTTGGATTGGCACACAGATAGTTTTTATCCCTGCTAAAGGTTCCCTAGGGATTTTCCTAATGTCCACATGGACGAAGTCACGGGCGAAAGCTAGTTAGCAAAAAAATTGCTGGACATTTAGTAAAAATATTTTAGCATGTTGTCGTTTTACTACTTTATTTATGAGCAATGAACTAAATTCTTTAAACGTGTAACAATTATACGACTAATAGTTATGGTAAGAATTTTTATTTGTTTTTTATTTAATGAATGCTGAATACCTAGCTTTTCCTTTTTCTTTTGGTGAAGTTGTAGCCCAACAACTCTTCTTGAATGAAACAAAGCAGGGAGATAAAAATAGCCTATTGAGATTTACTATGCTGATGCCGTTTCTACTCAATGAGAAACAGAGATCATAGACACAGCTACTTACTTCGCACACTGATGGTGTACAGTTAACATCAATCTTACAATCTTATGATTTTCTACATTTCGAAAGATTTGACTAAAAGTTACTCAGTCTGTTTGTTATAAGTTTTGTCAAAACCTCAGAACCAACTTTGATGAATTTCGGTAGGTACAGAGATAATTGGACTTATGAGAAAAAGTAAGGACATAGGCTCTAACATATTTCTCGAAATATATAAGGAAAACGAAAACCCACGCCGAAGAAACGGGAAAAAGCTAGCTATTAATAATGGTGATAATAAATCAAGCCTATAAGATATGGTGATATAGCCAGACCATTCACAGGTCTCGTTGGCAGACCTCCCAGACTCCATGTCTGCTGCTGCGAGGCTTTTGGCAATGGTTTCGTTTATTACATAAAACTAACATAAAATCTTGATATTGTCTTGAGGATGCTCATATTGTTATCATTTTATTTATGTTTTTTTTGTTGTCAGTGGGATTAAGATTCGCATAATTTGAGCTCTACCATTAGCACGAAAAACTATCAAGTTCGAATCGAATTCGAGCACAATTAATGTCATATTTTTATATTGGAAATCATAGCTCCGTTATCGAAGATAGGGCGGTACACCAAAAAAAATACGACATTTGTACAGATGAAAACTGAATAGATTTTCGTGCTAAGGGTAGGTACTTAAGCGAACATGAAAGTCAATACTAAATTTTTGTTAAATTATTGTAGTGTTATCTTTTTTCTAGTGATATAAACAAAACACTGCAAGAAGGGCCGTTCCAACTAAATATTATATATTGTGGTACCGGATATCCGAATTTAAAAACGGGACTTTTTTAAGAAATTATCGGTCAGGTAGAGTATGTCCATGTCCACAGGGTAAAATGTTGATGTCACTGAAACTGACTACTGTAGTAGTAACAAAGGCAATTCAATATTTACCTACCTACTTACATTACAACTTACAACTGTATTACTTACTACTGGTAGTAGGATTGGTAGTAACACGGGTAACAGAGGTACATAAGTATTCCAATCTAATGGACCGTTCGTTCATATGAGGGCCGACATTGCACTCATTAACATTTAGGGCACTTATCTAACCGAAGATGCGTCGGGTGTATTGTTTGGTTAGACCTTTTATTAGTAAACGTCCGTTCTGGCGTTACGCGACCGATGATGTGCGACGCATCTTCATTCAGAGGAGGGTCTAGTGCGAGTTGATGTTTTCACTTTTCGCTATCGAAAAGTATCGTTCTCTTTCACTCGCATTGACTATGAGCAGCATGTCCGATAGTTTTCGAAAGTGAAAAGTGAAAACATCAACTCGCACTAGGCCCTCTGATAATTATGTAAGCACCCTAATATAAAAAGATTACTAACCTTTATCATATTGTGGTATCAGCGTTGTCAGATTGTCGCGTTGCGGTCATAGCCGGCTGCGCACGCGCAGGTGACAGTTCCTCTCCATTTTAAATGGCGGCACGCGATTGGTTAGTTCAGAACTCATTGATACGAATCCACCAATCACTGTTTAGATTATTACAAGTGTCATTTCACCGTAAAGATGTTTCACATACTGTTTACAGATTGTGTTGATATGTGCTAGTTGCCGATTTGATAATAACCTATGACAAACAAACGATTTGATTATAAGTTGTGTTTATTTATAACATAATTGTAAAATTGAGTGAACATTCATTACTCTGAGTAAAATTAAAGTTTAAAAAAATTTTTTTTTAACAATTACCTCGAATTTATTATCATACAACCATACTTAATGCACACTTCGTCAGTACACAACTCGCAATTTCATACAAGGTTGCAATATCGATTTAAGAACATTCATACCGATACTAAGAATGTTTAGACGTCTAACATAGGCATTCCATTGCTATTAATTACCTACACAATAAAAGCAGTGACTATGGAGACCGTCCATTCATCAATCAATAATCATGATTACAAAAGTATATTTAGCACTAAATATTTCCGCTTTCTTCGAGAAAACTGTCTGCCCTATATGAAATATCGACGTAAATACCGAATGCGTCTGATCTAAAAATAATAGTTGTCAAGGAGTATGCTGCTATTGGCTACATAGTCGTGCAGAACGTTATCAAACAGACATTAGCCGCGGTACAACGTCACCGCCATTCATACGCTTCGATCGGACGCACACACTCGCGCGCCCACGCGATACCACACCCGCTAAACTGCTCATCAGGCTTAACCACCCAGTTGGTCAGCTACCACCCAAGTCACTTCACCCAGACGACACCATAAAACACCCTACCACATCGCCCTACAATCTCACTAGACCGTCCACCATCATAATTTCATTCACAAAAATCGCCATCGCATCACCCATTTGTTTACCGTTTCACGCCTCTTTGAACATGAAAACACAACAATTTTGTACACCAATACCTTTTAACGGTAGCGAGCGCGCGTTTTTCACTATTTTCCGCGGTTAAAACGGGTGATTTGCTCGCTTTTTTTTGGTGTAATGGTCGTACGGTCGTACGCGGGTCATGACGTCATGACGTCACGGAAGGCTGTGTGCAACTGAAGAATGGTGGCAGGACTGCGGACGGCCGCGGGTCGCGCACGCGCCCTGCCTACCCGCCAAAATACACCTACGCGCATGTATGAGTAATGCAAGCTTTCCTTAAATTTAAAACTTTTAAATGATTTACTAATTCTCTTTTGACAATAAATCTATGCTACGGAGCCCTAGCCGTGGGGGTGATTTCGTAGCGTCTACGTTTGATCGCTACGAACGGCTACGGTGTAGAGTCTGAGGTATATATTAGTCTATCTTTAGATTTAATAGAGCTATTACCGGAGCTTTACTTTCAGTCATCGAGTTAATTTTATTGTTTGTTAACAACGCAATTGGTTTTATACGTCAACAACCAAGGGGTCAAGTCTGGTAATGTTAACGTCAAAATCGTATTTCAATGGTGTTTGAGTGGTAATGCTTTTTGACACAGTTCTTGTTTCTTTAACCCAAAACCGAAACATGTTGTGTTTCTTAACACCAAAACGGAAACACATTGTGTCTCGATTTTGGGTTTAAGAAAGAACTGTGTCAAAAAGCAAAAATTGAAACAAACACCATTGAAACCGTTGATTGAAACACGATTTTGACGATAACATTAGCAGACTTGACCCCCAGGAAGGTAGGTAAGTGAAAACACTTACTTTAAGTATTTGTTGTATGGTCTGTGCTTTTAACCTACTTTCACGTTTGGTAGGTATACACCGATATTTTAGTGTTCTACCAATGAAAATGAAAATATTTTTTTTCCAAACAACAAACATGTGTCGAAAAACGACAAAACTTGGTCCTCCCATACTAACTGTATCAAAAAACCCTGTCAGATCCTGAAAAAGGTAAAGCCCGGTCGAGTTAACTCGGGACCTGAAGCGCGATGGACCCCTCTCGTTTTCTCCTTGCCTCACACCTCTGTCGTCATGCTAATAGCTTAAAAACATTCGTTAGTGATAATTTATCGATAATCTATCGAAAACTTTAAAAAAATTTACGACGGTGGCGTGAGGAAAAGAGAAAACGAGAGGGGTCTATCGCGCTTCGTCCCGAGATAACTCGACCGGGTTATAATATTGTTGCTGAAACTAAACAACTTTCTCCATGGAGCACAGGTAGAAAAACGAAAAAAAAATTTTCATACTCCCATACAATATGTATTGGTCAGCTGACCGATTTACAGTGGAAAGCCGAAAAAAAAATTCGTTTTTCGACCATGTTCCTTGGAAAATGTTGTTCAGTTTCAGCAACACTATCACCTTTTTCAGGATCTGACAGGCTTTTTGATACACGATGTATAGACAGCTAAAACATTCTAATTAGTATGGGAAAGTAATACAAAATTGACATCTTTAGACCCATGATTTTTAGGCAAATGGGTTAAGTTAATTAAAACGACTACAAAATAACGATGTAAGTGTAATGGTATCAGTAATTACAATAAATTCATAAAATTGCATAGTGCCAGACTGGTTTGCCACTCAAACTTTTTAAATTTTAGATTCTTGACATTTAAAGTTTTTAGTTGTAGCTCATTAAAAAAATTTGAGACAACTTGTGTCTAGTGACTAGTGTGCAGGAGACCTTATGTATCTTTTAATTAATATTCATATTAAATACCTTATGTATGAGACCTTATGTATCTTTTAATTAATATTCATATTAATTAAAAGATACATAAGGTCTCCTGCACACTAGTCACTAGACACAAGTTGTCTCAAATTTTTTGTCTTTTTTGTCTCAAAGTCATGTAAATAAATTCAATAAATCAAATCATACAAACAAAGCACCTACAGTCATTTTGGTATTGGAACCATTTCAAGATTTAAAATTTACCATCAAGTCTGATGCTCGGTAGCGCAGTGGTTTAACGCCTGGTGCTGCGATTGCGAAGGTTAAGTAACTTCCACAAGGGTCAGTCATGGGATGGGTGACCAAAAATGGATTATCTCGAGTTCCTCCGTGTTTCGGAAGGTACGTTAAGCCGTTGGTCCCGGCTGTATTTGCAGTTGTTAACACCCACCATCCCGCATTGGGTCTGCGTGGTGGGTTCTAGCCCATCCATTATCCACCCATAAGGAAGGCCTGTGCCCCAGCAGTGGGGACATTAAAATGGCTGATGTGATGTGATGACGATCAATTCTGATTACATTTTTTTTAGTGTAACGTACGACCTCATCATGTTTGTAATAGTCCAATAAAATTGTCGTCTGAAAGTTCGGGGTACCTTGCGTCAAATCCGGTAGTTCTGATTTTTTGTACTGTACTAATTTTACTGTACCTGTACTATAATAATACACACGAACGACTCTACATTCTGTAGCTCTACCATTGAGTTGTTGCAAACTGTTTTCTGTCCCGAATAATATCGTTTTCTCTCTTTCACTATATCCGATAGATTTCGATAACAAAAATAGTTTGCAGCAAGTCATTGTAGGGTCACTGGTCCTTTGTTGTCAAGTGTTTGTTAAAAAAATACATTTACAACCTACAGGCTGATTATTTGGATACTCAACGTGGTGTGACTTAGACCGGCAAACTGAACAACTTTGTCTATGGGACCAACTTAATCAGAGCAAAAAATAATCAGCTGTTCCATAGAAAACGTCAATATTTACTCGAACAAAATGTATATAATTTTTCGCTCTGATTAAGAATTTCACCAACACTAAAACAGGTGATTAAGTTTTAAAGGTCTGTTTTTGACATTTATAAGTATGGAGAAAATGTCAATCAAAAACAAGATAGTTAAAAATTAATCGGCTTTTAAGTAGTTGGTGAACTCTGGTCTTAGTCCCATAGACAAAGTTGATCAGTTTGACGGTCTAAGACTCGATTTAACCAAGTTCACCAACTACTTAAACAGCTGATTAATTTCTAACCATATGTTTTTGACATTTTCTACATACATAAAAATGTCACACACAGGTTAAAACTTAATCAGCTGTTTTTGCATTGGTGAACTTCAGCCTGTCGCACCACAAAATTTGTCGACGGTTTTCGATTTCAGCCTTAGTAGCATCATTGATATTCCACCACAGACATGTAGCAACATCTTCAGACGGAAGATAAACGGGTGTCCATATTCTTGGCTACAGGATGCCGACCTTGTCTGGCGGTGGCGCCGGCGAGTCTGTGGCCCCGTCTGGCCCGGTCTGGTCCTGCACTGCGTCATACTCCTGCCAGCTAAAAATAAACCTGGCTTTGAATGGCTTGTTTTTTTGTTGAGTAACTATGGGATTATTTTAAAAAGCCGACGAACAATTATTATAAAATAAAAAATCGAAAATACCAAACCAAATAAAAAATAATATTCGCCGGCCTCAATAGTGTGATATGAAGATATTAGTTGTGGTAGATGGTTTTCTCTCTAAAAGTAATAAATAAAAACTAAAACAATTCAATATATTTTTTAAAAAACTTCCTCAGTATATTTTTGAATATACTTCTTAAATAATTAAAGAATAAAAATCATGTAGGTATACTTAAGTATTCATAATTTTTATTCCAAAACTACCACATAAACTCATATACCACACACCACACCACAGCTAGTTTTTGATATACCAAGTTATATTTTATTCATATAAAACTATTTTACTGAAGTAGGTATAATTCTATCCTGAATAGAAGAGGAAATACTAAAAAAATTAAAACAAAAATTACAGCAAATTTATCAAAGTTATAGAAAAAAGTATACATATATTTTTTAAATAAATTTTATTTGTTTCGTTTTGATATTAATTCCGATTGCTGTTCAAAAAAATTTTTTTTACAAATACCTATAAGTAACTTTTGAAAGATGACCTCAAATAATGTGGTTTTCTATGGCTATTGCAATCACTTTAAAATTATTTGACTTCTAACAGATCAAATACAATCAAGATGTAAGTACTACAAATCAAATTAAAAAATTCTCTTTTTTAAATATTACTATAGTAGGTACATACTAGTGGTTTTGTGAGATGTAAACATCACGTTAGTGATCTTTTTTGAAATAGGTAGCTGATATATGATTTTTCCTCAAATTTCCGCCATTTAGAAAAAAATCGAAAAACTGAATCGACAAAAAAAATATTTATTTATCGAACCTGCTCACAAAATTTCAGTAGAATCGGTTGTAGAGGAGAACAAACAGACAGGACAGACAGACGGACATACGTAAGCATTTTTTGCCCAAGCTGAAACGGAAAAGCTTCGCTTGCGCTTCGTGCTCGCTCGTTCAAAAAACAACAGTTTTCTTAGGCATTTCATAGTAATTATTTGCCATAAAGATACATTAATTCGAACAACGCATAATTTTTCCATTACGCACTAAAACTTTGTGATTACAGATTGAAATCAAATCCTACCTAATGAAAGTATGATTGGCTTTCTAATACTTTTTTAAAGTTATTTACCAACAAAACACCAAAATAAACGTAAATCTTAAGGAATCCCAACCCACTACATTTGAGACCGGTAGACGTACGAACGAAACGCCTACGGTATTAAATTTCCCAGCATGAATGAAACAGATATACTTATCTCGCATCAAACTCTTACGAGAGACAAGGATGAAAATAGCATCGATTGAATTGCGTCACAGAGAGCGCGTGGGTGTGATGACGTCACGTCAATTGACCAATCACAGAGCGCGGAAAAGGCGCCACACGAATTAGTGAAAAGTGGTGGAAAGCAACTTTTACGTAGCGGTGATTTTAATGAGACGTCTTTTACTCTCAGAATATATTTTTTTAGGTTTTTTAAGTTGCTTAAGAATGTCAAAGATTTATTTCCACAGTAGGTATGTCAAGTATGATTATGTACAAAAATATTTCTGGATTGGATTGGTTAAATTAAAAGATATAACTAAATTATAAAAAAATGTACTACAAAATAATTTTGAGGATTTTTTAGGTTTGTTAAGAATGTCAAAGATTTATTTGGACAGTACGTGTGTCAAGTAAGATTATGCACAAAAAATATTTCAAAATTGGATTGGTTAAAAGACATAGCTAAATTATAAAAAAATATACCAAATACATACGAGATCATATAAAATACATAAACTCTTACCTTACTGATGATTAATATCTTACAAATAAGTACTTAGTTTTTATTATATTTATTAGTTTCTGCTGATTTAAATAAGTATAATAATAATAATAATAAAAATCATTTATTTTCTCTTTTTACAATAAGTGGCTTAGGATAAAGTTTTATAACTTAAAGGAAGAGACTAGTCCCCGAAATAGGTTCCAGAGGAACCTGAGCTACAGGTTACTAGGCCCCACCCGCAGATAACCTTAGCTTTATGAGGTGACAGTATTTATTGTTGAAATAAGAAATAAACTTAAATAATTGATGTTTAGTTACAAAAGCAAGACAAGGTAAAAGTATAGGTAATAAGAACATAGGTTTCTAAAATTGTAATTACTTAAGTATTTAAAACGGTGGGGGTTGCAGTGCATTGTATCCCAATGGGGAGGCGAAGGCAAAGTGAATTACAGATGGCGCTTCAGTCTTTGGAACAATTGTCAGTTTGAGCTTATATTGTCTTGACTGTGTATTACGTGATTTTACTTTCTTAGATTGTATTTTTTTCGATTTTGCGGACAAACAATGTATTCTATGCTAACTTTAGCTCAGATAAAAGAAGAATTACGGAAAAGAAAAGCCAAAACAACAGACAAGAAAGTTTATAGCAACTTACAAAAAATTGCTAACAAGCATTACATTTCTTTAAATTTCGTGTAAGATTTACAAGTAATCTTTTTATTTCAGATTAGAAGCACATGATTTAAATTTTAACAAAGCAACTGAGTGTGAATTTCCGTGTTTATAGTTGCCTCATGATACCTTCTGTGCAATAGTAATTTCAGGTTTCTGTACTGGAATTTCTGTACCATCCAAAATTACACGAACCGTTTTATCATATTTATTTTATTATTCTAAGTTTCTTGAATGACTCTGGCATATAAAATTCTATTAATTCTCTGTTTGGCCCCAATATTGGGCTTATTCCTTATTTGATATACCTATCAAATTCATCCAAGTTATAAATATGCTAGAAACTGCTGAGGTTGAAATATTAAAGTACAAAGCTGTTATAATTCAAATGTTGTTTTATTTTGGCGAAGCTTCATCAAATTCATGAAACATTCCTTTTGATTTATAATGTTTCTCAGGCTCAGCAAAGGAGAAAATCGAGGGAAAAGCATCTTTTTTTGATATTTTTTTGCCTACTATTTTTTTTGTTACTGGGAAATCGATGAACTCCAATATTTTACAAGTTACATGCATAACAATGCGGCATTTTCTCAGTATAAAATTAAAAAGTGCAATACTCCAAGAGATTCCCATATGTTTTGACACTTTCTTTGAGGCGGCCGGGTACCAAAGACCAGACGCCACCTATCGGGATAAAATTGCGCTTTTCCTCCCCATTAGTATCAGTGAGTGTGTGTGTGTGTGTGTGTGCGCGAGTGTGTGTGAGTGTGTGTGTGGGTATGTGTGAGTGTTCATGTATGTAGGTTGTGGAGGAGGGGGGAGAGAGTAAGAATGCTATTACTCAAGAGAGTGGACAAAAAAGATATATTTAAATAAGTACCTAGGTACTAACTCAAAATAATTCTAAAACATTTTATTTTCCTACAAACCAGAATCCTCTTCAAAGATATGAAGTTTGCTCTTATTTATTCGATTTCGAAAATGTAGAGTCAAATCGAATATTATTCGACTCTACATCCTAGTAGCGACATCTATGGATAGTTCTTAAACTATCCACACGGCACTCTGCCTTTTCACTGTTGCCGAGTTTCTCTGTTTTACAGTTTAATAAAATAGCGATAGATGTCGCTTTGCAGCAACAACAAAAGTAAAGAGAAAATGGAAAAGTGTATTATTTTTGCATGTTAGAAAACTGTTATTATAGGTTATTTTAAAAAATATTGGGATTTTAATGTTAATACCTAGCATTAAACGATGTTCTGTACATAACAGGAATGGTGCAAACTCGGAGCAAACTTATATTTATGTCTTCTAATCTAATGATTCTATAAAAAATTACAACTACACGAACTACTTCCAATCTTTTTGCAAATTCGATCTAATTTGACTATACTATGCGAAATTCCTTTCGATGATTTTTTTTACTTACATCACTTGATATGAATACGAATTTTGTGCGAAGATATGAAAACTTGTATGAAGATTTAAAATGGTAGCGAACTCTATCAATCAAGACATCTTCACAAAAAGTTTTATAAAAATATTGTAGAATTTAATGTTATTTTAATTAATACTACAGTAAAATAACTTTATTAGTAAAGGATACAACACTACTAAACAATAATTTATAGATTATGAAATAATGGGTACAAATAATGACAGAAGATAATTACTTTCGTTTGTTCAAAGAAAACTTATAAACAAAGAGATAAAAAAGAACATTAAAAATGTGCATCATTTATGGGGAATATATAAATGCACTTTAAAAATAATGTAACATCTTTTAAAATGTTTAGCTTCAAAATTTATTGAATGAACTATAAAAATAATGGTTTCCACTATAAATATGCTAAGCTTTAAAATTAATACTTTCACTATACAATTTAATTGCTAAGCTTTTAAATTAATACTTTGCACCTTACAAATTAATTTTATAACTTTAGCACTGGTAAACAGACGTCTAGGTGCGACGACGAGCGGGTGCATCGAGAGAGAAGCCCAGGAGGAGGTTAGGTTCCATTTTGACCAACAACGCCAGAACCGACCTGATGGCGTACCTATATGCATTATGCCACAAGTTGTTTTCATCTTTCCATCTCATTTTAACAGTGGTCAGTCTGACATGGTTGGACAGGAACTAAATGGTTTCGGAGTTGGGACCAATGGTTGGGACACAGTTAAAGTGCAAACCATTATTTTTGTAGTGATAATATTAAATTATAGGTCTATTTTTATTTTTAAAGTGCTGATACACAATTTTATAGCTGTTTTCATCAAATTTAAAGTGCTATTAAATACATCCCATTATTTATTAGCTTCGTAGACTTTTTCATCTTTAAGCTTGATTAACTTTCGTATTCTTAAGTTTAAAACGTGTTACAAAAATACAACGTGTTACAAAAATACCCCTAATGCCGAATATGGTAGATAGGGACCGTCAAACTGAACAACTTTTACTATGGGACCAACTGTTACTCCGGAACCAACTCTGAAATCGAAAAAAAAAACACCTGTTTCAAACAAAAATTTATAACGAAAAATTGTTTAAAAGAACAAAAAATCTACTTCAAAAAACCTGCCTCTAAAAAGCAAGAAATAATATTCAAATCATTAGATACGCATTATCATCTTTATAATAACGTCTATTGAAGTCGGGTGGGGTACGAACGTACCGTACGTAGTACGTACGGGAAGTACAACTTCCTTTTTTTATTCTAAAAGCCCCACCCGACTTCAATAGACGTTATTATTATAACGATGATAATGCGTATCTAATGATTTGAATTTTATTTCTTGCTTTTTAGAGGCAGGTTTTTTGAAGTCGGTTTTTTGTTTTTTTATCATTTTTTTATTTTTTAATTTTTAGTGTAAGTACCTTCTGTGTTAGATATATCATTAGGTATTAAAATCGGCTCAGCCAAACGTGAGATAATTGTGGAGAAACATACATACATTATGTATGTATGTTTAAAAAATAAGGGTCTCAGTTTGACCTGTATGTATGATACATACAGGTCAAACTGAGACCCTTATTTTTTTGAAGTCGGTTAAAAAGAATGCACTAAAGGTACCTATCCCTTTTCCAACACAAAAAACATCGGTTCATAAATAACAAAGTCGTATTTTCAGGATTACTTAAAAACTACTGAACCGTTTTGAAAAAATAATAGAATAATAATAGGACCATCTCGCAAGAATACTCAATCGAACAAAAAAAGAATCATCAAAATCGGTCCATAAATGACGAAGATATGCGCGAACAACGACAAAAAAAAGTATACAATCGAATTGAGAACCTCCTCCTTTTGATGAAGTCGGTTAAAAATATCAAAATGTATGAAACAGCTGATATTTCCGTCGTGATTTCAAAGTTGGTCCCATAGTTGTTCAGTTTGATGGTCCCTATCTACCTTATTCGGCATCAGAGGTTTTTTGTGACACGTTGTATAGTACAGCATCATATCCGTCGCAATTTTTTACTACTCTTGTCATAAAAGTAAAAAGAGTCAACAACGACAAAAATCCTAAATAGTTGGGGAAACCTGTGAAAATGTAATTTTCCGTCCGATTGTGTGTTCTGCTAAGTTTTTATTCACTCATTTTTTTTCCTTTCACTATTTATTTACCTCTTATTTTTTCTCCTTAATTCACAAAAAACATAAATTACTGCATAAACTAAAAAAAACTCAAAAGATCTACATTTTCAAAATGTGAATAAATTACTTTAGTCAACTCGATAATTTTGGTAAGGTGAACCACCTCATAAGTGAGACGAGTTTTTATGTTAATATTTATGTTACTCGAAGAAAAAAAAACAATCTTAAAGAGTCAAGGATCTTTTTATAGCTCGAGAATCAACTTACTTTTTAAATTAACTGCACAAAATTCTGTTGAAAGATTTTAATTCCTACACGATACAAACAACCAAATGTTACATCGCTTTTCCCAAAAGTTTTTGGTACTTACCTAAGTATACTTACCGTACCCACTTCTAAAAATTTTGCTGTTTAATTTTCTCCAAAAACGAAAAGTTTTAATGAAAAAGCGAGGCAATGATGCAAAAAAAATCCTGTCATTAATATTTGCACCTTGTAAAAACATTTTCCAAAAGTTTTTGTTTTTATTTACGTAATATGTGTCTGTAAGAAGTCTGTGAGGTATGGGAAATGACCTCACCAATTCTATGTGAACTTACTATTTGCACATCTCAAAGATCATGGTTGTTTTTTAATCCAAATTTTTATCTCAATTAACATGTCATTGGCCCCATTATAACAAGTAAAGGCTGTTTTTTATGCGATCAAAGAAATGATGGTTATTTCGTCGGTTCAGCCGAGATAGCAAAAACAATGACTTATGATTCGTGACCGGTCGTTCTTTGCCAGCTCAAGTTTTTGCTAAAGGAAATACCGAATCGAAGTCATTTTGCTCTAATCAACGATGCATTGTAAGCTTGATGCCTCGTTTTTATTGCATTGAAGGCTGTTTAGAGCTCGGCTTGTATTTATCTGTTAATGTTTGGAATTAGTTCTCTTATGTTTTGACTTATTAAAGGAGGATGTGATTTTTTGCATACGATTTCAACATTATTAGAATGCAACTTCTTGGTTAAAATTAGGATGTTATTCGAAACCTGAGGATTATTAGACTTGTTACAATGAAGGGAAGACCAAAGGGTTGACGTTAGCTGTGGGCTTTGGGTCTAATGTGACCCCTTCACAAGACAGGTCAAGATACGGAATTTCTTCCTGAATTTTGATGTGTAAAAGAAATGTAAATATAAAGTTGCAAATATTAAGTGTCAACATCAACCATAGTAGGGCGTTATGAAAACTAAATCATATCATATCATATCTCCGCATTTCATAATGATAATTACTTCGTGGGAAAGAGTTTCGATAGCTTTTTTGTGCTGTCGGAAAGCTGTGAAGGGATCTTGATGAACCTTCTTTTGTTTATGTTGCCTTAAAATTGAAACTATTTAGCAGTGTTGCCGTAAAACAAAAAACTTTATGTGCTACTTGCTTGGGAAAGCGGAATATTGAACTTGGTTGGAAGTTACCTTAAAAAAACCTTCAGAAAATGGAAGAATAGTTATTTGTTAAACAAGTGACCAAAATCAATTTGTGCTGCAAGTGCCGACTTTAAATCACGAACTAGCGAAGTAGTCTAGAATTAAATCACGAGCGTAGCGCGAGTGATTCTAATATAGACTACTGAGCAGAGTAAGTGATTTAAAGGCACGAGGCAGAACAAAATTTTGGTCTCGTGTAAAAAATACAACTTTTCACCTCTACCAGCGAGAAAATTTTCACGTGACTTTCCTGGTAAAAAGCTAAATTCAGCATTAGAAACTTGTTCACTTAACTCTTTTGGAGTTAGATAACTATCTTCATCGTTGGACGCATTCATTTTTGTGATTTATCACAAAATAATTCGATCAAACCTAAGCTGAAAAATTTATTCATGGAGTAGAGTCAGTAAAGTAGATTCCCGTCGTTTTGATTACATTACGTTGTTTTTTCTCTTATTCATAATATCCCATCTTATTTATTTATTTATAATCATAAAGCTTATAATTTGTTAATTTTTCTTATTTGTTTCATACATGCGACCCTTCGAGCAACAAAAGGCTTCGTTTGTCACGAAAGCCCGTCTTACTCTAAGCATGCGACCCCATTACGTCCATACTATTTATTTCGAATTATCAACCTTCTTTTTTATCAATCCTAATTTAAAACTCCTTGGTAGGTATATCCGTGCATTTTATTTTTTTATACTACACCTGCTCGGAAAGTACCTTGATACTTTATCAAATTTACGGTAGAAAGTACGTCATTGCATATCGAACAAATATGCGGGGAGAAAACGCATCTGAGCGGTAGAGAAAAGTGTATGAAAATCCATTTCTTACGTGGTTTTTCTTTTTTAATTTTGGGTAAGACTATGCGCCGGTAACCTTAATATCAAAAGCCAAAAAGTTTTTACAGTGAGTTTTTATCTCCAAGATCGCGAAATGACACTGGCCACTAGCTGTGTGTCGGATGGTGTCGGGCTGGCAGTGCGACCCTGCGGCGGCAGGATAAACAATTTGAAAAAATTCACAGATTTCGCAGTTCCCGCAAGAATCGGAGCATTGAAAATGAATACAAATTTTTACGAAAAAACTAAATCAAATCAAAAGCAAAATTCTATAATTTTTCTAAGGTATACTAGGTACCTTTTTATTTTTACGATCGATTGTGTCACAAAAGTGCCCCTGACTGCTTCGACGCGGCTGAAATATTATTAACCGATTCACAAAAATCAACTAATACAATTCTCGTCTGCTTCCGCATCTTTCAATACCTTTACCATGACGATCGGTCAATAATCATAGAAACTACATCACTTTTTACATACCGAAATACCCGTTTTTCTACAATTCAAAATCTAAAGGGACCACCTACAGGTCACAATTATAAACCGATTTTCAAAAAAAAATCGCTATTTTGTAGCTAAACTAATACCCTAGGACCCTTTTTTTCATTTTTTCTTAAGTCAGTTTTTTTTTCGAAATATTTACAATTTAGTAAGTGAAAGTGAAAGTGAAATATATTTTATTTAAATAAGCTCACATAATAAGCATTTTTAAATCGTCAATTCTTTTACCCTACCACCCATTATGACGTCTTTTAACTGACAAGAAAAATGGGCGCAAAAAACTTGTCAGCATTATCAATCAGATGGAACGATATTTACAAATATGTATATCGTTTCCAGACTTTATATTAACAAAGATTAACAAATAAATAACATTATTGAATTAGCTCATTTCTTAATGAGTTTCAAATTTCTTAATCAATTTACAGATTTTAAGCTAAATTCAAAGTTTGAACTTGTTATTCAGTCTAGGATAAAAATAAAAGAAAAACATACAATTCAATATGCATTAAGATAGGTAGTCAGAAGCAGACCCATTCCCACTGGCAGCACCAGTTCCCGAACATGACGCATGAACCAGCCATCTCTTCGCTCAACCATATTTGAGGGAACGTAACGACCCGCCTCATACGACACCACCGCAGAAATGATTAAAGAGAGCATGACATACTAAGACTACCTATGTTAAGGCATCGAATTGAAAATTTATATCCAAAAGCTTTTCATAGGTCTTTCACTAAACTACTGACTATAGAAAGTAAAAATATTGCAATTAAATAAATCAAAACAAGGTAAGCTATTAAGAATTATATTTTTTGAGTAAGAAGTGCCATACATACAGACAATATAAAACAGATCTTTTATATACGAGTTATACGACGCCCTTAATACAAGCAGACAGAAGCAGACCCATTCCCACTGGCAGCACCCGTTCACGAGCATGACGCAGTAAACAAACACCCCCCAAAAAAAACCGAATTTTTCGAAATTTCACAAAAGTTACCAGCCGATTTTCAAAATTCAAACGTTCACATGTGTCTCAATAAATTCCGCAACTTTTGGTACTATTCCCATCTCGATCCTCCTAAAATCCTCGGAACTATGACCAAAAATACGTCTCAGGCGATTTGCATTTGATAACCATTTTCAATGGTAAAAGAACATGTGATAATTGCAGACGCCATTGGCGCCATTTTCAATTTGTGTGTTGTTTGAGAATTCAGTTTAGATTTAGTTTTTTATTTTCCTCGTAGGTGTAGTATAAAGCACTATGTATCACTCGAGAGAAAGTGCGATTCCCGATCTCATCTTTTAATCCATGTATGACACCATAAAACACTCAATCTATCCTTTTCTCACATATCAATTTTACAAGTGTCATCTTTGTCACTTTATTTCTTTTTCTTTATTATTTTAAAAGTTGGTGTTAGAAATTTAAAAAAGCACTTTGTGTCACGCTCGCAGCAAAATCGATTTTGCTGCGAGTTTTTACGCGCCAAAAGCGCCCTTTTCGTGCTGGAGAGGTGAAAAATATTTATCTGTGGTGCTGCATTTGTAGGTAGTTATTGTTTCTTTGTTTGAATTAAAAAAAAATCGCAAGTCAAAAAATAAAACATTTGTGGATTTCAATCCATATTTATTTTTAATAAAACGCTATATAATTTAATTCTTTTTCTTTCTTGTTAAGTTTGCTCAAGTAATTATATTTTGCGATGCGAGGACATATAGTTTTAAATTGTTCTCGGATAGTCAATTATTTTTTGTATCTCATATAGTTTTCTTCGAGTACAAAATTGCCTTGCAGAACAATGGATTGGTACATATTTCTTTTGTTAATCACCATGGGAAGCAACAAGTGAATTCTATTAAACCTTGTCCATTGTTGTGTCCAACTAAGTGTGCGGTAGAGTAGAAGATATGTTGGTCGAATTATTGAACACTAGGGAAATAATTATCAACGTTAATTGAAACGTTTTAAAAAGTGCGAGCTATATTATTGACTATATTGATAATCTCTGTGTAATTAAATATCTTCTTTTTGTTTAAATAAGCAAGGTTTTTTTTAATTATGGCAAGAAAATAGGGAATATTTACTTACTTATTTAGACACATAAGGCAATAAATTAAAATGCTTCACCGGTCGCTCTTCGACCATGAGGAAGTAAGTGCAAGAATTTTCCATATTTTGTGCCAAATCAGTGCTTACTAAATTTCCTGCTTTTACCAGCTTGGTTCTTTAAGTGACTGACATGACAGTAGCAATCACTATGTTTCATACTAATTGGGTACCTAAGCATTGATATATCGGTTCCGGTAGACTGTTCTTAACGGGATGTATTGAAGACCAGAGTTTTAAGAGTAAATAACAATACTTAGAATCATAAAAAGTACGAATATCTCTAGTGATGTTGAAGCTTCATGTATAGACGGGGTGGCTGCTCGTCGCTATCACGAGAGTCGTCACATTATCAATGTCATTTCTTTTATGGGGCTATGTAAAAAATAAAGCATAAAGCGAGATAGTAATGAGAAAACGTCGCGCGCCAGAGTGAGACCGATTTGGTAGATTAGGCGAAAAACTATTACTGCCATTTTTAATGATTTCAACGTAGACTTTCAGAAGAGAGTCCCAAAAAGTTTTCGCATCCTTCTCCCAAATTTTCTGTTCCTAAAGGTGGCAACCCAGGTTAGTTTACTTCTTACTTGAAGTTCCTTGCTAGGGTTCCGCCCAAAAACAGTGAACCAAAAAGGGTTCCGTAGCCAAAGATATTCGGGAACCGCTGCTGTAGACAACACCTTTTTTTATCGATTCCAACTAAATATTTACCTTCTCTCCCGGTTCTAACATCAGCAAATAGTTAAGTATACAAGTGTTGGTAATAGCCTTATAAAGCCGAATATGGTAGATAGGGACCATCAATCTGGAAAACTTTTACTATAGGGCCAACACTGAAATTGCAAAAAAAAAACAGCTGTTTCATACAAATATTTATAAGGAAAATATCAAAATGTATGAAACAGCAGATTTTTTTTTCGTGATTTCAGAGTTGGTCCCATAGTAAAAGTTGTTCAGTTTGATGGTCCCTGTCTACCACATTCGGCTTTATAAGGCTATTACCAAACACCTGTAGATCTGGCAAACCTAAACCCTTAACCTAAGAAGGAAGTGAGTGGATTGAATTAGAAGATAATATCAGGTTTCTGCCCTAGTTCGACCCTGCAAAAAGGTGAAGGAGACACCAAAGGTCAACCCATAGTCCGCTGTAACAAAGCATTTTGTGTGACCTATAAGAAAATTATTGCGCAAATGAATTGGGTCACTGTTTATATGAAAAATCAATGGACATATTATTCAAAATAATAATTAGTTCAATTACAATGGTAATTAATTGTATAAAAACTTATTATTGTAAAAAAGTTAGAATTTAACACATAATTTGCACTTTGGTAATGGTTAGGTACCTACTTGTTTTTATTTTGTTACATGCAGGCTAACAAACCAGGAAGTCCAAAACACCCAAGTTATATAACACGAGGGTATGATACTGTCCAGTACCTATCATACTAAAAACAAAAAGTAAAAATAACATACTACAGATATACACAGTTAATAAAACAAACACAAAAACTTATCAAGTACCTACCTATTTCAAATTATTGAAAACCGTTTGGTGGTATGGTATAGGATGTATTCTGTGGTATAGGTGGTATTTGACCCAGCGAGCGCGAAGCGTCTCTGCTTCAGCTTGGGGAAAAATTCTTTCGTATGTCTTTCTTGCTGTCCCATTGTCCCTCTGTCCAGCTGTCCGGCTGTCCGTTTGTTCTCTTCTACAGGTCGCAATTCTCAGCGGATTCTCGTGAAATTTTGTGAGCATGTTCTATAAATTAATTTAGATTTTTTGTCGATTCAGTTTAAAAAAAAACAAAATGGTGAAGATATTTGGAAAATCATATTTCAGACATTCAAAAAAGTGATCAAAAATATCACAAACGCGAGCTCTACTAGAGCCACTAGTTTATTTTATGTTTGGTACCTACCTATTTTTATTCTAAGTAGGTATCTAAGCGTGGATATTGTGGGTGAATAAAAATAATTTCTATTCTTTAATGCCTATTGCAAAATAGCATAAAGTCTATTGCTTCAAGGGATCGTGACATAGTCACACCTTATATTTGCCCTTTGAGGAGAACTAAATCACATTGTATTGGGACATACTTATTTGTGGCAATAATGGCTTAAATTATTTTAGCTGGCCTCATGTGGCCGGGTCGGCGTCAAGGAATTAACAGGCGTCACTCTAAATAAAATATTCGTATAGTAGGTTAGGTACCTACTATACGAATATTTTATTTAGTTCGTAATTTGCAGACAAATCGTGGTTATTTACAAAGCGATCGATAATATGTATCAAAATAAGTACACTATTATTATCACACCATTCAACAATAATAAATAGAGAAATAGTATATTAATGACGCGGTCAATAATGACTGCATTGCTGGCAGCGCGATGATGATGGCCGATAGCGTAGCTTAGCGCAGGTCCAGGCCGTCACAGCGCGGTCAGCATTGCGGCCCTTGATGGCCAAGCTGGAATAAAGGCCGAGACCGGAGGTCAAGGCCTTTATAGCGCGGACAGCAAGGGCTGCAATGATGACCAAGCTTGAAGGCCGAGAGCGTAGTTAAGCTCAGCTTGAGGCCATCATAGCGTGGCCAGCAGTGCAGTCATTGTGGACCAAGTCTTGTATAGTGCTTTACTCAAAAATGTCAAAAAAGTAGAGATGTCAAAAATGTCAAAAATGACAAAAATGACCAAAATTACCAAAATGAAAACTTTGAAATTTTGAAATTTTTGACATTTGTGATATTTTTGGTATTTTTGGTATTTTTGACATTTTCGTCATTTTTGACATTTTTGTCATTTTTACATTTTTGACATTATTGACTTTTTGACTTTTTTGACATTTTTGTCATTTTTGTCATTTTTGACATTATTGTCATTTTTGACATTTTTTACTTTTTGACATTTTTGAGTAAAGCACTATACAAGACTTGGTCCAAATGACAAAAAAATAAAAAAGGCAAGAAAGTAAAAAAAGTCAAAAATATCATAAAGGAAAAATAGTAAAAAAAGTAAAAAAAAAGTACAAAACCATCATTTACAACAATACAACACACGCGCAAATAAAGAATGGCATTGAAAATGGCGGCTCACGGCGCTTACCACAACGAGTGTAATCCCATTCATTATCTGCGCGGGTTGTACAATGTACTTTTTTCACCAACTATCTTTGAAACAAAACTCGACAATAATGGATTCTCAAAGGAAATTGCTGGTGGCTAAAACTCGACAATAATGAAATCCCATACAACTTTGTTGCGTCACCATCGGAGGAGATCGGCAACCTCGACTTTGTTCAAAGAAGGTTAAGATGAATAAATAATGAAAAATATTAGAAAAAATCGGCTCACCCGTAGCGACTTAGACGGGATGAGCTACTCGCTACGGGTGAGCCGATTTTTTCTAATATTTTTCATTATTTATTCATCTTAATATAAAAATAGCATTGTGAATGCAAAAATCTAAAAGTTCAAAGAAGGTTATCATAATAAAGGCCATATTACAAGCATTTTTAAGTAAAATAAATAATGAAATATTAGTGAAGATGGTTAAACACACTGTGTTATGAAATTTCGCAATGAGTGTCATCTGCCTCCGTGGCGCAATTGGCTAGCGCGTTCGGCTGTTAACCGAAAGGTTGGTGGTTCGAGCCCACCCGGGGGCGGTATTTTTGATACATTTGGTTTTTGGAATTCTATTTTTTTTCTAGAATATTCGTAGTGAAGACTAAGAAATACATTTTAAAGTTTTTTTTTATAAATAATACTAATGAGGTTTATTTAAATTTTATTCTCCAGAAATAAACAAAATAAAAAAAAATATATAATAAGATTTTATCCAATAGAATATCAATATATAAGATTCTTGATTTTATCAATCAAAAAGATGAAAATTAAGTTTTGTAATGACGTCATATAAGTTTAAAAAGTAGTATGGGGAAGTGAACAATAATTTTGTCACGGTACACATCGCCTTCGATAGCTCAGTTGGTAGAGCGGTGGACTGTAGAGGAATAATCACTGATATCCATAGGTCGCTGGTTCAAATCCGGCTCGAAGGAATCCTTATTTTTATTTTTTTTAGCAATTTTTGATACTGTTTTTATACTTTTATCAAAATTATTGATTTGTTTTGATACGACAGTGTTTGAAGTATTTAATTATGTCAAGTGACTAAATACACATTTATGTTTCCATCTTGTGTATCAGTATAATAAAATTCGGATTTTCTTTCTTGGCTGAAAATTTTAGTTTTCGAAACCTTTATAAATTCTCCATGCTACCAAAATATAGGTACTTATCTGAAAATTTTTGTTCCTACCTATAAATAATGATAAGCGCATTTGATGATTTCAGACATTCCCAATTATTACAAATTGTATTTACTAATTTATTTATTAATTATAAAAAGGATGAAGTCAATAAATTATAAAATAATAATTGCGCCAAATTAATAATCTGCATCCGTGAGAAAGAGCTAATAATAATAAGGTCAAAGTTTGGTTCGCGATTGTGAAAAGTTGTTGGACTTGATCCATATTTCTCACGATTCAATGATTTAAATCGAAAAAAAAATACAACTTTACGTTCTATATCCGTGTAGTTTACGTTTTAAGTCACCTTGAGCTCACTTTCTGTTATAAATGTAAAATTACGGCTTTGACAATAATTGCATTAAAGTAATTCAGAATACATAGAAGTCATTGTTCAGAAATCGTTACATTTTAATTTGGTACCGCACAAGTGCGAGTCGGACTCGCCCGCCGAGGGCTCCGTACAAATTTGTAGACATTTAATTAAAGAGTATTTTTTTATGATTTAATCACAAATCTATAGACTTCAACAATTTGATTTTCAGACTTTTCTTGTAGTTTAAGAAGATACTACTTGCTACTTGCCATAGGTTAACGGGAAGTAATTTTGATGCCCTGTGTGGTGTGGAGAGTGTCGATTTGATCCTTAGGCTGATCCCAGACCTACCGGTTTCTTTTCTTTGCTTTGCTGTTCGGCAATAGACCGCCGGCCAAGAGGCTCATTTTCAATCTATCGCATATTTTCAATCTAAGTACATTTCACATATACACGGTCATTTTGTAGTCATTTTAATTAACTTAAGGGAGTGCTCTACTAATGAAAATAATCATTTTTGCCAAAGAAACATGGGTCGAAAAACGACAAAAATTTTGGACTTTCCCATACAAATACAATGTTTTAGCTGTCTAGTTAGTATGGGAGGACCAAAATTTTTTGTCGTCTTTTGACCCATGTTTCTTGGGCAAAAATGTTTAGTTTCATTGGTACAACACACCCTTAAGTTAATTAAAACGACTACAAAATGAAGGTGTATGTATGTTCTTGGAGCTTTGTTCCTTAAACGATCGTTATGAAAACACAAAAAAATAGTTCAGGTAGGTAATGATGCCACCCACGACCCTGTTCACAATTTATATAAGGTCCTTCTTAAATAGTGCACATAATTTTAAGGGGTCAATGTACTCGTGCATACAAACAACTTTTACTATGGTACCAACATTGAAATCGCGAAAAAAAAACAGCTGTTCCATACATTTTGATCTATTCGATTTTAAATTTTCTATGGAACAGCTGATTTTTTTTTCGCGATTTCAATGTTGGTATCATAGTAAAAGTTGTTTGTATGCACGAGTACATTGACCCCTTAAAATTATGTGCACTATTTAAGAAGGACCTTATATAAATATGCGATTGATTTATTTTTAGCAATCGGAGACCATGTTCAGGGTGGCATATCTCCCAGAAGCTCCCTACTTCGCAACCCAGACGATGATATTTGATAACATCAAGCTAATGAATATTTTGCCAATTTGGTCTGGTCCTAATATGCGATAGATTGAAAATGACCCTGGTTGGCAGGCGGTCTATACAGCAAAGTAGAACAGCAAAGCAAAGAAAAGAAACCGATAGGTCTGGGGTCAGCCTTAACTAATTACCAGCATTTTTAGTCCCGCCCACTTGCTTATAATTTTTGTGTGGTGCTATTTTTTGAGCGGAATGCTTGTTCCACAGATTTTAGTTCGCTGGTTGGATCACAGTATTCGACCGTTCATCAGAAAATGCTGCTGTCCCTTTTCTGGCCCACGGAAATATTAAAACTAATATATTTAGGTTTTAACTTAACTACTTAAAATAATATTGAAAAAAGAAATATAATATGTAGCTTACTTCCGCAAACAATATAAAGCAAGATGTACCGCCCGCCCGCCCGCAAAAATATGCACATGCACACCACAAAATATCAGTGCACAATACCTGCATTTAGCAAGACAGCAACACACCTTGCACCTTCACCAATTAAGCTGCTCTACACGTGTTTCGCCCCAACCCAGAGCATCCTCAGGAGTTAGATCGTGCCAACACCAAAAACTTTCTTTGATTTTGGTGTTGGTTTGCGGGCGGGCGGGGGGTACATCTTGCATATTAGTATTATGTAATCTGTGATATTATATTGTTTGTTGCTACATAAGTAATTTCTTTTTTCAAAATGGTTTGTGACGCCTGATTCAATAAAAAAAATACTTATCATAAGTAATCAGACCAACATTATAGTAATCAGTCATAGTATAATTTGGCCCATTCACGTCCCAATTAGTACGACGTATGTTAGTCTAATTTCCGTTCGACTGAACCGCCTTGAATTCTATCTAGCTCCTTTCTAATGTTTTGCATTAGTCTGCGAAAACTATCAATGGATTGTCAGACTATATTTGTTAATTTAATACTTTAGTTTGAGAAGGAGATATTACCTATACCTACCAAAATTTTTTCGAGTATGGTAATAATCGAACCGAGATAAATATATTACATAAAAAAACCTCAGAATATTAATAAATAACCTAGAACGATAGTTCCCTACAAAACGCTCTGTCAAAGTGAGGCTGCGCACTGCCAAAATGGCTCAGTTTTCAGATTTTTATCATTTATAAGTAACATCATCGTACTGATCGTACGAAATATTTTCAATTTCCTTGCCTTTAGGGGAATAGTTACTATTTTATTATTGGATTTTAGTTACGATTAGGTAACGTATGGAGGATATAAACCTGAAATGAAAACTGAGCCATTTTGGCTCAGTATTTTTTGCCTCACTTTACATACAAGGACTTGTATTTATAAACCGCTCTCATCGTTGAGAGCTATCTTAAGATCATACTTGAGATGCCCTTCTTATAGAAACAGCATATTAATGTTTATTTGCTTATATGCGTCAATCCTCGTCAATCATGGCACATCAATATCGGTTACACCTATACACGGTAAAGTTAATTTCACTTGTACTTCAACCGTTTAAATAAAGATTAAACTATTAACTAATTGTAATTAAATAATGATCATTATTTGATCCAATTTAATTTCAACACCTTTTAACGCTTAGATGTAATACTTTAATATCGCGTTTTTGTTACCGCGTCAGTATTGAGACAAATGATAGAATGTCCTTGCGATATCGTCTCAGTCTAATAAATTATAGGTAATGACATACGCCGATCGAATATCAGCATCCTGCTTTGTTATTCACGGCCGATCCGACAATTATGCTTTTAACTTTTAATAGGTACCGTCTTTTAAAGAAACTTTTGTTCTAAAAGTACCTACAATCGGTCGACTTAAATCGTGTGAAAATTGTACCAGAGCACATTATTTAAGATTCGTTTTTATGGCGACCTTGATTATAGACATTCAACAAATTACCAAAGGTCATCGGATTTGCGATTGAATAATAACTATCATGAACTTTTTCATGTTAATTACTAATTTTATTTTGGGTCGGATGGAACGTCGATGACACGTTTAAAATCTTATCATTTCCCACTAACTGTTGTTTTTTTTTTCTAAATAGTCATTACTTAGACGGATCTCGCACAGTGCACATTAACATCGCATTAATTTAGGAAAAATCACGTGAGAGTGTTTTTTTTATTAAATTCTATCTGTCTATTTGTTCTCCAAAAACAGATTCGATGTTTGCCGGGGCTTATTTTATAACGGGTGGCGCAAAAGTAAAGACCCTATTTGGTTCAGCTATAACATTTTTTCTAAATTAGAAAACTAGATTTAGGTTTTTTTAAATGTATATTTGTGCCATTAAATTTCGTACCATTAGGATTTAAAGATGATGTCTTTTAAATGGTGACCTCCAGAGTTGATACACATTTGAGCCCTATTTATGACATTTTGCATAACTTGCCGTAACACTTCCTGCGATATGTTCGTTATTTCTTGACGAATGTTTTCTTTTAGAGCTGCGAGAGTCTGTGGCTTGTTCACATACACCCGAGATTTCAAAAAACCCCAAAGAAAGAAGTCTGGACTGGTCAGATCGGGTGATCTTGCAGGCCAAGGCAAATCGCCAAAACGAGAGATAACTCGGCCTGGAAAAGCGTCCCTCACGTCCATTGACACAATTATTCCACGTTCTTGGGGAGTAAAACGGTCCATGTTTATTTTCAGTGTATTTTATATTTGTTCACTACACAATTTTCAACAACAGAATGACAGAAAATGTCATATAAAAAAAATAAAAGTATTTTCTTTAGTGCCAGTACTTTTGCGCCACCCGTTATATACATATGTTAAAGGGCTGCTATTTTGATTTATCAAATATATTATTTAAATATTATTTTCTCAAAAATATAATTGTTAGATTATACTAGGTGTTACAAAACAACCCGTAATGCAGAATAATATGGTAGATAGGAATAAAAAAAAACGGCCAAGTGCGAGTCGGACTCGCGCACGAAGGGTTCCGTAGTCCGTACCAAAAAACAACAAAAAAATCTCGTTTGTTGTATGGGAGGCCGCCTTAAATATTTATTTTATTCTGTTTTTAGTATTTGTTGTTATAGCGGCAACAGAAATACATTGAAAATTTCACCTGTCTAGCTATCACGGTTCATGAAATACAGCCTGGTGAGAGACAGACAGACAGACGGACAGCGGAGTCTTAGTAATAGGGTCCCGTTTTTACCCTTTGGGTACGGAACCCTAAAAACAACTGTTTCATAGACAAAAATATTACGAAAATATCAAAAATGTACTTATGAAACCACTGATTTCTTTTGGCGATTTCAGAGTTGGTCCAATAGTAAAAGTTGTTCAGTTTGATGGTCCTATCTACCATATTCGGCATCGCGGGTTGTTTTGTAACACTGTATATTAAGCATATAAAATTGTAGGAATTAATGTTCTTTATTCCGATTCACAAATTCAAGAATCAATACATAATTCAACTAGTTTTAGTAAACTGTCAAGTTAATAAATGAGATCTGTCACCTTTATTGGCATATTTGTGTTGGAATTCCTTTCATTAACATACAAGATCGATCGAGAATCGTTCGAATCGTTATTGTAGATACATCTAACCTAAAATTAAAGTAAGCGATCGCGTTTTGCGTAACCGAACATTATGGAACTGTGACACACAGACGCATATTTTGTCAGGAAAATTTTGAATTTAACAATCAATTAACTAAATCAAAAAACCTGATAATGAAACACATAATATTGTGAATTCTTATTATAATTAATTTGAAGACTTTGAAATCAAATTAGGAACCAACAATTATTCAAGATAATTTCCTTGTAATTTTTTTCAAGTCATCGCCTTTTACTTCAACAAACTTTCGCTAAATTTTTTAATTCAAAATTATATAGCTATTATTTACATCAATCGACGTGAAGAATTGTACTATTGTAACGCAGTAAGTATTTCAGCTTTGTAAACAATTTCGTAAATTTATTATTCAGTGACGAGGGGTATGCAATTCTTTTTGCGTTGGTGAGTCTAATCAAAGTATAGCATAAACTAAAATAAACAACATGTTTCTGGTATATGAGTGGCTGATTCGGAATTCCGAAACGGAATCATTCCGAACGCAGCTAATCCATACAAATCTATGGACCTACCACACACATGCGGGATTTTTCCGTACGGAATTTTCATACATTCTCGATATTCCATTTCGGAATTCCGAATCGGAATTTCGTCTATACATGACCGGCTTAAGGCGGTCCCGCCACCAACGTCGCTCTGTGTGTTTTCATCAGCTGCTCATATCAAATCGTTTGTTTGTTGCCCGACCACGCTTTGCTCCAAGGTCGGCAGTTTCATCCGCCTTACATCTAAAGACAACAATTATTATTGCAACATGTGCTTTACCCTTAAATTGCGGTGTCGATAATATTCATATAACGAAATGAATAATATGCTATCTCAAATATACCAGCTTGATTTTAGGTTTTGAATTATAATGAAATGCAGAAGAAATAACATAAAAATACTAGCTCCCGCCCGCCAAAATATCCCTAAGAAACCTTTGATCTGGATAAATAGTATTCTTTGTTTTAATCCAGGCTTTAAACTATCTGGGTGCCAAATTACATCCAAATCCGTTCCACCGTTTGCGTGATTAAGTAACAAAGATCCAAACATCTAAAAACACCCAAACTTCCACATTTATGAGGATTAAAACTCAAAACATAAAATATTTAAAAGCCCTTATTTCAAAAAGTATCTAAACATTTCTATTATATGGAATGAATGGAAAGTAAGTACTTTCCATTCATAGTCTGCCTGTATTTTTGTAAAATAAAATAGTACAATATTATAAAAGACTATTTTTACAATAAGTACCTATTTATTTAATAATGTTATTCATTAAAACGTTTTTTTTTCATTACAGGACTGCGACTTGGATTCCACTTTTGCTGGTTTTCAGTAAAAGATTGACAGATTTTTCTTCTCTAGCTCTTTTAAAAAATCATTTATCTTTGATGATCATTTGATCTACCATGAAACGATGTTCTCATTACCAAATTATCTAAATAGAAAAAAAGAAGTTTAATCAGCACATTTTCGGTTTTGTGGTCATGTTTCATATAAACGCATATTTAACAGTGTTCATATGTGTAACAGCATTGCGTAACGTAGTACAAGGTCAGATGCTCGAGATTCACTTTCATGTTTGTTGAAATAAGCTCGCGTGTTTGTTTGTTTTAGGATATTTTTGGAGTTTGATCTTGATACTGAAAATAGTGCACTGTGTACATGAATTTTCATGGCCACCATCGTCATCGTAACTAGCCTAGCCTCATTTATAAGAGAAGAATTTATAACCTGCTATTTCATGCATTTTGAATATCAATAAAAGTCGGGCAACACTTTAAAGTCCAGCCAGCGTTTTAACCCTTTATAGATAGAATAAACGGCTGAAGGTATGAAAATAAAAATTGATGATAATAAGATAAGCAAAAGCCCCGTTTTCAAATTTTCGAAAAAAAAGACACATTTTGTTTTTTTTATTAAAAAATAAATAGGTAATAAACAAAAAAAAATATATTTAAATTTTGATTTTTTGTTTATTCAATTTAATGATAAAGTTCCAAAAAAGATTTTTTTTACTACGATTCGATTCGCCAAAATTTTTTTGAAAATTTGGACCAAAATTAAAGTGTCCATTAAATTGCTACTGCCTTATAAAGGGATTGAATAAGCTAGTAGAAGTTTTTTTTGAAGCTAGGGAAAACTCACTACGGAAAATTTTCGTTTTGAAAATTGATTTTTATTAAACCTGCTTATTGCACTGATTCTTTTCTTAAACATTTATAAGTATTTAAGTAAAATTTATGAAGGTTAGTAGGATTTTATCTTTGCAATATTTTTTTATTTTTATTTTATCAATTAGCAATTTTTTTCGATAACATCTTGATTATTCGTACGTTTAGCCCACTCCAAATATCAATGAACAAGCTTTGCCTGTAATTCAGTGATCGCTCACACGACATAAGGCGTTTACCTTGGTCAAGATGCGATTATACCAAGTCTCGTGCGACGCCCGTCTCACAGGGGTTTCTTACACTATCAATATAATCATGCAATACTTAAAAAACAAAAAACACTCATTTACTAGACATTGCGATTTTGTATCGAGAAAATATTCACTTCTCAAGCTTACGCGCTCACTAGACATGACATAAAACACTTTTTAACGGACACTAGCGCGGTTTTATTGACAAACGAAAACAAATTCTTTGAGAAAATGTTAACGATATTAAAACCCTGTTTTTCTTTTTTTAGAAGGCAATCTAGAGATATTGACATACCAGTAACACAATACGTATTGATAGTGTACCACCCCCCACAGGGTAACGCCCGTGCGTAGTCTCAGCTGCCCGGTTCACTCAGTCGGCTGGCCGCTCGGGACGAATATACACGTTCCGGAGAAACACGACTCGCGAACCGAAAGTGACCGTGCATCGTGATTTTAAAAATCGAAAGTTGGTCGGATTTTGTTTTTCTTAATCGGCTCCCTTACGGTAAGTTATTTTTATGCTATCAATACTTTTTAGCAATAAAATTTCAAGGAAATCAATATGCAATTAAATCGATTGATATATCGATACAGGATTTAATTAGACCGCTACATTAAAATGCGAAAAGAAAGTAGGAACACAAGTTGCTGTAAAATAAAGTGGTATATACTTTTTTTTTAAATTAATTTAAACTATTAGCCGCCCGCGATTTCGTCTGCGTGAACAGTTATTTTGCTACTCCTCGGGAACCCTACTGTTTTTACGGATGAAAAGTAGCCTATGTCTTTTGCTATACTCCTGACAACGTGTATGCAAAATTTCATGATGATCTGTTAAGTAGTTAAGACGTGAAGATGTAAAAAAACAAACACTTTCTCATTATTTTATTTTATTAAATTTAAATGACATTTACATAATTTGAGTGTATTAATCCTTTCTAAAGATAACTAAGTTATTTCTCATGTATGCAATATAGCGTGTCAACGTAATGATAACTGTTTTAGATTTCTATTGGTCTATCGAAGTTTTAGAGATTATTGTTTGACATTAAAATTTATATATGAACGGGATTAATTGCATTTACGTGAGCAATCTGTTGATCTAGTCTGCCAATTATGTAATGACACCAATTATAACAACATGAGTTAAGATGTATGTATTTAACTTATTCAGTTAATAAAGTATTGTATCTTTAATTTAGAAATAATAAAAAAGTGGAAATTAAAAATATTTGACACATGCAATTTCGTTAACGTAAAGTTATTTTCCTGTCTTTTAAAAATATGGATAAATTTAGTATTTCGTAAGTGAGAAATAGCTCAGAAGGTTTTTAATAGGTGTGGGAATATACCTAACTAGCGGCCTGCCCGCGGTTTTTGCTATCTCTCGGGAAGAGTACTTTTTACGGGATGAAAGCTACCCTATATCCTTCTCTATACCCCTGAAAACGTGTATGTTAAATTTCATGATGATCGGTTCAGTAGTTAAAACGTGAAACTGATGTAACAATCAAACAAACAAATAAACAAACTGACTTTCGCATTTGTAATATTAGTAAGGATATATCCAAAAGATGGCACTGCAGAAAATAAATCAAAAAGAAAATAAACGTTTGTATTAAAAATGCGTTCTTAAAGTACTTATTAAATATTTAATTAAAGTAAACAAAAAAAATACATTAAAAAAAAAATAGTAAGTACTTAAATAATTCAATTAAATGTTTTAATCGCGCTCCAAAAACTATTTCACTTCTGTTTTTTATTTTTCTGTGTGTCCTACTTTATGCGAATAATTCATTTCGCAAAATATTTTTTTACATAATGCACCTAGCGTATCTAATTAAGAAAAGAGTATTAACATAATTAATAGTTTTTTTTTTCTTCGCAAGCATATCGATCGTGCGCTCAAAAAGACATCAACGCGCAAAGTTACGTAATTTTAAACTTGCACAAACGTCACTTGTAACTTGTAAATATAGGCCTCGTAACATAACAATGTGTTGGTCTGCTAGTTTTATTACCTGTAAGTCTTTTTTTTAATGTAGTAGTCGCGCTTAACCGCTGTCACGCCTGGTGGTAAGCGAAGATGCTACCTACGATGAAACGCGTTTTCCTAGAAGTAACCTATTCACTCGAGAATTAGAAGGGCCCCAAGATTGTACCTATCGGGAAAGACAGACTTAGGATAGGAGTTCCACTCTCTAGCGGTACGGGTGATAAAATTCGAAGTAAAACGCGTGCGAGCTTTTGGAATATCCACCAAAAAACGGTGGCATTAATTCGTACGTCTAGTTGTCCGATGCAAGAAGAGAGACGGCGGAATTAGGTTGTGCTATGCAATTCCGTCGCACACTCTTCGAAATGTAACCGATAAAAAACCGATAAGCTTGCAACCTTGCGTTATGCTCGAGGCTTTTGAGCTTATTACAGAAAAGATTGTCGTTGCCGATGAGCTTTTTGGCCCTCCGCTTGATAGATTCAAGCATCTGGAGCTGGTAATGGTACTGTAACGATAGGGTATTAATTATCTCATTCTAAAGTAGGCCTCTGCCTTCTAAAGGACTGTATGGTGCCATAATATCCACGCTTGGCAGGCGGTAGGAGATCGTAATGTTAGACCGTTTTCTTTTCATCGAAAAACGCTACAGCCTATTTTCTGGTAAAAGGCGTGTTACAAAATAACCCTAGTGTCAATCGATAGGAAACGTCAAAATAAACACAAATTATCCCGTCTTCATCTCCCGAGATTTAATTTGTTACAAAGTAGTAGCTCTGCTATACGCTCGCACTATATCGCACGTCTTCAGCGCTATAGGAAGGAAAAAGAAAGCAATAGCTACCCCCTCTCTGCCTCCGACCAGCGCTGCCCGCCGCCGCGTCAACCTCATTCTTTGTTGCGCGCGCGCGCAAGTCGCACGTCGGTCATCACAAAAATATTACTTTTTTGTTTAACTATAGTCTTAAAATCAGTGAAATTATAAACGTGAATTAATTCATGAAAACGGTAAAATACCGTCACTATGCAAGTGATACGAATGTTGAAGGTAGACTCACAATTTATCTTTTCTCTTAGTGATGAAAAGTATGCAAGTTATTCACAAAGGCAAACTGCCTTATATTTGCCTCGAGTCAATACGAGATATTGACCAATGGTACATTTTTCCCGAGCCAATACGTGATATTGGCCACTGAATTTTTTTTTCCCGCGTCAATACGAGATATTGACCAGTGATACTTTTATGCGTTAATACGAGATATTAACCATCATTTTACAACAAACTGCCGAATACTTGCCTCGAGTCGATACGACCTGCTTTTGTGAGTTAATGTCTTAATAACGAATCCTTCGTATATTATGATTGAACTCAACTTACAGGTAAGTTTGTTTAATCATTATTAACCGCTTCATATTTTACAAAATATGAATAGATTTGCTGGTGTTAACTGCAAAATATTTGCTTTGAGTCAATACGACATACTTGCTTTTATGAGATATTTTTTCCCGAGTCAATACGTGATATTGACCAGTGATAAGTACTATTATGAGCTAATACGAGATATTAGCCGTAATTTTATAAAACATATATACCTAGATTTGCTGACGTAAACTGCAGATTATTTACTTTAAGTCAATACGAGATACTTCTATGTGTTAATACGAGATATTAACCGTTATTTTACAAATATTAATAAGATATTTGCTATTAAAAAATGAAGGCCTAATAATCTTTTTCGTGAAACATCAAAATTGTTGTCACTGATACAGGTATGTATGTACAAGTACTTTTAAATGTTTCGGTTTTCTCGAACAACATTATAAAACAAAATTCTGATTCCTTCTTATTTTTTCTTCGAGAAAAATCAACAATGATGTTGAACATCAAAATACACTCCCACAAGTGTTAAAGGTGCCCTTATGGTCAGTAAAATTAAAAAAAAAACATTACCGGCAAATTCATCTCCGATTCGTTGAAAATGAATCATGCTATTATCATGTATTATGCCACTACTGAAAATCGTTCGAACAGTGTCTTTAAAGACCGTCAGCGCGACGACACCTACTGCTCAGTTCTCTCTAAACTTAGGGTCTGCCACAACAACCACAACCATATCTTGGAACACAAGCAGTTGAGCCGAGGTGACGGACAACAATCAGCAGGGCCAGTTTAACGTGTTTCATCAGCCTTGCGGCACCTACCTGCAGCTTCCAGCTCCAAGGGCTACCCGTGATCACCACCGTCGGCACCGTCGCGCTACCGGATCAGAACAAAAGGTCTGTACCTTGTCTGTATTTTTAGCTGGTCAGCTAAAATACGTTCTCGATTCGAGTAAAAACTATCAAACGACCGTTATGTGCTTGAGGTTATTTTCCAATACTTATCCTAAGTATTCAGTTAGTTAAATTAAAAAATAAACAAATATATTTAATTTTCTTTACAATAGAAAATAGAACATGTGGGTACTTTCTGAACATTTTATGGAGGATGCTAGAACGACTTAACTCATAACATGTGTCCTGATAATGTCATGGCACAACTATTAGTCCTTGAGAACGGTTGTTTTCACGCACAGCGCAAAAAGTATTGAAGACTAGCGGCCGCCAAGGAAATGTTTCTTGCTATCCCTCAGGAACAATTTTTTCCTTTCCGGATTAAAGGTACCGTATGTCTTTCTCTGTAACCCAGACAACGTGTATAAAAATTTCATGATGATTTGTTCAGTGGTTGAGACGTGAGGGTGTAACAAACAAACAAACAAAAGGACTTTTGCATTTTTAATATTAGTAAAGATGTTATTAAGTCAATAAACTTCATGAGTTTTGGGTCTTATTCTTTGGCTTTTTCACAGCACTACACAGAATCATCATCTTTACTAGATTTTTAAACCAATAATTTAACCCATTAATTACAGGCTTCAATGCCCTATTAAGATGACACTTATGTCTGGGTATTAATTACCAAAATTTCTCAAATTTTCAAGTATTAGAAACTATAAAAACAATGATTCTAATATTTAAGATCCTCATTAACTATAAAGAAAGTCCCAGCCAAACATGTAAATTCTTTGGCCTTGTATTGAATTTCTAAAATTAGTAGTATATTGACAAATAAGGACAAACAAAATATTTTTAGAAGAAGTTATTAAAATCAAATAAAATACATTTTAGTGACTTTGTCAGATACTTGGGAACTATTACAGGAGTTTGTACTGCGGTAGCATTACTATTTTAACACTTAAAATTTTAATATTGGACAAGCTTAAGGCTTGTACATATTGAGCATTAATGTTTAACTATTTAAAATAATGAATATAATAATTACGTATTACATCGTACTATGTACCTTGTCAACTTTGTATTGTATGGTGGAAAAATAATATTTGTTTTCCTGATACGTTTAAATCAATATGATAAACGAATAGTTTTCAATACTTTCTCCATTGCTTTGACAATAAGACTGCGTAGCAGCCGGTCAAAGTGAGACAATATAAGATTTTGCACAAACCAGGAATAATTGCTGCTCATTAATGACCTGGATCTGCTTTTTGTTATAAAATTCTTCGCATGCCGTGCGTATACTAGCACTGATGGGCTGCTACCCGATGGGCGGCGCCTACCACTGCGGCTGTGCTGGATATAGCTGGGACGCGCACCACGCCGTCTGTCTGCAGGTGCCTATACTGAAGTTTTTGTTGTATATTAATAACACCACTGCCATTTCATAAATGAATAGAATTAGTGGTGTTCATTGCTTGCAATTAAATTAAATTGCTAAATTGCTCGCGAGAAATGGCAGTGTTATGATTAACAATAGGCGTAATAACGCCTCCCCAGCTTTATTTTTCCTTACTTATTTAAAAAAAAAAACTTATTTTATTGTACATGACAAAGCCAAATGACATAAAAGCTATCACAGCCATGGTTTCTCAATGAAATAAATAAAAAATAAAAGTTTTTTATTTCTGCAATTACACAATACATTAAATAAACTTATATTATTAAAGCTACCTAGTAAACATAATAATATACTTGTGACAGGCAACTCCATTCCCTCGTTGAAACCTTAATCAACTTGCTGTTAAAGAAATAGCGATGGTAATAGTCACAACAAACGTTAATTTATTTTTATCTGTTCGCAGAAAGATACATCTTCCTCGCTGTCAGTTTTCTCTGGCTGCATATTATAAGGCAAACGTTCCTTAGAAAACAAGTTTCTTTAGTCAAGCGTTAGAAGTGTCTATTGATACCTTGCCTCAGTATTTGAATAATACTGCAAGCAAATCTATATTTTTATTGGAAATAGTGCCAAGAAAGAATATCTTATTTTATATAAATTAATGATTTAATAGGATTTCTAAATAACTGCTTTCTAAACGAATCCCAGTAAACAATCATTGCTCAGATATCTCCTAATTATTTTAAATCCATATCAGCGGCAACGGTAACCTAAAAAATTTTTTTTTTAGATTTGTTTGTTACACTACCGTTACATTACCGTTACATTACATTACCGTTAGATACCGTTGGATCTTACAATAGTTTAAGTTTACCTGTTGAACTTACTCCCAAATAAATTACATTTTGAACAATTAAGCACACATTGTTTACCTTGTTAGCCTTGGCTACAAGTGAATGAATACAGATCATGTACTTAATTCAATTAAGCAACTCAGTATTGTATTATATTATCTGAGGTAACACAGTAAGATTTGGCGAAATAATTTATTATTTAAAATTTAAATGACAGATGTTTAATCACATCTTCTGTAAGTCTCAACTTGTTGAACTTTCCATTCTTTGAGTTTTTATTTCTGTAATAAAATTATTTGTGTTTATTAATATAAATATCTTAAATATTATGAACTAATACAACCCCCCCCCCCCCAAAAAAAAACTTATCAATGCTGCCTTGTCACAAACATTCGGCCGATTGATAAAATTTATAATGGAGGAATGTTACACCGATTTTTTTATTAATCTCATTACCTGTTTATCATGTTGTGTAACATGTGGTTACATCGGCGCGGCGGCCAAGTTGCTGCCATTTGTGACGAAAAATTTGTTCAATTACTAGTCTGTGTGTCGAATTTTCTGTGGATGCCATTCGCAATCTGCTGTTTGGACTGGACAATCGACAATATTTGCGAGTTTCCAGGATTCGGGCTCTAATTTTGCAGAACCGACATTGTAATAAAACAATTTTTTATTATGTTGCAGTTGCAGTGCAGGAGCACTGACTTATTTTCAACTTATTTAACTAATCCTTAAAATAATTTAATGTGTGTTCACTTAACCCTTGTTTATTTATATAAACAAACAAGGGTGCCTCTAATAACATTGATATCTTCTCTAAACATCCTACTTTGTAACAAATTAAATCTCGGGAGATGAAGACGGGATAATTTAATGATCAAACGAACTTACCCTAAGTGAAGTTCGATCTTAATTATCCCGTCTTCATCGAAGAGATTTAAAGTCCCAACCCTCCCTTGCTAGTTGTTTGTTTAACAACCGTATCCCTATAATAGATGGAGATATCAATGTATTTACTTACTACTCCAAACTGAATGAGGTTGACGCGGCGGCGGGCAGCGCTGGTCGGAGGCAGAGAGGGGGTAGCTATTGCTTTCTTTTTCCTTCCTATAGCGCTGAAGACGTGCGATATAGTGCGAGCGTATAGCAGAGCTACTACTTTGTAACAAATTAAATCTCTTCGATGAAGACGGGATAATTAAGATCGAACTTCACTTAGGGTAAGTTCGTTTGATCATTAAATTATTGATTGTTATATCGTCGTAAAATGTATACTTTTGGAAATATTCGGAGCAAAATAGTCTGGAGTTGCAAATTGAAGTGTTTCTTTCTACCTATCACGATATTTTTTTAAGTCCCAATATCTCCAAAAGTATACATTTAAGAACAATTTGACAATCAATAATTCATGTTTATTTTGACGTTTTCTATTGATTAAAACTAGTTTCATCAGTTGCGATGAATTTCCTATATTTTTCAAATAGGTATAAGTACCAGGCTCCATACTAAAACGTTACATGCCGTTTACTATGGGTCAACTCTGAAAAAAACCGGCCAAGTGCGAGTCGGACTCGCGCACGAAGGGTTCCGTACCAAGAAACTGCAAAAAAACACGTTTGTTGTATGGGAGCCCCCCTTAAATATTTATTTTATTCAGTTTTTAGTATTTGTTGTTATAGCGGCAACAGAAATACATCATCTGTGAAAATTTCAACTGTCTAGCTATCACGGTTCATGAGATACAGCGTGGTGACAGACAGACAGACCGACAGACAGACAGACGGACAGCGGAGGCTTAGTAATAGGGTCCCGTTTTTACCCTTTGGGTACGGAACCCTAAAAATCAGCAGTTTCATTCAAAAATTCATAGCGAAAATATCAAAATGTATGAAACAGCTGTTTTTTTTTCGTGATTTCAGCTTCGGTCCCATATTAGAAGTTGTTTGGTTTGATGGTCCCTACCTATGTAGATGCAGTCATAAGCTACCTTTTATGGCACCCCTATACACAAAATAAAAAGTCTGTGTGTTTTAGTCTGTGTCTGTCTAAAGAGTTGCTCTATTTTACTCTTCCGGCTATTTATTACATTAATATAATGAACAAATTATAATTCTATTGGACATTTATGACTTATTAGTATAAATAATGCACTTAAAACCGAATCAAACAAATACAAAATGGTTTTTGGTCTTCTTGTTCTTGTCCTGATATACACTTAATTTGTAACTTAAAATGATCCGTCATTCCAAGATTGTGTCTATAAGTAATTGCGATAAAAAGTCTTAAACTTAATACTTAAGTTTAAAGGTCAATATGGCAATTTGCAATAGGATGCGGTTTATGGTGTTAAAAGATAATCTAGAATTTTATTCTTCGCTATGTAGTTGAAGTAATGTTGAAAATGCCATAACTAATAGTTTAATAGTTATTGCATGCATATGTAATAATGAAACACGTGGATTTAATCCGTAATTAACCTAACTATTGTATTTTTTTTACTGAGTCTGGTTTGTTCATTTGATTCCTTTGTTTCTTCCAGTAAAAGATAATATATTATTTTCTTAAAAAAATGTGCTTACATTATGCTGAAATTGTGACTCCATCATGGGTCACCAATAATTTATTGTCTTGAGTTCCTTCGTGCTTCGGAAGGTACGTTATGCCGTTGCTCCATGCTGCTTTTGTCGTTAACACCCACCAATCCGCATTGGGCCTGCGTGGTTGGTTATGGCCAATCCTCTTTATCCACCCATGAGGAAGGCCTGTGCCCCAGCAGTGGGGACATTAAAATGGCACATGTTGATTTTATATTTGCGACTTTTTTATAACATCAGTAATTTTAACACGTTCAATTTCCCTTCTACTGGGACATAGGCTTTCCTTAGCTAGATAAAAGGAAGGAGTGCCATAAGTCACCACGTGGGCCCAATGCGGATTGGTGTTTTGTAAGTGTAGTGGTAGTTCGAATAACTCGAATATTGCAGTTAGCATTGCGCCTGAATTGATTCGCGACCGTGTCCGGGATCTTAAGGAGAAAGTGCCTCAACCAGTTCAGTTAATAACTGGATGCTGCTCTAATCACGAGACGACGTTTTAAAGTACTAAATGCGTGAATAAATTGTGATAGACATAGTTTGTTATGACAGACTGTGCAATGAAAGTGAACCTGCATACTTCAAATAGGTATATCAAACGTTGAAGGGAAGATTGCACTATGAACATAATAATAAATCACCAATTTATTGTTGTTTATGTGTTACGAGCTGCTACCCGCGACTCCATCCGCGTGCTCAGCCATGTCTCACGCTCGAAAAACTGTATGTCAAAATCGAATTTTCGTGTCGGGTTCGAGCGATCATAGTAAGCTATCCGTAACAGCAAACGTCAAACTCCGATCTCGTTCCGTTGACGGGCCCGTAGTATTTTCGTGGTAAGAAACGTTCGTTCGGGTTTCCTGTGTTCATTTTAGACCCTCTGTCACGTCAACGGTCAGTCACATACATAAGTTTTGACAGTCATATGACGTCGCGTCGCGTCATGAGTCAACACTTGTATTGAAAACTTGCCTGTCCGTTGACGCGACTGAGAATATGTGAATGATCAATTATACTTTCCCGTCTGAATTTTCTAAAAACCCTGTCTTAGTGGAACGTCATTTCCAGCCGGTCCATCCATGGGTTTGGCTTATAGACTGTGTGTGACTGTGAGATGATTCATCAATGAATCAGCCAGGATAATCTTATTTTAGGAAATTGATTAAGAAGGAAAGAAAGAAAGAAAGAAAAAAGTATTTATTTAGGAACCACACTATTGCTTAATATTATAGAGAGCGTGGTAGCAGTATAACTTACATTAAATAATTAAGTAAGTGTTCCTAAAATGGCATCCATTCAGTATCTGTAGGGAAGCCATTATGAATCCTCGACGCTGGTTTTCCATGACACCAACCAATTAAATTAAACTAAGGTTAATCATGTGGTTTCGTATATTATCATTTATTAAATAACTTTTACTAAATAACAGCACTATTTTTAAGAAACTCACATACCCACAAAACAAAGAAATCCCCCCCCCCCCTGTGCACATACCCACAAAAATACATGAACCCTAAACACATATACAGTCCTTTTTGGGCAGTCGTGTAATTGTATTCTTCTTCGACATTAATTTCATTGTGAAATTAAACATAACATTGTTAGTACTCCCATTAAAGGTCATCTAATTCACTGCCTCAAGCTTTTGTGATTTAGTTTCGTGTTATAAAGTCCATTCTCTAAATTGGACTCTCATCGAACTAACTTAACGATAAAAAAAATGATCTATCGTTAGGGTACATTACGAAGTAACAGGTGATATTGGGTTATGCAATAACTTTGTACTTCATTAAGTCATTAAAAGTTACTATTAAAATTGTAACAGTACTATAGTGTTAATGTTATTGGTTATCTTTCGTTTTTATCGTGTGCACATGACTATTCTACGTAATATTTTCTGTTAATTTTTATGTCTAGGTTTAATCGCTTTGCAAAGCTTTTGCGAAATATGACTCACGTTAAATAAAATCCGCATTTTAAAACTTTGCCTTAACATTTCGCACCTTACTGCACTAAGGGTTAGTATATTTTTATCAAAGCAAATATGCAAAAGTCGCTTACTGGTAAACGGATCGTTTAACGATAGTGTTAGCTATTTAACTTTGTTAAGAACTAACAGACCACGAAACTATTTCAGTTTGTAAAAATAATGAAGCGATGTCGAAATAACTGGCGTTCAAAGAAAATAGCTGGTAAACACTCATCAGTGAGTCTAAAATGGCGAGCTTGTACCTATGTTACATGTATTGTGCGTAGTATTTTTCATTTCCCAACACTGACAGTGATTTTATGAATCGGTAAATTAAGGCGCGGTGGTAGTGAAATTAGCGCCGCAACTACATTTATTTTTATTAGGTACTCGTAAACCAAGTAAATATTTAAAAAAAGCTCATGTAATAATCTCTTAAATTGTCTCTAATATTTTTTGGATAACTAATTCTTCAACAGTTATCATTCATTCTGTAAGTTTTAAAATGCATTATTGCCAAAAGTGGCCACTTTGAGCTTAAATGGATTTTAAAACTTACAGAAAGAATGAAAACTGTTGAAGAGTTATTCAAAAAATATTAGAGACAATTTAAGAGATTATTACATGAGCTTTTTTTTAAATATTGACTTGGTTAACGAGTAATAAAAATAAATGTAGTGGCGGCGCTAGTTTCACTACCTACTACAGCGTCTTAAGATAAAAATCATCCACCTTAAATTATGATTGCAATATGAAGTGGATTGCAGAGGATTCAATCACAAACTAATGTCACCCCATTTTAAAGTATTTCTGATACATCAGCAAATATTTCGTGTGTAAATGTTTCATATTATCTTGTCTTTTTAGTCCCATAAGCGCATTAGTGTGAAATATTTAACGCAAATGCAAATTACAACACTTCTTGTCACGCAAAGCGATGTAACCACTGAATCGATATGTTTTAAATCCATCGAGTGTTGATAAAGGTAGATCTTCCATGGTTGATACGCTCAGCGTACTTTGGATGGCAAAAAAATTGTTTGTATCGCTAGGAAACGAAACCGAAACTTTCACGCGGAAAAAACTCGTCTACGGAACTACTTCGGAAGTGGCTTACACGAGCGGATCGCAGCGTAAACATATGGACTATGAAACTAATGTAATTTTCTTACTTACTTTCTGTACTCCGATCTTATTGGTATTGTCAAGATTCGACCCCAGCGCCAAATTGGGCTAATGTTGTTCTGTCAATGTATGAACTAATTACGACTGGAAATGAAATCTCGAAATGATAGCATTCTTGAATTTAAAAAGTGCTGTTTTTGCCAAAGTTAAAGTTGAACTTGGATTGAGATTGACATAAGATTGGCATTAAGAGGCCGTAGCGATTTTGCCGCTGACTGCAGCTCTCTCGCTCGCACATTTCATGTTTTCTCCAGATTTCTTAAATCTGAGTGCACAATTTAAAAATGTGTCTCGGCCACTTTTCGCTTTATAAGATTACAGACATTTTAAAATATATTTTAGTTTTTTGTTGCTAAAGTACAAAAAATTATCGTTTCTAACAGTTATTTGAACTGGCAAATACGATAACTTTTTATACTTCAGCAACTCGGAACTGAAATATATGTTGAAATGTCCGTAATCTTATATTGCGAAAAGTGGCCGAGACACATTTTTCATTTACGCACTCAGATTTAAGAAATCTTGAGAAAACATGAAATGTGCTAGCGAGAGAGCGGTAGTCAGCGGCAAAATCGGTACGGAGTCTTAATTCTTTCAAATAGTAGATAATAGATATAACAGATGATCGAAGGATAAATTGATAATTCAAAAAGTTACAAAAAAAAACATTTAAATATCGATAAAAAAATTACAAATGAAAAATTACTTCTAAACCAGGAAATATTCCAATATTGTTTCATAAATAGATATTACTTAAAGTAATATTTAACTTTTTCAGCAAAGGCCTTGATTTTGTATCTATCTGAATGCGGAAACTTCGAATTATCTCTTAACAAAATGACAAATTGTATTTGTAAAATATTTTTTGATGTATTAGTCAGCGTTTCTCTTATTATGTGGTTTTGTTCATAACAATAGTTATAACTGATTTCCTCAACATGTTACTTTAGTCACAATAACATGTCACAAATACGTTTAAAACATTCACGTATTTTATTTATCCTCTTACACGTCACACGTTTGTAGAAATGTGCCATAAGAAGGTCATATATAAGTGAGGACAATGAATAGAGTAAGAATGAAATATATATCACTTTTAACGGACACTAGCGCGGTTTTTTTTAAAGTACTTTGGTAATTTTGGTAGGTATTTGGTTTGATTTTCCCGACGCTTTACAGCGAAACGTCGGGAAAATAAAAAATCAAACCTAAAACAAATCAAAGTACTTTCTTTCAATAAAACCGCGCTAGTATCCGTTAAAAAGTGATTTATTTGATATCTAGTGAGCGCGTAAGCTTGAGAACTGAATAGAGAAAGGATATTAAAAGAATGGTATTTGTAAACGCACAGTACTTGTTGTATGGTCTGTGTTGTAAACCCAAAGTAGGTCCAATCTACAGGTCGAAATTTATCAAAGAAAGAAATTAAATAAAAAGAAATGACAATTCCTGTAAAAAATACTGAGGTACGTTAAAAATATTAATTACATAAAACGCGATTTAGGTTTCTTCGCATAAAAAAAAAGACAAAAATGTTTAGAATTCTACAAATTAAAACAAATTCGTATTATTATAGAGATTTTCTTTACACTTGTAAGTACATACTTGTACATACTTTAAGATGTACATTTCAAGTTACAACGAACTCACACGGTTTCGACCTAAAACTATCCCATACATATTTGACAAACAATTGTAACTCTTCTTCATTAACCTTTAATGTTCAAATTACTGGCTAATATCGTTATCTAGTTTCATTAAGCGGAGTAGTGATGCGTGCGTGCAAGAAATGCTAAATTGCAACAGGGTTAGTTGCATACCCTGAAATTCTAGTTTTTGTATCGATAATCATGTTAGCCGCTATGGTCTAGTGGTTAGAGGTTCGTCCACCATCCGTGTAAGATGCAGGGATCCCGGGTTCGAATCCCCGAAGAGGTACATTGGTACTCTGTTAGGTTAGTGGTATGGCTTGTTTTGAGCACGCTTGGCTAGCTATCACCTTATTACCTAAGTCTGACGACATAAAAAAAAATTCAATACTTAAAGTAGTATGGTCGAATTTCGTCGAAATAGTTTTATTCGTAGTTTGCATTTTATATGTTCGATCAAATGCAATATCTTGCATTTTAATGCACACGAGAATCGTCATTGATAACACAATTAGGTCTAATAAGAAGTCTAGGTCATATCAATATGGGACATAACAAAATCAACTTAATACTGACGACCTTCATATCTGGTGTCAAAGTAATCATTTTAGATTATTGCGATGGATGAAAGCAAAGACTGAGAAAATATAGATCAAAAGATTAGATCGACTTCTGTCCCGGTTACCTTCTGCTGCGACGCAATCTTTTGTTATTATTGTAAATAAATTGTGTGATTCTTCCGACTGAAGGGTACAAAATGTATTATAAGTAGATATAATGCAAATAGAGACATTATAAAGTAAATAAGGCCGATTAAAAATTCGTTTTGTATGTAACAAATTAAGAAGTTCCTAAACCCCTCCTTTGATACACCAACCATATCGATGACACTTTGAATTTTAGAAGGCAATAATTTTGTCACAGATAATTTCTTCACATTTTTAACAAACTAAACATAACATGTGAAGATTCTTTTTGTGGTCAATTAACTCTTTTGACCTGGTTACTGTGACTTTATGATATCTCTCGCAATGTGTGGCATAACATAACACGCTAGGAAATGATATTGTATAATCCTAGTTAAATTGTCATTAAAAGGTTAAATTAGCATGTTTGTATATGGTAGAGAATAATAATATCCTGCAGGATTGAACAGTGCTAAGCTGCTCTAATAATAACTGACAAATTGATGATTATTTTATGATTTTTTTAATACCAATTTGGTGCAATAGCAGTGCCAGTGAAGCTTACAGCTCACAGGTTCAGATCATAGTAGTGTCATATGATTTTGTTAAAAGCAACAACGAGTTTTTATGCACAACGGGATAGAGATTCTCTTCACCTCTCCTGATTTTAAGTGACGATAAGGCCGAAGGTGGAAGCGCACTACACCCAGAATCCTCGTCACTGAGTAACTGGCTATGTTACCTTTAACTGCCGGAACACCATAATTTTTAAATTGTTAAAAGGTGGTGGTAGCTAGCCAAGCGGACATGAAATAAGCCCTACCACCAACCAAGAGTCATGGTTGGATTTTGTTTTTATCCGTAAATGCTAAGTACTTATATTAGTTACGGTTGTCATCTTATTTTATGTATTCTAGATGTTGTAATTTTAAACACTTTGTTTGGAACTATTTAATTTGTAGTGAGTTGTTAGGAATTTTATTTTTATTTGATTAACTTTGTCTTTTATGTCCCAAATGCATTTAATTTTTTCAATAATATTTAGATATATTTCGGTACCACAGATTTGAGATTACTAAATAGAACGTTCGGTATTTCCTATTTTGTTCTACCTTTAGAAACTTGTTCTAGTTCGAAAGGTCATATTTTAACTTAGATTAATCATTCAGGTCATTGAGATCCATTTTCAAGATAAAATACAATCTTTTTTTGAAGTTCACATCGTAATGGTGTTATAACCTTGTGTGCCATTAACAAAAGCTCTAAACACCTACGGAGCGAACGAGGCGGACCAAGTGTGGTCGGTTGTCAAAATTTAGATGAAAAATTGCCTTTGTAATTATTTTTTTTACTTCAACCTTCAAACTCCACCTCCAACATTATCGGCGTTATTCGTACCAGTTTGGTCTTTCCAAAAATTTTTTTGGTGAGATATCCTAGGTTTCAACTTAAAATGAATTTGTTAGTCCATCAATAGACTGTTAACCTTCATGCATATTAAAAATAAACAAATTAATTTAAAGACTTATCCATGACTTTTGTATGTTTTCTGTATTAAAATAAAATTGTTCACGGTCAGGAATTCGTTTACTAACCATTTCTGAATATGAAACATTTTTTTTACCGTTTAACAAATACAATAAAGTGTAATAAACCTTGAGCACCCTATGGATCATTAAATACGTTTTAATGAATGAGTTTCATAAAAAATCTTGGAAGATTTTTTGTTAAAAGTTTGAAATGCCGTCGTCTCATGCTACAAAAGTAATATAAAAAAATTGCGTACCGTATAACTGTACCTTAAATGAAAAAGTTTAAATTATTGATCAGTCAATAAGTTTCCCATCTGTGATTGCACCGTTTATTAGTTAAAATTATTGGTAGGTATTTAGAGTAAGTGGAAAGTTAAAAATCAAATAAGTGAGTTTTTTTTAGTTTTTCAACCTGCTTATTAGAAAAAGTTGTTGTTTCGTGGACTGATACCATCCTTAAAGGCAAGTATAGTCGAGCGTCGTAGGCATTTAGCGCTACCTCCCTCCCCGCGGAGCGAGCCGCGCGAACGCATTTTCAAATGAACTCTCTGTGTTCTCTGACCCCGCAGACCAAGCCACAGAATATAGATATTTACTACGTGCAGAAAGGACACTCCCCGCCCGCGATTTCATGTGCCGAATATAGTGCTCTGTCAACTCTCATGCACTGCGTGAACGCGCGATATTTATTTTGATAATTCGAACTAAATAATTATGTTTTTTATGTTTATGTATTGTTATCAATAATGTTGTAAATCAATAAATAAGTATGATGGGTATGGGTACTTACTAGGTAAAAAATACATTTAACACACACAATAAAATTATAGGTAGCTAGGTAGTTAATTCGAATTAAATAATTATTTTTGTTTATTCGAATATTATAGTTCGAATAGGTACTTGTTGTATGGTCTCTGAGTTTGAATTAACTACTTGAATGTGAATAAACAATGAATTCATTGAGTAAATTCGTTAGTGGAGTGTCAACTCAACTGCCAATATAATTATCTACAAATAAGTACCTAAACATATTTGAGCACTCACAACAAGCTTTTTTTGTGTAACCGATATTTTATTTTAACTTTTTTTTTAATAATTTGCCGATGAAAAGGGACCTCCAAAAACGAGTAATCAAATATTAGGGTCAATTCATGCTGCAACCGAATCGAAGCGCATCGAATTGTTTGATGCAAAGCAAATTCACTCTTATTGTGTTATACTTCCCAGCAACACCACCATGGCGTAGAGATTTTTAGATAACCTCAAATGAAAGACCATAAAATGTACCTAATTGTACCCTAACTCAAAAAATTGTACCTCTGATAGTTTCAGTGAAAAAATCACTTGATTGTGGCGTTTCCAGGAAGTATACTTCCTGGCAACGTGACACTGTACAAGATTCCAATTGATCTTATAGTAATGGCCAGAAATTGTACTTAATTTGTACCCCATTCAATAAATGAAACATGCAGAGTTTCGATAAAAAACATTTTTAAATCTACTCTTATTTGACCTGCAATACATGCAACGGACGTTGGGAAGTATACTTCTTGGCGACGCCACGCTGTACCAGATTCCAATTGATCTCATAGTAATGGCCAGAAATTGTACTTAATTTGTACCTCATTCAATTATTAAAACAGGCAGAGTTTCGAAAAAAATAATAAAAAAATACTCTTACATGATTTGATCTGCAATACATGCAATGCACGTTGTTATTGATATAAATTGATGTTTGGCTAAGGAATTATTATGCATTATGCAGTAGTAAGACCATAGAGGCAACCGCCTCTGTAGTCTAGTGGTTTGCCCACCCGTGTAAGACGCAGGGGTCTTGGGTTCGATTCTCAGGGAGGTACAATTTGTACTCGGTTTGGTTGGTGGTAGGGCTTAAGTCAAGGCCGCCTGAATAGCTACCACCATCTTACCTACAATTACTTACAATTAATTTGGTACAAATTAGTGACATTCATTTGGTACTATTAAGTACAATTTATTCGGTACCATATAGTACAATTTTATAGGTACAATTTGTACAATTTATTCGGAAATTAGTAGTACATTTTAGGTACTATTTGGTGCCATTCATTTGATACTAATAAGTATAATTAATTTTGTAACATATAGTACAATTTATTAGGTACTATATAGTACAATTTATTTTGTACAATATCGTACAATTAGTAGGTACTATTTAGTACAATTAATTTTTTATTAGGTACTATTTATTACTATTAATTTGGTATTGATAAGTACAATTTATTTGGTACCATATAGTACAATTTATTAGGTACTATTTATCTATTCATATTTTTTTTTGTACAAATACATAAAGTAAGGTAGAAATGGCGGACTTAATGCTAAGAGCATTATCTATAAGTCAACCAACAGCAAACCAATAAACACGAATGTGGAACAAACAAAGAAAAATGATATTCACATGCATACAAAATACATTAATACATACCATTAAATACATCTAAATATTATAAAAGAAGATACTGATTGGTGACTGACATATCAACGCACAGCCCAAACCGCTGGGTTTAGAGACTCCAAATTTGGCACATTGATTCCTTATGAGGTCTAAGGGTGCACTAAAAAAGAGTTTTTCAAAACTCACCCTCTAAGGGTGTGAAACGGGGGTCCAAAGTTTGTATGAAAGTCCCTCAGTTTCGAAGCTAGGGTCTTCAAATTTTGTGGTTAGACTGACGATTGAAAATTAATATACACGTGTTTAAGCGTTTTTGAAAATTCTACCCCCGAAGAAGTGAAAAGGGAATTAATTTATGAATAGAAAATTCTTCATTTTCTATGTAAAAATCGCTAAATTTATAATTTAAGCTTATGGATGGAAATCTAACGCAACGTATATCGTTACTGTTAGTATTTCAATACTTATGGGGGTGAAATGGGTGTGAAATGGGGCAAATAAACCTAAAAATCGATATGGATGTCGTTATTGGGGTTTCCTAGGATGACGATTGCGAAAATAACATTTATTTTGAAGTTCAACACGGTGGACATGATGTAACCTCTAAAGGGGTGAAAATGGGGTTCAAATTTTGTATGGAAAATAGAATATAAAATTAAAACTTTAACTCTAAACTTCGCAGAAGCACGTCTAAAAATAAATAGGCACACACATGTTTTGTGATTTTGATAATCAACCCCTTAGAGGACAAATAGGGTAAGTAAACCTAAAAATCGATCGATGAAATCGAATGGATGTCGTTCTTGAGGTTTTATGGGATGGTGATTGCGAAAATGACATTTATTTTGAAGTCCAACACGGTGGACATGATGAAAAAGAAAATAAAATTGAAATTACAACAGCATAAAAAATTCGTCGGAGCACGTCTAAAAATAAAATCAAACACATAATTTGTTATTTTGAAAATCATCCCATAGGGGGTAAATGGGGTAAGTAAACATAAAAATCGTTATGGATGTCGTTCTTGGGCTTTTATGGGATGGTGATTGCGAAAATGACATTTATTTTGAAGACCAACACACACGGTGGACTTGCTTCAGCCCCTAAAGAGGAGAAATAGGGGATCAAACTTTTGTTAAGGGGTCGGGGACGGAAAGGAGTATGGGAGAGGGAGAGGAAGAGGGAGAGGGGCAGAGAGAGGGAGAGGGTAAGGAAACGGGAACGGGATAATAATATTCTAGACCCAATTCTGATTATTGTAATAAACTAGCTTCCGCCCGCGACTTCGTCGCGTGCATATTAGAGAAAATCCTTAGGGAACTTTCAACCAGGATCCGACCAGCCGTTTTTACGCGATTAGGCGGGTCCTCATCAAGCGAGCAGCCTCGTGCGAGGCCCGCCACACGCGGCAAACGTCTTGCCTCGCGAGGCAGCGCGCTTGGTAGGGACCCGCCTAATCACCTCAACATGTGGGTGTTTTTGTCAATAAAATTAGATGTATTTCCCGCCTTTAAATTATCGCTAGTTTAAGACCAAAGGCACTGTATAGAGTAAAATTTACTGAGAAAAGTATTTTTTTAAAACACGTTTTTAAAAGGGACTAAATTATTCAAAAAATCGGACTAATAATATTAAAACGGACAAGTAAAAACATGCTATAGACAATATAGATGAGAAACTTTACAAAACGCGCCCCACGTTTTTTGGTTTAAAATTTCTGTAGGTATAAGTTATTAGGGTTATAAATATTTACAGAAGAATTTATTTTTTACTTTTTAGTTTGTTTTTACTTGTCCGTTTTAATATTTTTAGTCCGATTTTTTGGAATTATTTAGTCCGTATAAAAAAGGTGTTTTAAAAAAATACTTATTTCAGTAAATTATTATTTTATGCTTTTTATTTAACGAGCTAAGACTAAAAATATACCATCTCCTATCGGAGCACTCGTCAAAACGATTCAAACGAGCCCAAACTCGATGGGGTTGCATGGTTTTATTATAGAGTTCCATTGGCCTCCTTCCGGCTCTATCATCAGACCCTGGACACTATTTCCCAACAAAGTCCTCGTTAAGGCGATTCAAACGAGCCTAAACTCGATGGGGTAGCGTGGTTTTATCAAAGAGTGCCTATGGCCTTCTTCGGGCTCCATCATCAGATCCTCGGACACTATTTCACAACAACGTACTCGTCAAGACGATTCAAACGAGCCCAAACTCGATGGGGTAGCGTGGTTTTATTATAGAGTTCCTATGGCCTTCTTCTGGCTCCATCATCAGATCTTCGGACACTATTTCCCAACAAAGTACTCGTCAAGACGAATCAAACGAGCTCAAACTCGATAGGGTAGCGTGGTTTTATTATAGAGTTCCTATGGCCTTCTTCCGGCTCCATCATCAGATCCTCGGACACTATTTCCCAACAAAATACTCGTCAAGACGATTCAAATGAGCCCAAACTCGATGGGATTGCACGGTTTCAATATTGAGTTCCTTTGGCATGGCCTTCCAGCTTCATCATCAGACCCTGGACCTTATCTTCCATCAGAGTACTCGTCAAGACGATTTTAACAAGCCTAATCACAATGGGGTTGTATGGTTTCATCATTAAGTTCCTGTGGCCTTCTTCCAGTTCCATCATAAGATCAGCTTAATGACACCATAATATTACATTATATTTCAGTTCTGATCTGTGTTCAAAGTTTCAAGTCTATTGCTCATCGGGAAGCTAGTTTAAAATCGTTCGCAAACTTTGCGGACAAACAAACAAACAAACAAACGAGAAAGCAACCTAATAAAAACGTGTTAAAAAGGTAAAATTGATTTGTAATTTTAAATGTATACCTACTCAAAGTAGAGTTACTGTTATTAACTAAAGTTGATAATATAACTGCTTTTCTTGGTCTATACTAGACATGTGCGCCGATGGTCATTTGACCGGCAGCGGCGTCTGGCGTCTAAATTGTCGGCGACGGCGGCGTCATCGGCGTAATCGGTGTGGATGGTCAAAATAAGTAGAATAAAAGACCTTTAGAAGCTTTTCAATTCCGTCATCGTTGAGGGCAGAACGCCGAAGACGTGGAACATAAGTGAGGTCATTCTGTTCTTTAAAAAGGGTGACAAGGCCCTCTTGAAGAATACGAATCTTACGAATCGTTGCGCTCACAAGTTCGACGACTTCCAATCTCCCGAACTAGCCGCGTTCTGAAAAGGCTTTGGCACCATATACCACATCCATACGCTGCGGCAGGTTATACAGAAGACCGAGGTGTATAAACTGCCACTTTGCTTGGCGTTCGTGGACTATGAGAAAGTTTTTGATTTGATTGAGACCTGGGCAGTGCTGCAGTCTGGTGCACCAATAGGACCAAGAGGAGGAAGGAAAGGAAGGAAGAGGTGTTGAGGCACTTATAGGAAAATGTCACCATTTCGGCTCGAGTACAGAATCAGAGCACAGATCCCATCCAACTACAGCGAGGTGTGAGACAGAGACAGAAGTTATTTCTCCGAAACTGTTCACAGCTGTGATGGAGGATGTCTTGAAGCTCTTGGACTGGAAAAGACTCGGTATCAACATTAATGGCCAGTACCTAACTAACACACCTTCGTTTTGCCGATGATATAGTTTTTATTCATGGAAGACTTGAACACAATCCTCGAAGTTATCCGTAGTGCCTCCCAGAAAGTGGCTCTTAGAATGAAGATGGATAAGACGAAAATCATGTCGAGTGCTCATGTTGTACCCACTCTAGCTCATGTTGGGAACACTACACACGAAGTTGTTGACCATTACGTATCCCTAGGACAGACAGTCCAGTTAGGTAAGTTCAACTTCGAAAAGAGATCTCTCGTCGAATCCAGCTCGGTTGGCCAGTATTCGACAAATCTTCGAGTCCAACTTACCTCGGTGTCTTATCTCAAGACTAAAGTCTAAGTTGTGTGTGTGTGTTGCCATTGTTGACTTATCGCAGTAAAACGTGGTCGCTAACTACAGGTCTCATAAGAAGGCTCTCACCCAGTGTGCAATGGAGAGCCATGGTCGGCATTTCCCTGCGTGATCGAACCAGAAATGAGTATATGCGTAGGAGAACTAAAGTAACCGATATCGCTCGAAAGATTGTTTAGCTGAAGTGGCAGTGGGCGGGACAAATTAGCGAGACGAACCAAAGGCAGTTGGGGCGGAAAGATTGGAATAGCGACCGCGTACCGGACGACGCTCCGAGGGTAGGCCCCCGACAAGGTGGACCGACGATCTGGTGAAGGTCGCGGTGCGCCGCTGGATGCGGGCCAAACAGGACCGATCGTTATGAAGACCCATGAGGGAGGCCTATACCCAGCAGTGGGTGTGGTGCAACTGATATGATAATGATGACTAAATACTATTATAAAATCATAATAAGAAAAACCTCTATAGTAACAATCAAACTAATACAAAAAGAGAGGAAAAGAATAAAATTTTATGAGATTTCAACGGGGAAGTACCAATCGCTCCTAACTGAGACTTTTTTGAGAAATTAACTTCCTTTAGGTGTTGAATTCAAAGGCATCATTGTTAGGACTAGGAGATATTGGCACTTCGCCGTCGATATGTAGATGCAAGTTAGTTTAGCTTTTGTACTTGTTTCTTACAATTGTACTCTATGGTACAAAATTAATAGTACTAAATAGTATCTAATTAATTGTACTAAATGGTATCTACTAATTGTACTATATGGTACCAAATAAATTGTAATAAATAGTACCTAATAAACTGTACTGTATAGTACCAAATGAATGGCACTAAGTAGTACTAAATTAATTGTATTATTATGGTACCAAATAAATTGTACTGTATAGTACATAATTAATTTTATTAAATAGTACCTAATAAATTGTACTAAATAATACTAAATTGATTGTACTAATTAGTTTGTAATTAGTACTTTATTAATTGTACTATAATATGTTACCAGATAATATGTACCAAATGAATGCTTTTATATAGTACCTATAAAATTGTACTATACGGTACCAAATAAAATGTGCCTAATAGTACCTCATAAATTGTACTATATGGTGCCAAATTTATTGTACAAAGTAGTACCTAATAAATTTTAATCTATGGTACAAAATATATTGTACTAAATAGTACCTAAACTACCTTCTAATTGTACTATATGATACAAAATAAATTGTACTACATAGTACCTAATAAATTGTACTATATGGTACATAATTAATTGTACTTAATAGTACCAAATGAATGGCACCAAATTAAGCCCTACCATCAACCAAACCGAGTACAAATTGTACCCTCCTGAGAATTGAACCCGGGACGTCTGCATCTTACACGGGTGGGCGAACCACTAGAGCACAGAGGCGGTTGCCTCTGAGGTCCTACTACTGCATAATGCATAATAAACATCAGTTTATATCAATAACAACGTGCATTGCATGTATTGCAAATCAAGTAAGAGTTTTTTTATATCGAAACTGCATATTTTAATTATTGAATGAGGTACAAATGAAGTACAATTTTTGGCCATTACTATGAGACCAATTGGAATCTGGTACAGCGTCGCCTTGCCAGGAAGTATACTTCCTGGCAATGCCACAATCAAGTGCGTTTTTCTCTGAAACTATCAGAGGTACAATTTTTTGAGTTAAGGTACAATTAGGTACATTTTATGGTCATTTATTTGAGGGTATTTAGAAATCTCTACTCCATGGTGGCGTTGCTGGGAAGTATCACACCGTCGACTCGTAGGTAAAGTCGTGATTGGATTGGCCGTGCATCCTCACCGGCCAACGTACATAATTATTTTTCTCCCTTCAGCAGACAGATTCACCCAGGTGATTTATGTGTACCCTTAAGTAGATTAATGCACCCAGGCTAAAAGCAACCTCATTATCACCAGCCTATTCATGTTTCAACTGCTGGGGCATATTAGGCAATAGCCAGAAGAACAAATAATGTCGGGGAAAAAGTGAAGTTCGCTAAAATTTGTAGTGATTACTAGTAAAAAAAAAAACAGGTGCAAGTGATTTTCGACCATATTGACATTTATCAAAATAACTGTTTTTAATGAAACAACAAAGTTTGTGAACAAAAATATGGGAAAAAAACAACCGAATTTCAAAGTAAATAAGACGACTAACGCTTGCGCCGATCTCGGCAGCAAGCAGCAGTGCGCTCCAAGTTGAACCGTAATGTTATGACCAAAAGGCTCAATTTGAAGTGAACGGAAAATTGTCGCGACCGCATAGCTGTGCGGAAGCATACTTTTAGGCTGCGTTCAAACGATAACACACGACCCGACCTCAACCCGAACTCAACTCAAACTCAACTCAAACTCACCTCAACCACAGCCCACCATGAAATACATCGCTTACAATTTTGAGTCTTATGACACTTTAATAAGGTCCTGTGTAATGTCCAGGTGAGTTTGAAGTGAGTTCTGTTTGAGTTCGGTTTGAGTTTGATTTGAGTTTGGGTTGTGTACGGGTTGAGTTTGAGTTGAGTTCGGGTTGAGCGCGGGGAGGGTGCAGTTGCATCGACAAAATAAAAAAAGAGCTTATTAATGTGTCATAAGATTCAAAATTGTAAGTGATGTATTTCAAGGAGTAGGCTGCGGGTGAGTTGAGTTTGAGTTGAGTTTGAGCTGAGTTTGGGCTGAGTTTGGGTTGAGGTTGGGTCGTGCGTTATCGTCTGAACGCAGCCTTACGGTACAGTCTACGGCATGCTGGGCTTCCACAATGTGTCAAATTACTTCAATCATTTTTAAACTTTAAGTCGAACAGTTTAAGGTTCAAAATTCATTATAGATTTTTGACAGTTTTGTACTTATAGCTTGATATGCTGCTGACTGTACCGTCAACTGTGGCAACATTACCATATTTTTCGACATTTTAGCAAACTATAGATACATAGAGCATGATACTTTGATTTTTATTGATTCAATGTGTAAAGCAAACCCGTCTATTTATGTTAACCCATTGAACTCATCTAAATCGGACATAAGTTCATTACAATATCAATTTTTGAGCTCTAGGTAAAATTGACTCGTTTTTGGCAACTTTACCTCATGAACAGTTTACCTAGAAAAATCAATAGAAGAGGTTAGGCAACGTAATGTTACCATTATTTTTTGAGCAAAAATATCGATATTGCTGTCATAGAAGCTTTTTACTACTGTTTATTTTAGCACTAGTAACACTTAGGTAAAGTTGACCTTAGATTTTTGAAATTCTCATAGAAGCGAGCGGATGTCGCCAGGGTTGTCAATTTACTTATTAAGTTATAAATTCAAACAAATATAATTTATTGATATTTTTTATTAGGCAGGTACAATGTTATTCATTAGAGATCAATCAAAATAGTTATCTAAGTAACAAAAATCATATCAACTATTTGAAACAAAGAATTGCTGAAAAATAATATAGTATTAGAAAAAGTCGACTCCTCTCACAACTGTGCTCCGATGGGATGTGAGAGGAGTCGACTTTTTCTAATATTATAACATTTTTCAATAATAAATTTTGCATTGTAAATGCAAAAATATAAAAATTTGTCAAAAAATTGCTTCTAAACGTAAAAATTCAAGCGTTTAACAATTACGAAAAATGTTTACATTAAAGTAACACCTAGTATGGCATGATAGTTGCTAACTTATATAATGTAGGTAACTTAATTCTTTGGAATGGCACAAGTTAAAAACCCACGAGCCCTGCAAGTAGGTAGCTTACAGGCGGGAACTGTTTCATAGTTGACAACCCTAGTCGTAGGTAAAGTTGCCATCGAGCCAGGCGAGGCAACTTGACCTAACCTGTAGCAATATTACCGCTTCCCGTAACTCAGAAAAAAGGAGTTTTAAAGAATCATACAATTGAAATATACTTAAAAAAGTAAATACCCAATACAACTCGCCATAAATCACTTACCTACACGCCGATTTTCTGTAATAAACACAAATTTTTCTTTGTTGCCGCAGCGAGCACAATTGACCACATGAAATTAGAAGTCACACTACTTGACAGTTACCGATGTTGCTAGCTTAAAAAACTTTTTGTGATACCACAATTTATCACAAAATCTACCAATGCGGCAAAATTTGCACTGGCTGTAACAGATAAAAAAATATTCCATAGTATGCAGCGTAATGTATGCTGTGGTAAAGTTGCTCAAGGAAAGTAAAGATGCCACAGTTGACGGTACTTAGTTTTCTTCTTCATCTTCCGATATAAGTAAAATCATTGCAAAGTCAACCATTTTATAAATTATACGATAGGTATATTTTTTTTTTTATATTTTATTTATAGATAAGTATTTATTTCTTAAAAGTCATCAAAATTAATTACGCGTTAGCTTGTACTTGGTTGCTGTATCCAAATACCTACCTACCTACGCTATGCATTTACAAATTAAACTAAATTGGTAATTTACACTAAATAAAATTTTACACTTAGATTACCTACTGCGTTTCCAAGTCTTATACTACTCTTCGAGTATCTAAAAGATTCTCAATCGACTAGACGCGAGAGGGGGAACACAGCGCGGCAGCAAAAACGACACAGGTCCTACGCCGACGACGCCTCGCAGGCTACTAAACCAAGATTCGTCGTGCGTTTTATTATATATTAATTTTTAAATAAACATAAAGTCACTTTTTGAAAAAGTAACCGTAAAATATTCTGCTATATGTCATTACCTTTTTTTCTATATATTATTTGTGCGTAAGAGATTTATAATCTTTAAGTATTATTCAAAAAACAATGAAAATATTCATTGTCTTTGCACATTTTTATAGTCGAGTGAAAATACGAAAATCGTGTTTTTAACCGTAAAATGATCAAGTTCGATTATGAAACTACAACATATATTTTTATCTGCTCAAAATAAATAATGCTTGATTGTTTAAAACTGAATCAAAAATAAGTTAATTTGCAATATACTGCCCTTTGATCGTGACTAAAAAAATTCCGTATTGTCTAGGATTTATTCTGTGGTATTCTCTTGAAGCTGGGTAGCTAAGGTTGTTGTTTTTTTTTAATGCCTAGATACTGTTTGATATTGTCAAACGTAAATAGATGATTCTGTATTTATTGGATTTTTCGTATTGTTATTTTTATTATCACTATCACTACATAGTATAAACAAAGTTGCTTTCTCTGTCCCTATATCCCTATGTATGCTTAAATCTTTAAAAATACGCAACGGATTATGATGCGGTTTTTTTAAATAGATAGAGTGATTCAAGGGAAAGGTTTATATGTATAATACATGGTGTCAAATTCCACACTACACCGAAGCGAAACGAGGGCGGGTCGCTATTATAAAATAAATTAAGAACTAGGAAAAACCACAATATCTAGAAAAGTTTAATTTTTAAACTACCTATAACATCTAGGTTAATCTTCTTTTGTTACGAATTAAAGTAGATTAAGTGAATATGAATATTCAGATAAAATTCCCCGATCTTTTACACTATGACTTTGAATTTTCACACAGTTAAATTGACCGTTACAATTACCGTTAAATACTTTGAGATTATATTGTCATTTAAGCGAAACGACTTTATAACGTTCTCTGAAAAGTATAAACTGAAAAACAAAGGCGGTTAAAGACCTTTTATTTTATTTTAATAACAAAGTACTTATTGTGGTACATCACAATGCTTCACTGAATAAATGATTCACTTTAAAATTTTAAAGTGCGCAAAATCATTTATTTAAATTAGCAGAATAAATTAGTATACTGTACCTATGTCTTTGTTTTCACAAAAACACAAACAAAATTAAAGCATATGTTATTAGTAGTTTTGTTTATCTCCGATATTAAATCACATTCTTGAATCATATTAATCGGTATTTTATATTACCTATGTATAATGTATTTTAATATTTTTCAAAACATTTTTGATTTCGATCTAAGAAAATCGGAAAATGTTACATTATGTAAGTAACTATTGATTGATCAGACTATTTCAAAAGGTGGACGTTTTTTGTCTGTTTTGTTGTGCCATTATAAATTATCTTATTTCATCGAATATATGGACATGTTAGTGTGAAAGATGATATACTTAATTCAAAATTATCTTTTAAGTACTAGCCTCAATTTGACCGCAAAATATGGCTGCCAAAATAGGCATCAAATTATAAACGTAATGTGAAATTTCATCACAATTCTACAATGCAAGGTCAATGCGTGTACGGTCAATTAAAAAAATACTTAGGTACCTACTTGCGATAATTTTTTCGTGTCTTTATAAACTGTGTTATAAACGATCTGTCAACATATATGTTTCACGCTTTGTAGTTATTTATGTCACAAAAATGCAACATCCGCTTGAAACAAAGAAAAGATGCTAATGTAAAGAATTACCCTATTTATTTGATGAATTATTGTTGTGCATAGCATACTTAGAAGTTTCTTATAATACGCAAAAACTTTAAATATACCAACTACCAACAAAATAAAATATTTAATTTATTCATATTTTTATTTATAGAGGTATTCGAAACAGTATTTTTGCCTCCAATGAAGATTTTAATTGGAGTCCCACTTAAATAATACTGCAGCTTTGGATCGATAAATTCAAATATCCGATAATATCTGATATATTACGCTATACATGGTTATTTGTAAAACACCACAACAACCTAGCAGGAGCAGATCACCTTTTTTTTTTATAGGAGTAGATCACCTAGCATAGTATAAACAGCAACATTTGTTCTACGACGTTCCCGCAAACAGCCAAGAAAAATTCGACTTTTCATACAAAACTCGATCAGCTGTTGGGATTTTGTATAGAAAGTCGAATATTTTTCGCCTATTTTTGGAAATAACCCTCAGTTTTACAAATAACCCTGTATATCCCTGTACTGTGATGGCCAGATAATTAAGGACACAAGTCGATTTTTATACAAAACGAGGTGATTTTGAAGCTTTAAAGTTCTCCGCCAAGGATTGACCTTGCTGTGATCAGATGATGGCCATCGAGAGAGTGAAGGAGATTCAGATCGCTATATACACCCAACAGATATGATCTGCATTCTAAGAAATACACTTTACACCGTTAATTTTTAAGTATATCTAAAAATTAAATGGGGATTTCAGACCACGTAAATGAACAACTTTTACTATGAGGCCAACCACGGAATCGCAAAAAAATCTACTGTTCAATACATTATAGTCGAGTCGATGTTGTACTTTTCTATGGAACAGCTGATGTTTTTTTCGAAATTTCATGGTTGGCACGATAGTAAAAGTTGTTAATTTACGTGGTCTGAAATATTCATTTCATTTTCAGATATACTTAACAATAAATTTAATGGTGTATATTGTATTTCGGTGGACGTGCTACAGTCATTTTTTCTAGTAAAAAGTTTAACTTCTAAATTAGAATTTTGTCTTTTTATTTAGGTTTTTTAATATTCCAGATTTCTAGTTTAAAATATAGGTAATTAAAAAAAATGTACAATCTATTTTAGTTATTTCCAGTAAGTATTATATTTTTCAGAATTGTATTAATAAAGTTATGTCACACCACACCATAAATCATTACCCAGTATTGCTCAATGAGAACACACACAAATTATGACGTCGCCATTTATTTTTAATTCGCACTTTACAATAACTTAATGCCCGCACCACATTCAATTAAGCACATGTCAACTGGGAACTTGAATTCTTTTGTTGTATAATTAATTACTTTTGTTACAGTTGAACAATAAGTATTAAGGTAGATGAACGAATTAATCACTATTAAAAGCTTGTTGAAAAATATTTCATCAGGGTAAGTATCTCATAATAATGAAATCTAGTGCGAGTTCTTGAAGGCTTTTTTTTAAATTAAATTAATATTTTATAAAATTATAAAAATAAAATTAAAAATCATTAAAAATGAGCTTCATGTTTATCTTTTACAGCGGAACTTTAAACAAAAGACTGTCAAAAAGAATGTTACTTTATAGAATAAACTCTTAGTTTAGAATAAGCTGTTTCAAAAGTGCTCCCTTGCACCAGCGGATCGCAAAATTATTGCATGTATTAAATTCTATACAATTTACCAAAAATATCCAGAACAGACATGAAGAACGTTGTACATCTTTCGACTAGTATAAGTACCACATACTTAAATTAAAAAAACAACGAATAGACAGAAACAATTTTACTTTTGTAATGTGGCAGAGGTTTTTTAGTTAAGTTATTCTTATTTCCGTTTTAAAGTGCAAAAATAAATAAACAAAACTTACAATACGTGGGAACAAAGCGAAAAGGCGATGCATTCAAGTGTTTACTGTAAGCGTTAGAAATCTGTATGATTTATGTTTGAGTCTGGTTTCACGGATCTGCGAATAGGCGTTATGCCAATGGTAGCGTCTGAGCTAACTTTTATTGATTAGCTGTTCCTTAAAAAAATCTTATGAATAAAATTCAGAGTTATTCATAACACTGTGATAAAGATAGGTAGGATAGTAGGATAGGTGGACACCTTAAACCAATACTTGGGCGACCGAGTTTTGCTCGGTTATTACTATTTATTGTAATATGGTGGTGTTTAGGTGATAATCTACATTGTTATCTCAAACATTAACTACATTTTTTTAAACTGTCTAAAAACAATAAAATTTAAAAAAAAAAATATAAATAAACTTGAACATATAAAAAATATATAGTCCTTATGGCTGAGACCATGGAAGACCTGAACACAATGCTCGAAGATCTCCGTAGTGCCACCCAAAGAGTGGGTCTTAGGATGAACATGGAAAAGACGAAAATTATGTCAAATGCCCATGTTGTACCCTCTCCAGTTCATGTTGGGAACACTACACTTGAAGTTGTTGACCATTACGTATACCTAGGACAGGCAGACCAGTTAGGTAGGTCCAACTTCGAGAAAGAGATCTCTCGCCGAATCCAACTCGGGTGGGCAGCATTCGGGAAGCCTCGAAAAATCTTCGCATCCGACTTACCTCAGTGTCTCAAGACGAAAGTCTATGAACAGTGTGTGTTGCCAGTGATGACTTACGGCAGTGAAACGTGGCCGCTAACTATGGGTCTCATAAGGAGGCTCAAGGTCGCTCAGCGTGCAATGGAGAGAGCCATGCTCGGCGTTTCTCTACGTGATCAAATCAGAAACGAGGAGATCCGCAGGAGAACTAAAGTAACCGACATCGCTCGAAGGATTGCTCAGCTGAAGTGGCAATGGGCGGGACACATAGCGAGAAGAACCGATGGCCGTTGGGGCAGAAAGGTTCTGGAATGGCGACCGCGCACCGGACGACGCTCCGTGGGTAGGCCCCCGACAAGGTGGACCGACGATCTGGTGAAGGTCGCGGAAAGCCAGTGGATGCAGGCAGCGCAGGACCGATCGTCGTGGAGATCCTTAGGGGAGGCCTATACCCAGCAGTGGGTGTCGTGTGGCTGATATGATGATGATGATGATGATGATATAAAAAAAACAAAAGTAAGTCACCGAGCGAGATTCGAACCCGTAACACTTGATTCTTGCCGTCCGCGTCTTAACCCTCTGGACCAGATGGACAGTGGCTGGCAGGTCGAAATTAGCCACCATTTTCTGCGTCGAAAGAAAAATGCATGAAAACTCGAAAACACGCGTTTTCCCAAACATAAGACTAATCTAGATCGATTGTTTACCCCCGAAAACCCCCATATACCAAATTTCAGCGAAATCGTTAGAGCCGTTTCCGAGATTACAGAAATAAATTTATATACATAAAAATAAATATACAAGAATTGCTCGTTTAAAGGCATAAGATTTGCAAGATACGCTGTTTTTTTCATAGACGTCATCATAAAAATTTACAGCTGTAAATATACTGTGGTCAAGAATTTTATTATATTATATGAATATAAAATTCTTGATTGGTGGGTACTTTAATATTAATGTTAGCCAGATTTATGTCAATGGTAAACATTATCAGCCATTTTGATGTCCCTGTTGAAGTAGAACACAACCAACTGGCAACACTCTCGTGTCAATGGAACACAGCAGCGGATCTTGCTCCCTCCATTTTGTTCTCTTGAAATATTGACTGTAACGAGTCCCTTTAGTGCATAATAAAAGTTTACTTTATTTCTATTAATCTTCGTATTATTTCATCAGTCCCCACTGCTGGGGCACAGGCCTTCCTTATGGATGGATAAGGAGAATGGGCCATAACCCACCACGCGGGCCCAATGCGGATTGGTGGGTGTCAATGACTGCAAATGCACCCGGGACCAACGGCTTAACGTGCCTTCCGAAGCACGAAGGAGCTCGAGATAATTACTTTTTTGTCACCCATCCTATGACCCACCCTTGCGAAAGTTGCCTAACCTCCGCAATCGCTGGGCTAGGCGCTAAACCACTGCGCTATCGAGCTTCTTAATAATAAACGAATATTTGAAAATTAAATAGTAATATGGAAAGATGAACAACTAAAGGATTATGCCGATTTTACTATACAAGCTAGGCCATGATGCGCTTTGATGAAATTACCAATATACTATAGTAATTTTATAGTGATTGCGTGGGAAGAATATCATTAAAATATAATGCGGGAGAAAAGAGAAATCTCAATCTCAAGGAGCCGTTTGAGGTTATAATTATTATTGATTATTATTAGGATCGTAGCAGGTGGCGATCTATAGTCTCTGCCTACCCCCATGGGAAACAGGCGTGAGTGTATGTATGTATGTATGTATTATTGATTGACATTTTCCTACTTTATGACATTTTGTTATCTACCCCTTTTTGACATGACATGACCCAACAAGCAAAAACGTCATATAAGATCTGACTTGTACGACTTTAAGTCGGATAGCAGTCTTATAATAGTAATGAGATGACTGCTTAGGTCCTATAGACGTCTTAAATTGAACTTTTTAGTCGTGCGACAAATATGTCCTAATAAACTGGTCATAGTAACGTCGGCACGACTAAACTATACGACGTTATATTAAAGTTTCAGCTAAAACGTCTGTACGACTTGTAGTCGCATTTGAGTCAAGTTTCGACTTTTAAACGACGTTTAACAAAATGGCGGCTTTACTTGGTCTTCAAATAACCTTAAAATGACATTTTGTCTTTAAAACGTCATATAGAGATTAGTGTGCGACAAAATTAACATGGCTGACATTTTTAGAATTAAATATAATTTTATTAATACAAATTTTATGTTTCAAACGCAAAATTACGAAGGGGCATGAAAATATGAATAGTATTTACATAGGTATATTATCATAAAATTTTAATTCCCAGACGAACTAAACGGTATGAGAGACAGACATAGTTAGCAAGATATGAAAGTTAATTAATACTTACCGTTTATTTTCTTGTAATTGATTTATTTTGCACTCGGATCTCAAAACATAACCACAAACACGAGTCACTGACGAACATTAAAAATCAGTCGTACAAGTGTTGTTACTTGACTCATATACAACGTTTTCGTCATTCAAAAACGTCTGTATGACCACAATATAACGAAAGAGTCGTTGTAAAGTTTTGATGCGACTACTGTACGATGAAAGTGGTAATCTTGTGACTTTTGTATGACCATTAAACAATAATTTAGGTCGTATAAATGGGGCCCTTTTCGCGTTGAGCAAACGTTATTATAACGTTAGTGTGACCTATCTTTTGCGACCAGTGGTAATAAGATAACGTTTGTACGACCATTGTACGACGTAAAATTGTTAGTTGGGGAGTCTGTCACAGATATGTATGGTTAATGCGCATCATGGCCCAGAATGCGGCATGATCCTTTTGTAAATCTACTTCCAAGAAACAAAACCGTTGGACTTTCATAAACGCAAACATTTGAGTTGTAATTAAGTGAACACTGTGAAACAGTGAATAATTGTTTACTACAAATTATACAGTCTGTGAACCTTCGTTGGTTTGCAAAATATTTTACACAATTCACACGTTCATTCATAGAGCCTTGCAAATATTTAAACTTAACTTCTAGTTACTTGAAATTGAATCTTATTGAAAATTACAATAGAGTTCTTATAACACTATTGTACTGGCAGGTCAACATTTAAGAAGTTGAAGACTTAGTGGAAAATGACTTTCTTAATGAATTCAATTAGACTTTTAAATGCTTCTTTTGAATTATTAGTTAAAGTAAGTGTTTAATTTTACAAATAAAACTTTTTGTCTATCATTCCCTTGTGTGATAATTTTTATTAGATGGCAGATGATAGCAAAATATGTTTTAATAATTAGATACAAGTTTCCAGAAGTATAAGTAATAAAAAAAACAGAGTAAACTTTAACTGAAAAATTTACTCATATTTCGAAAAGAAGTTTTGTTCACAAGGGGCCGTTCAAGTATTACGTAAGCACTATTGGGGGGTGGGGGGGTCTTTGTTTTGATTATTTTGGATGACATGGGGGGTAGGGGAATCTAGATGATGATTACGTCATCGGTAGTTATATTTACTTTTTTACACGAATGGAAACCCTCACATTGTCATTCGGGGATTCCCGCAAATAATGCAGACGTTTTCTTATTTTTAAAATTATAACATTATAATTATAATATAAAAAATACATTTATAATTGAAAAATGTTTACGTAAGCATGGGGGGAGGGGGTAAGAGATTTGCTTACTAATGCTGACAAGGGGGATGGGGGGGGAAATAATTGTAATAAATCTAAAATACGTAATATTTGAACGACCCCAAAGGTTATTTATTATTATTATTTATTACTTATTATTATTTTTTACTTACTAAAAACAATAGCAAATACTTTTTGTTAAAAAGTGCACATTCTTTTGTTGCCAATAAATCGAAATTTATTTGATTTTACTGTTAAATAGATAGATAGATGTATTTACTATACGACACACACAAACATTTCATCAATACAAAAAAGATTCACTGCTGTTATTATTATTATTATGTTGATTTTTAAAAATATGTAACCGTAACGATTTCGTAACGAATCATACTCCTTTTAAGCAGCGCTAATTGAAATGGCACCGTGTCATCAACGAAGTGGCGCAATGTTGCACCACGTGTGAACTTTTGAATGTAGGCTACATCTCCAAGATGTCTCCAACCTGCTAAATGTAATTGTCGAGAAGCGGTATGAAATAAGAGCATACAGACCCACAAAAAAGAGGAGTTGCGACAAATCGCAAGCATGTTTTACGCACTGATCTAATTTTATCAGAACGAGTATATACTGTAACTAAGTACTTAAAGCTTTTATTATAAATATAAAAGTTAGATGTAGCAGATTGGAAATTTGATATTTTTAATTTATGCTACATTTCCAAGCTGCCTCCAACCTGCTAAATGTTAGACTTACGAAAAAGCGGCAGTTGTGACAAATTGCAAACACTGTTTTACTCACTGATCTAACTTTATCAGAACGAGTATATACTTTAACTAAGTACTTAAAGCTTTTCTTATAAATCTAAAAGTTGGATGTAGCAGATTGCAAATGTGATATATTTAATTTATGCTACATTTCCAAGTTGCCTTCAACCTGCTAAATGTTAGACTTACGAAAATGCGGCAGTTGTGACAAATTGCAAACACTGTTTTACTCACTGATCTAATTTTATCAGAACGAGTATATACTTCAACTAAGTACTTAAAACTTTTCTTATAAATCAAAAAGTTGGATGTTGCAGGTTGCAAATGTGATATTTTTCATTAATGCTACATTTTTAAGCTGCCTCCAACCTGCTAAATGTTAGACTTACGAAAAAGCGGCAGTTGTGACAAAATTGCAAACACTTTTTTACCTACTGCTCTTATTTATCAGAATGAGTATACCATACCAATTTAAAAACGAAAACTTTGATAGCTTTTCTTAGTCAGAACTACAAGATTGCACATTATAAACTTTAGAATGTAGGCTAACTTATCAGAAGAAGTGGTATGAAATAAGAGCGTAGGCTCCTTAAAAACGAGTAAGATGCGACAAATTGCCTTTGTACCCGATTTTAAAAAATATTTACACTTACTGCCTTTAGATTGCTTTTCTTTTAAATCAATAAGGTAATTAGTAAATTAGAAAAATAAATAGTGGTACTTAACTAATGTATACAAGTAACTATAACAAGTATTGCTCTTGCTACAAGCAAATCAAAACAAGCTGAACATAAACTAACTTAATTTTAGAATAAAAAACACATGAAAACAATAACGACAGACATTAAAGTAAAAATCAATTCAATAAAAACCGAGTTCAAAAGCATTATAATTCGCTCAAACCAATAAAAATCAATTAAGTCAGTGAACTAGAAAATATTCAATCACATTCTCACACTTGCTTTAACCTTATTGGTTGCATAGTGGTTACATTATAACGACTTTATGTAACCGCGTATAAGAAGAAGATCACTGAATGTAGAAACATGTCGTTAGCACCGTCTTACTAAGGCGGTGTTCACATTGGACGGATTGTCGGCTGACTATGAGCTTGCTCACGTCATAATAATCTTTAGGCTGACCTGTGATAAAACTAACCTGTGACTAAAAATGAAGCAGGCGAGTTTTTATCGTGTGAGTCGCCTCCTAAGCTGAACTTATAAACTGCATTTTTTCCTTACACAATGCTAACAATTAGCGTTATCTCAGCACTCAGCGTCAGTATAAGGCTACGTAGTTACCGTCTGCTGAGCACACAGAGAAAGCAATAACTACGTAAGAAGAGACGGGACTTCATAGAGCAAAAAAATCTATGAAATGTCAAATCAAACATACCTCATCGTTGCCAACCTAACGACTGTGAAACAATATTTTGCCAACCTACAGGAAAAAAGATAGAGATGGGCGACCTAGTATCAAAATTTTTATCGATATCGATGAATGCACTGAACTGCGCTTACTTAAAGAATAATTTAAAAATCTCCACTAACATGGCACAATGCTCCGTTTTTTAACTAGTACTGAGTCACATAAGTATGTTAGAATTGATTATGAAGCATTTAACTGTTGGGCAGTACTTTAAAAAACAGAACATGTGTTCAGTTTAATATTTGAAATAAAGAAATTAAAAATTAAAAGTATTTATTTCTTAAAAATCTTCATTGTACTTCTTCAATTATTTTGACGGCTGATGGTAATGACCTGAAATAAAAAATTATATGTAATCATTTTCATACATAAATTCAAAGATATTAAGGTTTAAAAATGAATTTTGACAGTTTTGTATAACCTCATGTGCTGCTGACTGTACAATGCAACGGGAAAATTATAAAGTGTATATTATATGGTACATTTTTCTTACATTTCTTACATTACAACTAAAATTAAAAACATCGATATCGATATTTATGTAAGTAGGTACTCTATTTCCCATCAGCTTATTATTGGACTAAAATTATTATTTACATTCAAATACCTACCAAAAAGTGTAAACGGATGTTAAGTTGATTAATGATTACTCACCGAAGCTCATCAAAAGAAAATTTGGCCATAAAAAACATTTTGTGTCTTCCTTTAGCGCCGATTTCAAACCACAAATTTCACAAATGCTTCATTATGATTTGATTAGGTAGGCACTTAAAATTCGCAACGACTTGACCATTAACCACTGACTTATTATATTACTAGCGTACTATTAACACAAATTGATAATTTTATTTGTTATAATTTTATTAATACTAAAAACTTCCCAAAGATCTTTTAAATGTACCGCCTTGTACCGCCTATAGTTGCTCTGACTGACAAATGAATGACGTATCATCAAAGAACGAGAAAGAATGAGGAAGAGTGAGACAAATATAGTCGCCATCAAAATTCGTGTTTGTTTCATAGAATTATTTTTTGTATGGAAGTTGCGACAGACTGGCTGAGCATGTCAAATGGCGAGAGGTGTAGAATTAGTTAGTTGTCCGCCGAGGATCAGTGATAACGCACAACGTAAAAGTGTGTTGTCAGTTCGGTGTAACAGAAAGTTAAATATTATCTATAGAAAAGACTAGCGGCCGCCCGCGACTTCGTCTGCGTGGCAAGGTGTTTTGCAATCCCTCGGGAACAGCACTTTTTTTCGGGATGAAAGGTACCCTATATCCTTTTCTGTACCCCTGACAACGTGTAAAATTTCATGATGATCGGTTCAGTAGTTAAGACGTGAAGGCGTAACAAACAAACAAACCAACGGACTTCCGCATTTATAATTTTAGTAAGGACTAGCGGCCGCCCGCGACTTCGTCTGCGTGGAAAGTTTTTTGCTATCCCTCGGGAACAATATTGTTTTTCGTTATGAAAAGTACCCTATGGCCTTCTCTGTACCCCTGACAACATATATGCAAATTTTCATGATGATCGGTTCAGTAGTTAAGACGTGAAGGCGTAACAAACAAGCAAACGGACTACCGCATTTATAATATTAGTAAGAATTATGCATGACGGTCGCTTACACTCAGTGGCTGACAATCCGTTCAGTGTGACCATCACCTTAGTCCTTCATTGATTCTTTCCTCAAGAACGTAATAAGGCCAGTGCAATTTGTCTAGATTATGTCTAAATATATTTGAAACCAAATATGTAATGTAATTAATTATTCTCTGGTAATTAATCGTTGCTGAAAGAAAGTTAACTAAGCGCATCAAATAGGTCATGTTAATTAACAACGTGTTACAAAAAAACCCCTAATGCCAAAAATGGTAGATAGAGACCATCAAACTGAACAACTTTTACTATGGGACCAACTCTGAAATCGCGAAGAAAAATCTACTGTTTCATTCAAAAATTTATAACGAAAATACCTATCAAAATGTATGAAACAACAGATTTTTTTCGCGATTTCAGAGTTGGCCCTGTACCTTGATTACGTTAAAGCTGGTTGCTAACAATTCTCGATTGAAATCGATTGAAAGCGCGGTTGCATTGCTGCTTTAGTTAAGATAGTTGTCACATTGGTTCTTACTAAAGCAGCGATGTAACTGCGATTTCTGTCAGAGTTGATTGCAACAATTTTACATAATCCGGGGGCTGGTCCCATAGTAGAAGTTGTTCAGTTCGATGGTCCCTATTTACCATATTCGGCATTAGGGGTTGTTTTGTAACAAGTTTTCTAGATCACTCGGTTGTCCGTCTATCTTTCTATCAAGAGTTCAAGAAACTTTTTCTATGGAACACGTAGAGTCGTAGATGCAAGTTGAATACCGAATAATGTAGGTTTATGGGCCTTTTGGAACTAGGAATTGCAAAAAAACCGGCCAAGTGCGAGTCGGACTTGCGCATGAAGGGTTCCATACCAAAAAGCAAAAATCACGTTTGTTGTATGAGAGCCCCCCTTAAATATTTTTTTTCTGTTTTTAGTATTTGTTGTTTTAGCAGCAATAGAAATACATTATCTGTGAAAATTTCAACTGTATACCTGCAGTTGTTATTAATAGCGAGCAAAAAACACCTAAAAAGATCACGTCTGTTGTATGGGAGCCCCCTTAAATATTTATTTTATTCTGTTTTTAGTATTTGTTGTTATAGCGGCAACAGAAATACATAATCTGTGAAAATTTCACCTGTCTAGCTGTCACGGTTCATGAGATACAGCCTGGTGACAGACAGACAGACAGACAGACAGACGGACAGCGGAGGCTTAGTAATAGGGTCCCGTTTTTATTAACCTTTGGGTACGGAACCCTAAACAATTGAACAGAATTATACTCTAGACCCAAACATAAAAAAAAATGTGTGGAATCCTTGATGTGCGCGCGACTTAAATTCGACTTGTCTGTATTTTTATCAGCAACATTTACAATGCATTACATACACAACAACAGTTATACCATGGCCTTGTAAACCCTGCATCGGGAGACCTTGTACCGAGAAGAATTCTTATGGATCCTCGACAAGGAATTTTATATTTCCCTTTTGGCATTAACGTCAACTCGTTCGTTAATAAAAGGAAACTAGTCCTACATTTTAGGACGATGTGAATAATTGTTTTTACGTTTATAAGATCGTTGATAATACAGTCAATACTTTTAGTAAGGATTTGAACTGCAAAACTTTGCTTACAAAGACTAGAAACAATAATGGGAAAAAACTACAGAAGCAATTTGACTATGCGATGCGTCGTTGACTACCTACTTTTGTATGAAGAATTAATAAAAACTAAACGATCAATTTAACATTGACAATAATAATACTCTTACCGCACCATCCATTGTATTGTCACAGACAATTTCCAGTGTACCGAACCGAAGCGAAGCCTCGTCAGCTGGAGGCATCATGTTACTAAGTGTCAGTGGATTCTCACTGACTGCACGCCAATTAGTGCTTGATGATACTTGTCATACTTAAGGAGTTCGATAGTGAAGTGGGTTACTAAAGCTAGGGTTTCCTAGGATGACGGTGCCGTCATATTACGGCCGTAATTTAGCGGCGTAGAACGTTGTCTGTGTAAACAGTACGGCACGGTTTCTGACGTTACGGTGTCGCCGTATTGCTTACATAGACAACATTTAACGCCGCCATATTACGGCCGTAATATGACGGCACCGCTATCCTAGTAAACCCTAGCTTTAGTGCACACACCCACCCATGCAACTTTCGCAAAGGTCTGATAATGGGATGGGTGACCAAAAATCTATTATCTCGAGCTGCATTTGCAGTCATTAACACCCACCAATCAGCATTTTTTAAATTTAAATTCATTTTTTTTAAATTTGGAAATAATGTATCTAACTTAGATTTCTTTGAAATATTATTGTTAGCTAATTATATCGGTATTTTAATAATATTTTCTATTACATTATCTATAATATTAAAAATACATAACAATGTGGCTAAGGAGATTGAGCATTTCAAGGATTCTAAAGAATTTCTAAAATGTCCACGCGAACGAAGTCGCGGGCAAAAGCTAGTTATAATGGGGTGATGACAATCTCGTATTAGACAACAAATAGCTCTAGTCGAATTTTTGCTCAGAAGGTCAAAGACATACAAAAAAGGTGCGGTTACGCGCAACGCGGTCTTCACAATTTTTTCGGTTAAATAACCACAATAGACTGTTTACCATATCAATGTCACACTTAATGGTCACCCATTAAGTCATACTTAACAAGTGTAGTGAAAAAGCGTGTCTTTTCCATTTAGGAATGCCTACATTTTGAATGTTCTTATGAGGACAAAGTTACTTATGTAACTTTTATAGAGCAACTTTATGTACAGGATGTTAATATTACACTATATGAAATTGTGATTTAATTTAAATATATATTTTTAATAGTCTAAATACTTTTTGGGACCTATAACGCATTCTTTAATATCTGCTACATTTATCTAATAAGAAGTAATATTAAATAAATTTATTATCCTTATTATTAGAATTTGTCATTTTCTGAGAGTATTTTGCCACTCTCAACAAAAAAAATTACAGATTTTCCTAAAGCTTTTGAGGTTTAGGAAAAATTGTGATATTTTTTTTACATTATAATTATCATTTTAAGTATGGTCTTATTTGGATAGTTGTCAATATTGTCATCTTTGATCTAACTGGATAATTTTGTTGTAATGTAGGTAATATTATAAAGCTACATTTCACAAATAAATCAATTCTGATACCCGTAGCACGGCTACCGAAAAAAATGACACGCGTAAAACATTCGATGGAGTAATTTTGTATGGGAAAATTGTACCTTGTACAAAACGCCATCTACCGCGGAAAAGCGAAATAAGATTTCCTATAGAGAATTACTCTAGTGAGAACTTTTACGCGGGTTTTTTTTTCACTCGATAGAACCCTATATTCTAAACACATCTCTAAGAAGTCTGAGGTATTACGGAAAATTCATCAGCCTTTGTCGATTGTCGCATTCGAGGAGACGCAAGACTGCGATCTTTTTTGCACTACTGGCATCTAATGGAAATAAAATAATTTGCTCGCTCGTGAGTGTAGCACACATCGCTAATGACAACAAGTGGAGTAGAGCGGTTGCGTAACAACGAACTCTTTGTTTTCTCCGCACTTTCGATTTCGTTCGACGGCGCGCCGGGAAATGTGCGTTGATAGCTTCCATTACTGTCCAATGAGACGTTATGACGACATAATTAGTGTGTATTACCTAAATTGTAGAAATAGTACTGCATGGTGAAGCAAAATTACTGTTTAGTCTCTTGCTGTAGATCGCGTGCTGTAAAATGACCGCTGAAATGACGTATGGTATGAGCTTTAGCGATCTTTTTACATGTCGCCTACCATAGTATACCTCAGGGGTCTCCAAACTACGGGCCGCGGGCCAGATCCGGCCCGCGAGCACCAACAATCCGGCCCGCGAAAGCAGGCTGGATCGTACCAACAATACTGCAATTTCCAGTATGTTGGTACGGAGCTAGCTTGACCCTGGCCCTTGGGACTTCGTGGAGGAGAAAGTCTGGCCCTTTTGCTAAAATGTTTGGAGACCCATGGTATACCTAAAGAATATCATACTATTTGACGCCCTCAGTGGTTAAGAGGAGTGCACATTCGTTTTCGTAGTGTCACATTCTCTGCAGTCCCAAGTTCCACCCAGTGCAGATAATCTTTTTTGTCTGGGTATTTGTGGCATCATCGTTGTCTCCAAATTCCATAACCCAAGTGATTTAGCTACTTACTTTTTGAGACTTGGCTGATATTATAGTAGAGATCATCGCATTATAAAAGTCGCGTGATATAAAACAATGATAATTATGAAAGGCATGTTATCTCCAATGCATACTTGGTTTCAAGCCTTCAATTATGAACCAGATAAGTAATCACCATTTTCCATGCAGTACATTGTAGCAATGCATTATAAAGGCGATGCATTTGTCGGATTAAAAAAAAGAAAACAACTGACTTAGATCTTTAATTTGAAATAGTAATGGTAAAAAAATGGTTTGGATTTTTTACTGATTGCAAAAATTACGATGATGATTGTTTTCTTCAAAGTTGTAAAATTATTTCTAAATTGTACAAAACAAATAATTTCCATAGCTATCATACCTGCTTTGATTTATGTCGATTCCTTATTGTAACAAGTATATGTGAATTATTCATATTCACATCTTTTCTAAGTATTTAATGTGATTCCTTAGGCATAAATAATAGTTTTACAATAAGGAAATGCATTAATCTCATAAAGAATATAATGTATGACTAGTTTCACATACGCCTCATTAATTATTAGGTAATAACTAGGTAATAGAATAAATAAATATGACATTGTATTTATCCAGTTTGAACATCGTCAGTCGTGTGGCATCCGGTAGAGCAGTGGGTCTTAAACGGTGGTCCGCGGACCACTGGTGGTCCCTGGAAGCACCAGAAGTGGTTCGCGAAGCCATCCTAAAATAACAAACCTTCATTCATTTACTTACATTTACTGGATTTTACCATTAATCCAAACAGTGGGTAGTCCATGGCTAGACAGAAAATTCTTTCGTGGACCAGAAAACTGACCATCTCGAACCAGCGTGCCAAACGTAAAGATTGCGCACATACCATAAATTATTATAACAAATACTAGATTATGGCAGCTTCCTTCCACAGGGGAGTTCTGCAGTGACTTTGATGGGATATTATAGTAAATACAGTATACGTATGTATGGGCGGTTTGTGTAGGTACTTTAATAAAAAGACATGGATGAGACTGGGGTCTCAGGAAAAAAATAAATAAAATTTCCTGTTTTTGTAGGGTGTTTTTGATTTTTTTGAGCTTATTCTAAAATTTATTCTCATTACTAGCGGCCACCCACGATTTCTTTTGCATGGAAAGTTTTTTTGCTATCCCTCTGGAACAGTACTTTTTATAATCGCTTTAGAAGTTAAGACGTGAAGGCGTAACAAACAGACTTTCGCATTTATAATATTAAGTAAGGCTTTTATTAAAACAGGTTCTGCCATTTGCTTCAAGCTTCACAAATAAAACAAATAAAGTTCTGTTACTTGCCAATGCCATTGACTTGGTTAAAAACTTGGTGAACTTCGCACGAGTTATTCGTTTTGTGATACCAAACTGGAATGGGTGTGAATTGACTTCAATTAAACTGTTAATGCCATAATATGGTTTCATGACATTTCTAAGACGGTTATATTTTCATTTAAAATTAATGAAATAAACAATATTGCAAATCTTCTCCATTTTAGTTATTTCGCAGTCTAGTAATTCTGCATTTTAGACATTTTGCGGTTTTAGTAATTTTGCATGTTATAGTCACTCTGCGTTTTGGTCATTTTGCCTTCTATTTGCCTTTTACGCAGTATGATCAGGAAGGGTTATGTTCTCGTACCTTAACTTTTTACCCTTTGTCGTATCAAACCAAATGAGTTACTGTTACTAAATTTGACTGATTCGATCTCATTAGTAAAATTCTCTGAGGGGTTCGGCTATTCTTGAGCAAGAAATAAATTAAAAAATAATGTTTGTGCTACCAGCACTCCATTAATGAAATACACAATTTTACTATCATTGCGTTGTGACTGCAATGCAGAACCGGTCTAGACTGACCTATATTTTACAATCTTGAAACAAACTTTATGCAACTGGTTCATAAGTGTATTTTAAAGATTATTTTATGCTTTAAAACAGTATTTTTTTCATACTTGATGAAAGATAGTTTTCCAAAGACAAAGGACTTAAAAAGTTAGGTCACTCTTAGAAAAAAGTCTATAAAACACAGTACCCAATGTCACAGGCAAATTCTATAATTCGGTCGTCTAAAAACGGCGTCATCAGATTATAAACATCCGTTACCTACACAAAATGCCGAAGGCAATTTCTTGATGAATTTAATTGTATCAATGTTATCTTGGTTGTTGTAATAGGGTGACCATGATTAAAAAAGAAAGCAGGTTCTGTATTGGTCTGTGCGTAATCAATCAACTTAATCAACAGCAATATTTTTGTACATCTTTGAACAGGTCGTGCTTTATTTATTTATTTATTTATTTATTTATACTTTATTGTACACACAAAAGAACATAAAAAAAGAAAATCACAAATACAAAGGAGACATACAATTGGCGGCCTTATCACTAAAAAGCGATTTCTTCCAGGCAACCTTAGGATGGACAGGAATAGAAAATTAAAATACGATAAGGTAGTTGTTAAAAAAGAAAGTGTGCGTACTACGAAGACCTATAGAATTTCTGAAACGTTAATAATACACATATTACATATGACTAAATAGACAGACCTACATACATAATTAATAGCTGATATATATATTATATAATAAACCTACATAAATACTAATATAACTAATACCTATATACCTACAATATAAACAGAATTTCAGTACGAAGTTATTGACAAGCTACAAGGAAAGAAAGTGCTCTTTTACCAGTTTTTTAAAGTTATGAATTGTCTGTGCAGCTCTTATTGTGACAGGTAATGCATTCCAAAGGCGGACAGCCTGGACTGAGAAGGATCGGTCGAAAAACGATGTAGAATGCTTTGGCATTTCCAGTAGCAGATTTTCTGATGATCTTAAGAAGCGGGAATGGGAGTCTTTTACAAATTTAAAACGATTTTTAAGATAAGAAGGAGTGGTAGGATTAAAAAGAATATTATATAATGAAGACAGTATGTGCGTATTCCGGCGAAGGCGAATTGGCAACCACCTGAGCTTAGTACGAAATTCAGAGATATGGTCGTATTTGCGAAGTCCAAATACAAATCTTATGCAGAAGTTTTGAAGTCGCTCAAGTTTATTAAGTTGCTCTTCTGACAAATCGAGATAGCTAACATCAGCGTAGTCTAGTATGGGCAATAGTAAGGACTGTGCTAGCGCAATCTTGGTGGCAGTTGGCAGGAAGTTTCGAAGCCTACGCAAAGATCCGGCGGCGGCAAAAAGTTTTCGGCTCACCTCCTGAAGTTGTACGCACCAACTCAGGTTGCGGTCGAAGTATACGCCCAGGTTCTTAACTTGATCACTGAGTTGCAGATTAGTTCCGTTGAAGGTGACAGGTTGCAATTGAGAAAAGTCTACTTTGGATCTTAATCTGGTACTTCCAATTAAAATTATTTGAGTTTTTGCCGGATTGACCATCAGCCCGTGCGCTCTACTCCACTCGCAGATTTTTGCTAGATCAGCATTAATGGTATCAATGGCTAAGGAGATATCTTCCACAGTGGCTTGTGAGTAAATTTGCAAATCATCCGCGTAAAGGTGGTAGGAAGAAGTTAATTGACTGGAAATAGAGTTAATGAATATAGCGAAAAGAAGAGGAGATAAAACGCCACCCTGCGGTACACCGGCAGTGGTAAGGCACCAGGAAGAGAAGGAATTTTCCGTGCGAATCCGCTGCCGACGACCAAGCAGGTAACTGCGAAACCAATCAACAACTGATGGAGATATGTTAATAGAGCGAAGAGTCTCGAGAAGAACATCAAAGTCTACAGTGTTGAAGGCATTGCTGAAATCAAGTAGCGATAGGATTGTTAATTTTCCAGCCTCCATTCCGGACCTGATGTCATCCGTGATGTCGATAAGTGCAGTGGTAGTACTATGACCTGGACGGAAACCAGACTGGTGGGGATTCAGCAGTTTGTTTTTACAAAGGAATAGGCTTAGTTGGTTATGGACAAGACGTTCTAGGATTTTGGATAGGAAAGGAAGTATGGATATCGGGCGATAGTCAGAGCAGGATGAAGGTTTCGGTTTTTTAGGAAGTGGGGTAAGCTGGGCATCCTTCCACATCGTTGGAAAGACACCACTAGACAAGGAGAAGTTAAGAATGTGAGTAAGGACAGGAAGGATTTCGTCAAGGATAAGTACTATCATTTTCCTGCTTACACAGTCACTACCAACTGCATTAGATGTTACAGACAAAACGCTCTTTTTAACATCACATTCAGTAAGTTGATTAAAAGAGAAGGGATCATGTGTAGGGCGGGGAAGTGTTGAAAGAGTTTGCAAAGTGTTAGTTTTCGTGATGTCATCAAACTGAGACGAAGAGGAGAAATGTTGATTTAAGGAATTGATATCTGTGTTACTTGAAATAGCAGCTTGACGCTGTTTCCCGATGCCCATTGAATTAAGAAATTTCCAGACTTTAGCTGGGTCTCCATGTTCAACGGAACTATGAAACATGTGGCGTTGTGCTTTCCTACACACCCTATTGCAGCGATTACGAATGGCAACAAATTTGTCCCAGTTAGAGTCAGTTGGTCTGCATTTATATTTCGTTTTAGCGACTGCTTTACGTTCCAGTAATAATTTCATGTCTTCAGTTAGCCACGGGGAAGGTTGGTGTTTAATTTTGACGCTACGCACCGGGGCATGCCGATCATACAGTTCTATCAGCTTAGAAGTAAAAAAATGAAGTTTATCATCAACCTTTTCCAGTGCCACAAGTGAACTCCAATCAACAGCCTTAGCATCACTGCGAAGACTGTCGATGTCAATACCACCAAAATTGCGCAGCTTCAGTACTTGAGGCTTTTCTTTGGGAGGACGAACGTTATATGAAAGAAAAATTAAATCGTGGTACGAGAAAGCATCGGCCGGGCATTGTCCATGCTTGGCGACGCGCCCAAGGGAACTAACAAAGGCGAGGTCAAGAAGGGAAGGGATACAGTTAGGAAGGTGATGGGTAGTATTCAAAGGCAGACAAAATAGATTATTGGATTGAATCAAAGAGAGTAAAGATGAACAGCGAGAGTCTTTTTTAAGAAGGCAAGTGTTAAAGTCGCCCATTACGATAGTTTGACTGTAAGAAGGGACAAAAGTTTGTAAAAGATTTTCAAAGGAAGAAAAATAGTCTATACGTGATGATGGACTATAGTAGACACCGAGTAGGACCTTAGTATGATGTAGTGTCACTTCTAAGAAAAGATGTTCACCAGCGTTTTGCAGTGGTGGTTGGGGTGATGTGTCAAGGACGTTGAAAGGGATATGTGATCGTAAGTAAATGGCAACACCACCCCCACCGCCTAATGCGCGATCATTCCTGATCAACTGGTAACCCGGTAAGGAATATGAAGCAGAAGGAAGACAAGGCTTAAGCCAGGATTCAGAAACGAGAATAGCATGGATATCTTTACAGTCAAAACTAGTTAGCATATCTGTGAAATGAGCCGGAATACTTTGAGCGTTGATATGGATAACATTGAAGTTATTAGGAACATCAGAAAACTGCGATGTGAGGGTATCAGAGAGCGAAGGGATGCTAAGGAAGCTGTCGCTACTGCAAGCTGATACAAAACTTTCAGAGTCACTACTTTCATCGGCATTTGTAGGCATAATAACAATATTCAATAAATATTAGATATATATAATATACTATTACTAAATAAAAAAAAAATAAAAAAAACATGTCCACCTGCCAGTTGTCTAGACAGATTCTTTTGGTAAGGAACAGTTACGTACACAATAACTAAGCACTAAAGATCAAAACAAAACAAAAGTGGAAAAAAAGAAACAAATTACAATAGGAAACAACTTTGACGGTACAAACACAACAACATAAACGGATCTATGAATAACAATAATTACTTAAAAGGAACAAACTTTCACGTAAACATGCAGGTGAATAATCCTGAGTGCTTTTGTTTAAGTTAGTATAGTTAATACTTTACTATAATGATATTGAATTCAAATTTTGACGTTGACTTATGAAGCATGCGACCCGTCTTTCGGGTAGTTTATGAACACCTGCAATGAGAGGTCCTCAACCCCGGGTCGCATGCATGTTAAACACAACACTACCAATATTTTTATGCAAGGAAAATAATTTCCTTCTGCATCGTGACTAGTCGCAGCATAACTAGCAACTAGTTACATTTGGGCCGGTCGCTTACTTAACGGTTACGTAAACAGGACGGCGGCAACTTTGGTCAAATTATTACACGTGAGCAAAAGCAAAACTAGTTGATTCACGCGGTGACCGATTATTTATTACGTATCTGTGATCCAAGCTTTCTAGATAAATAAGTATTAAAATATGTTAGAGAGGGCCTATTACAAATAATCGGTCAAGAGCGAGTCGGACTCACGCACTGAGGGTTCCATACCATCATAATTGCACCATCAAACCACACTGCAGAGTAGAATAATAAATTAGTATTACAGTTTTAGGTCAGCGCCATCTCTTGACCGATAGTGGAACTAATGTTAACTTTTTTAGAAATTTGATCATTTCTAAAAAAGTGTGCTATATTGAGACATCGTTTTATTTTTCCTGTAATCTTAAAATAAATTGCTATCACATAGAATTATTTCAGATTTTCCTCTTTGCAAACTTCGGAGATAAGGGGGGGGGAACGGTATTTTTTTTACAATTTTCATTATAAGTCGAAAACTATGCGTCCTAAAAAAAAGAAAAAATGATTGAAAACGTGCAAACGACGCTCTTTCATATGATACCCCACATGCCCTAGTTGCCCCACTTCAAATTTTTAAGACCCCTTTTCAGCCCCTGTTGTAAAAAAGATATTTTTATTTTTATTTATTTCTTAGTTGCAAAATAGTTGGGCAAATGTCAACTTAAACTATTCCAAATTTCAAGTTGATATCATTAGTAGTTCTCGAGATATCCAGCTGTGACAGACAGACAGACAGACAGACAGACTGAGTCACACCATAAGGGTTCCTTTTTTACCATTTTGGTACGGAACCCTAAAAAGCATCACGAAAAGCGTACGATGTTCGTCCCACTTCGTGGCACTATTAACTTACGAATAAGGTTCAACTTCAAGTTAATTGAATAACGAATTGCGTCCGACTATCGTGATTCTTTTTTGTAATAGGCCCTAGTACATCACTTACGCTCTATTTTGGAAAAAAAATATGTGTAGCTGAAAACAGCTTTTGGCTAAAAAGCCAAAAGCTAAAAGAATCGTCCTTCGTAACTAAGTTACTAAAGAGTTAAGTACCATATCGTTCTATAATTATTAATGCACTCAATGCAGCTGCTCTTACTGAACGTGTTGAATACTTGGTGTGAAAAAGTACTAATCACTTCAATTACTTTTGATACTGTAATGAATTTGAACCAAGTTAGCGAATACAAAATTTCGTCTAAAAAATCTCGTCTAATAAAACCGCGAGCTTATACCCAAACTTTGGTAGGCTTAATAAAACATAGTAATAAATTAGGAAATAGCCAAAATCAAACTTGTGTAGAACAAAATATCACATAAGTACCTAAATATAACTAAATATTATTAATACCGATAATTTTTCCGTTATACTGTCAAATTCCATTGCACTAATAACCGTGAATTAATAGGTTTCACCGTTACAAAATGAAAGCTGATTTTTAAATAATGCACATTTTGACATTATTAGCATTCATGAATTTAATGTATGATAATATTTTAATGAACTGAGGTCGTAAAGGCATGTCGTTGTAGAGTTTAATGAATTTGATAAAACTTCTGAATAATTTTTAAACTGAAAGTATAGGTAGACTTAAGTACAATAGTAGATTGTACAACGAGTGCATAAAATGGGTTTAATGTACGAGTTATAACACTCTGCTTTTCACTTAGGTTGTGAGAAAATTAAACAGCAATATTGCAAAAAGAAATTGTATATAACATGGATTATGTATAAAATGAAGAAACAGAATGAACTAACAAGTTTATTTTACGAACAATATAAATAGGTATGTACAATGTATTTAGTCAGACCTATTATTGATATCTTAACAACAAAACATAAGAAGCATAAATATTTTTTATGTTTTAACTTAGATACACTAAAAACTATACTAACTAGTATTTGTAAGTTTTTCTAGTATAAAATTAGATTCATCATTATGTTCGTTACAGTCACAGTAAATTGCAAATGATTTAACAATTCACAGTATCATCCTATTGTTATCAAATCATAGTCATTACGAATTATTTCCGTTACCACAACTCATGTGATCCTATAGCAATTTAGTTATTAGTTAGTCATTATATGACGTTAATTTCATTGAATGACTATTACGGATGAAATCATAGTTGCCGCTTTATCAAAATGATTGTGCATTGAGCCAATTACTATTAAATACATACAATCAGCGAACTAAAATCTATGAAATAATAATTCCGTTCAAAAATGGCACCGCATGAAAATCACAACTAAGTGGATAAAGCTAAAAATTCTGGTTTTTAATTATGCAGCACAAAGCGTCTGAGGACTGGTTGCTTATTAGCGACCAAAATTTGTAGAATCATAGATAGGTATTTATTGAAAGTTATTGATTTTTTCAATTATATTAATTATCATAGATATTTTCTATACTTAAACGAAAAAATAAGATACGTTATTTCTGCATCTTTTTACTGCCTTGTGAAATTCTCGCACAGTTAGAATAAAAACTCATTTAATTAAGTAAATTCATCATCATCATCATCATCATCATATCAATACAAATACAAAATATTTATTTCATTATCTTAGTCTAGTACAATAATAAGTGGTTGGAGCTAACCTTTTAAGCAAAAGTTTGCTTGTGTTAGGCAGCACCGCTCTTCCATAGCTTGGTTACAATAGACTACGTTAAAACTACAAATGGTCACAACCAATATTTAAGTTTTTATTATGGATACTTTATGAAATACAATATACTATAAAAATTAAGCAAAACAATACTTTAAAACTATGATAAATTATACCTGCTATTTATTTATTTATTTATCATATAATATCATATCAGCCACACGACACCCACTGCTGGGTATAGGCCTCCCCTAAGGATCTCCACGACGATCGGTCCTGCGCTGCCTGCATCCACTGGCTTTCTGCGACCTTCACCAGATCGTCGGTCCACCTTGTCGGGGGCCTACCCACGGAGCGTCGTCCGGTGCGCGGTCACCATTCCAGAACCTTTCTGCCCCAACGGCATCGGTTCTTCTCGCTATGTGTCCCGCCCATTGCCACTTCAGCTGAGCAATCCTTCGAGCGATGTCGGTTACTTTAGTTCTCCTGCGGATCTCCTCGTTTCTGATTTGATCACGTAGGGAAACGCCGAGCATGGCTCTCTCCATTGCACGCTGAGCGACCTTGAGCCTCCTTATGAGACCCATAGTTAGTTAAGTAAATTAAATTACAATAATATACAGGAATCTCACATAATAAAATTTAAAATAAATTGAAGTTTAAGAGTTACTTAAATAAGAATAATACTATGAATCCTTATTAATACTGATATACGAATTATACTAATACTAATAATATTATAAATCCGAAAATAAGCAAGTTTTTGTTTGTGTGCTTCCTCTTAAGCCGAATCTTTTACTGTTTCCGAGGGACATAAAAATAACTGACCGCGCAGACGGAGTCGCGGGCGGTCGCTAGTGAAATGATAAGTGTGTTCAAACATTTTATGAACAATTATCACATAAAATATTTCAGACATAATCTGTAACAATACATTACATCAATTAGTCTGTGTGTAAAAGATTATCATTATAATGCGATTTTGAACTTGTAAACAATGTTGATCAGAGTTAAGATTGGTGGCAAGCAGAACAAAGTGACTTTTACTACGGGGTGCAATGTCATTTTATAATACAATAATGTTGCATATTACACAAAGAATTTCACCTATTGTTAACTGTTAGGAACATGGGTTACATGGGTTTATAATGTTCAATTATAATATCACAAACTTATTAACTAACTCACTTACTTAGAAACTTACTCACTAGAAAGACCAAGTTACTAAAAGGTACTTACTTTATTCTTCACTCGAGTTAAACTTTTTTATCCAGAAAAACAGTATTAAACATAAAAAAGCATTTGAATTCTAAAAACGCGCTGACGTATACTAACACCAGTCTTTGCTTAGGTACTCATTTTATCTAATTTGTCCTTAATTAGAACTTGGTATTATACATACAATATCTATATAAGTCAGTAAAAAAATTTTTGTTTAACTGTCGGAAAAAAACAATTAAATTTTATTTTAGAGACGATCAAATTAAGATTTTGGACTATTATTGAATTATTGACAGGATCAATATTTATTGAACATCAATATCTGTCTTTCTTAATAATTTAAAACTTTACAATCATTAACCTTAATTTGTTCAGTTGATACTTCGTAAAGCTTATAAACGTTGCACCTGACAACATATCAAAATTTTTATCCTGTTTTTTTATTTGTTATTTAGAAATTACTGGTGAAAACATGAGACACGTATTTTTTTATTTTCCAAAATTTTTATTTTAAGTCAACGTAATATTAATTTGAAAACTTATCTATTCTAAAAGAGCATAAGTGCCGTTTATATTTGGCGGACAATATCCTTTGCCCATATGGATAAAAAAAATCATTATGACGTCAACCTGCCAATCTAATCTATGGACGGTAATGACGTTTGTTTGTTTATCTTTTGCTCGAGGTTGTTTTCTTTTATTGTCGCTATTTTTGCCTTATTTTCAACAATAATAAATAAAGATATTCGTAAATTAGATTCCATAATCTCATGTGTAGTTCCTGCCTGCAAAAATACTGTGATTGAATGCCCAAACAAACACTGTTTTACGTGCCAAACCAAAGTCTACACGTTTACAAGTGGTGTGTTGCTTTAAAGTTTTATGGAAATTGAAACTAATGCACTTCAAAACAAACTGTATTTATTAAACAAATTCAAACGTACACAATATCTTTTTATTTCTAAAAATAAAATGTTTCGCAGAAGAATATTCAGCTTTTGCAGCATGATGAAGTCCATTTTGGTAAGGTTGCGACTGTCTGCTATTAAAAATCCTTCAGAAAACTTGATATTATATTTCGATAGATGTTAAATTTAACCAAAATACTAATTCAAGTTAAAAATATCATGAATACATTCAAAACAAAACTAATCAAAGTGAAAAATATTTTGATTCTTGACACAGACTTTGACATAAATTGTAACCTTGACAGCGACAGTTTTTATGATTATTATTTTTTTAAGATAAAATCACACAACTTTTTCACGCAAAGGAGTTAAATATTTAATATTCCTTTATCTCGATGATACAGTGTTTTTTCTACATATTTCGTTAAATTATTGATCAAAAGCCCCGAAAAATTATGTACGGTGTCAGAAATTGAAAAACCTCGAAATGGTTTTCGATTTAAGGTACCTTGTAAAAAATGAAAACATGTCAATTACAAAAGACAGAGATTAAGCTTGTAAACGTTGCCATAAATTTTTTATTTATTCCTATGACGTTGCATCAATTACAAAAGACATTGAGATTCGCCAATCATCCATCAAATTTTAATTAAACATTTCTAAATTGTTCATAGCCATTTATTATTTATTGTTACAAACTTCATCGATTAATTGCATTGAACTATTAACTGCAATGCTTTTAATCTTTTGTAAGTATTCAAAAGCTTCAATGGATCAAGTCATATCAATCATCTTGTATGACAAAACCAGGTTACACACCTAAAAGAGACTGGAGGTATTTACTAATTATCGCGTTTTAATTTAGAATTGAATCATAGGACATTAAGCTCAGTAAATACCTTTTGAAACGAGCTTACGAATGAATTTACTATCTTATCTTTAGTAAGGTAAAACGTAATTACAATTAAGTTGCTTTTGCAATGACAAAAGATCTTTTGCCTGATAATTCATTTATTTAAAAAAAGATAATTTCGTCTTTGGCTTAGAAAAAATCCTTATAGAGACGGCCTGACTCTGTGACGTAATATTTCTCTAAGTACCCAATTATCACATGGCATGATTAATTAATTACCAGTGCTACAATTCTCAACCGTCGCGATAGACAATAATAATTGTTCATTACAATCCTTGTGATTGTGAAGCCCGCCGTTTAATTGTGTAATCATTTGGTTATATTTTTTATTTCGTTCCTAGAAAGGGTCACGTTTGTTTATCTGTTGTTGTTATCACCATAAATGAACAACAACCCATAAATGCGTGATTCAATATTACAAGATTAAGCTTGCATGCGCCAAATAGCGCCGCAATTAAGGACATTTAATTTTATTTAAAAAGAGTACCCACAGGGTTTTTCTGAATAAGTGTCTGTAGCGTCATCTTGGAATACACTGGCTGTTTGATTCAACTCCCAAACTAGGAGTCAAACCTCAGATATTTGTTGAAAAACGTTAATACTTTTCTTTCTATTGTTTTTAAAACGAGGATGTAGCAAAAGTGGACACTTTTATTTTGCTGGCGAGATTTCCACAGTTTTGCAACAGCTTTCCTGTAGTCCTACAAGCTACACAGGTTACAAAACATAGCTATTTATTTTTCATATTTTATATATTCATAACCTTATGTTTACCTAGTGTAAGATTTAAATGATACTGTGGCTATTTCATTCTATTAAATGTCCGTTAATAACTCAAGATGTTTAACGTATCCATTTATTACGAGTGACACATTTTCAGTGTATAATCTTGTGTTTTACATAATGATTGCTTACATGTGACTTCTTATTAGACACACTATGTCAAGATGACCCCTAGATCTAAGTAGATATAGCTAATTATACCACTCAGACCGAAGGTGTTCCTAGTCAGATATAATAACTGCCTTGTATTCTTAATTGATTAAATGACCTTTTTGTGTGTCAAACTAAATTACATGTTATGCTAAAAAATATAAGTAAGACAAACTTTTTTTAAGTTTAGCTAAGTAAGTACGTATATAAAAGTAAAAATTATATCTAGATCTCGAAAAAAAAATGATAATTACCAATGGTGCAATTAAGATTATAATTTAGAGACAAAAAGAAACAGTTTTATTACTACATAATGTATTGCAGAATGCTTTCTATTTTTTATAAGAATCCGTCTTGAATCCGTAGTCAGATTAAATTGAAAATGATTTGAACGAAAAGTTAACATTTTAAAGAGTTCACTGATTCGCCCAAAAAAAGCTGCCCTAAGCTTAAAATCAAGAGTAATCAAGACTTTTAACAAAAAGGATTTAAAGCTTTCATTTCGTTCCTTCGTTGTTCATTTATTACGTAAAATTCTCGTTTATATTTTTTGCAAGACTTTACCGAAAATAATATTGTAAAATACCGCTCTAAATATATTTTTTCTTGTTACAGATCACAACTGATGCTGCGTATCTGTGCGACGAAACCCGACCTCTTTTCTCCAAAACCTCTCGATTCGCCGTTGCTGTCTAACTGACAGCTAACCTCCGTTTTTGGTGAAGTGAAATCGAGAAGTGTGATTAAACTATGAGGATAGGATCTTTGAAAAGATAGCATTTGTTGAACCTATAATCTTGTAAAATATTATTGTGATGGCATCTTGGAAGTCATGTGGTGTATGGACTGTGTGTGTCGTGTTGTGCTTGCTGGGCAAGATCTCTGGGCTGGACAATGGGCTGGCGTTAACCCCACCGATGGGGTGGCTGGCGTGGGAGAGATTTAGGTGTAATACGGATTGCAAGAATGATCCTGAGAACTGTATAAGGTGGGTGAATTCTTTGTAATCATTTAGTTTCTTAGGAATTCAATACAAAGAAATAGGTACATATCGAAAACTTCTTGTTTACCATACAACTATTTATTCACAGATTTAAATACCTCCTGAGGTCAAGGGCTGACTTTACTTTTTGAGTTTGTTTATTAAAATGTTTTAAAGAGGTTCAGAATTTAAAATACTACGTTTATTGTGAAATCGAAATCGTTACGTAAAACTAATATTTTTTTCAGCTGACCGACTTACTAGGGAAAAACGAAAAAAAATAGTTTTTTGACGTACGTTCCTTGGAAAATTTGTTCAGTATTAGAAATTTTACCAACTTCCCCCGTTTTGCAGAAGTGTTTCCCTTACCCCAAGGTGTACGAGAAAAATTAGTAAAAAGGTGTATCTCGTTCTCTTAGAGAAAGACTTATTTTGTACGTGAGAAAGGGAAAAGTTCGAAAGGCGGACTTTAATATGGTTACCCCTCAAAGAGAGTTTTTCCATGTCGTATTTTTTTTCAGTGACCGCTTATTCCGAACAATGACGGACATCCTGGTGACCGAAGGGTACGCCTCGGCAGGCTACGAGTACATAAACGTAGATGACTGCTGGCCCGAGAGGGAGAGAGACACCAGGGGGCGCCTGGTACCCGACCGGGAGCGGTTCCCGTACGGGATGAAGAGCTTGGCTGATTATGTGAGTACTCTTGGTTATTTCATCACTTCTTGCCATCTTCGTACTGAAGTTTGGCGGTCAGTAGACAATAGTTTTTGCGATTCCAATACCATGTAGCATCTTTTAACTGACGATAGCCAAGTCCAGTTGCATCTTAGACGTTCCGGACCTCTCTTTCCCAGAATATAACCTTCGAGGATTTGCCGTGGAAACTCGTACAAGGATCCTCTCTGCATGTGACCGAAAAAGGCTGTCTCATACTGTTGACATCAGCTTTGGTTATACTTACAGTCATGACACAATTTGTCATCATGTACTGTATGACGTAGGCCTCTCCTGTTCTCTCTCCATGCCTATGGAGGATGGAAAATAATATCCACTTTTGGTAGGCTCCCGATTGAGGATGTACTTAATCTCGACAATAGGGAATATGCATAAGTCACCGATTTTGATAAATTTGAGCTGGATCGCTTCGGACACGTATAAAAACATGATGGAACAGAAAAAAAAATGTATTCTTTTAGTTTTATCACACGATGAAATCAGGGAAAAATAACGATTTTTTTTTCATTTTCGGATATAATGCACTTAACAGTTATATACCTAGTTGGTTACTAAGTTCTGTAACTATGGAAAACATGAATAATACTAAATTTACAAATAATGCTACAATGAATTATATACCAAATGAAAGCACAAATATTTAAGATTATCATGTATTAAAATTATTCGAAATGACCGCCTCTGGCATGAATACACGCCTTTAGACGACGAGGCCAGTCATCGATGGCAGCACGAACTACCACCATATCCAATTCTGCGTCTGCCTTGAGAATAGCGCGCTTAAGAGAGTCGAGATTCATGTGGGGCTTAGCACATGCTTTCTCCTCAATAAGTTGCCATATGGCATAATCCAGAGGATTTAAGTCTGGGCTGGAGGATGGCCATTCTTCCTGCGCGATAAAATCAATTTTGTTAGCCCGAAACCATGCTTGTGTAGATTTTGCTTTGTGCGCAGGGGCAGAGTCCTGCTGGAAGACCCATGGCTGGTTTTGAAATAAAGTGTGGTTTAAGGGTTTGACAACAGGTTCCAGAACGGTATCTTGATAGACTCTAGCGCCAGTTTTCACACCTTTTTCACAGAAATGAACCTTACTTAGCCCTGAATAGAACACCCCCAGCCAAATCATCACTGATGAGGGGTGGTGACCTCGTTGGACCCTCGGAGCAATCATGCTGGCTTCTTTACTATTCTTAGCGTATACTCTATCATTTTGACGGTTAAAATTTTCTTCGACTGTGAAGATTTTTTCATCAGTAAACAAGATTTTTCGATGGCCGTTTTGTGCGTACTGCTTTAGTAGAGCGCGACTTCGTGCTAACCTCATAGCCTTCAATCGTGCGTTTAGCAGATGGCCCTTTCGTCTACGGTAAGCGTGAAGCCCAAGGTCATCATTGATATTTTTTTTAAGGGAACTTCTCTTCACAGTCATCTGTATTGCCAATAACTTTTGCTTCCGGACGGGATTTCTCGTGATTCTCGCCTTCACTGCCTTGATCACAGCTGGTGTCCGAACGGTGCGTGGTCTTCCTGATCTTTTTCGGTCATCGACGGTCAAGGTATTACTGTACCTATGGATAGTGCGATAAATAAATTGCTTGTTGATTTTCAACTTTTGTAGCAACTTGAAAATCATATTCGGTGGCTGCCCACATTTGTGCAGAGCAATTACAGCGACACGATTCTCCTTCAACCCCCATTCCATGGTGAAATAAACAAAATATGATATACGTGTGGTATGGAATTATAGCTTATAAAACTGTCAATAATATGTCATTTTTATTTTTTCTTTTCATTTGTTTTAATGGCCAGTAATCGATAAAGAAACTCAGTAACAGAACTTTTGACCAACCTGTGTAGAATATCGAATAAGAAAAAATATTTTGTATAACCATAGCCTTCTATATTTCCAAGCCATGAAGTTGAGCAGAACGGCAACATCGCATGTGGTCAAGCACATAGTATTATATTAATTTAATAATTATTTATTATTTGTTTTTCCTATATTATCTATGTTTAAACTAGTTGTAAATTGTGATGTAAGGTTATTTCAATAAAGTTTTATATTTATTATTATTATTTATTTATTAGAACATAAGGTTTGAGTCAAATTATTTGAACTTTTCGGTGGTCCTTTAGTACGATGAGCATTTTGATCTAAGCCTCTCCTAGCAATAAATCTTACATCATTGGAAAGGTATTTAAATTTGAAACACTTTATTGTATCACAATAAACGTCAACTATTAGTACTTTGAGAGTTATAACGCTCTGAACTTGACCAATTTTTTTATCATTTATGACCTAAAACTCCGAAAATACTAACAATTAATAGAAAGTATGTTTGCAGCAAATATTTATCATATGAAAACCTTTCTAATGATATTTCATTTATTGCTAGAGGTGGGGTAAATCAACTCCCATAGACAATAAACCACTTTTATACTTTAATAACCTTTAACTCCAAAAGTATAAACAATTGATATAAAGTATATTAACAGCAAATATTTGTCTTCAAAAGACCTTTCTAATGATATATAATTTATTGCTAGAGGGCGTGTTAATCAACTCCCTGCTGAAGAAAATCAACAAAAAAGATGACATCTTTGACAGCCATTTTTTCCTGGTTAACGTTGATATTTTTCTTATTGTTTAATATACAAAGCATTTCAATAAAGGAACTAAATTATTTTCATATTTTAAACCTCACACGATTACTAGGAAAAAAAATATCGACCTCTTAAAATTGAAATATTCCCATACATTTAGTATGGAGACTGGCCGACGACATGACCACGAACTGACAGTAACAGACGTTGCCAAACTTATGTTCACGGCTTGCAATTATAGAAGGCTATGGTATAACACATAATTATACTTATTAAACGCAAAGGGAGATAATTGAAAATTCTTGGCTAACTCCATAATAAACGCGCCTGAAACGTGACATGTGACGTCACAAATAATAAACGTTTTTATAGAGCGTTTTCGGCGGTTACTGCTAACTGCAAGTAACTATATTACGAGAAAAAAACGCAAGAGAAAATTTTTAATATTACAGTTGATTTTCTCACGCATTATACTTTTGATTTTGATACAAAAAAAATGCATATTCCCAATTGGTGGGCGAATTTGAGACTTGAAGATATTTTGTTAGGCTGTTTTCATTTGAAAACGCTGCAACCATCGCAATGAGTCCTAGTTTTAAAATGAGAATTGTTGCCGAGTGCTGCCCGTTTCAAGCAGCGTCACAGGCTGAAATGTGACCGTTTCAGCAAAAATATAGCCTTTATACTACACCTGCTCGGAAAGTACCTTGATACTTTATCAAATTTACGGTAGAAAGTACGTCATTGCATATCGAACAAATATGCGGGGAGAAAACGCATCTGAGCGGGAGAGAAAAGTGTATGAAAATCCATTTCTTACGTGGTTTTTCTTTTTTAATTTTGGGTAAGACTATGCGCCGGTAACCTAAATATCAAAAGCCAAAAAGTTTTTACAGTGAGTTTTTATCTCCAAGTTCGCAAAATGACACTGGCCACTAGCTGTGTGTCGGATGGTGTCGGGCTGGCAGTGCGACCCTGCGGCGGAAGCAAGGTATAAGCTTCTTGGGCGGCAGGATAAACAATTTGAAAAAAGAACATGTGAAAATTGCAGACACCATTGGCGCCATTTTCAATTTGTGTGTTGTTTGAGGATTCAGTTTTCGTAAAAAGTAAAATAAAACTATCAAAATGTTGTTGAATATTACGTCATGTAGTCATCATGTAGCAAACATCTCAAACAAACATTAATGCAAAAAGTGTTACATTAAGCTTCACTAACTGCAACCATTTCAATATAAATTTAAATTAGTAAAGATTTAGTTTTTTATTTTCCTCGTAGGTGTAGTATAAAGCACTATGTATCACTCGAGAGAAAGTGCGATTCCCGATCTCGGGTGTTTTAAAGCCCTCGCCTGCGGCTCGGGCTTCAAACGACACCTTCGGCGGTAATCGGTCTCTTTCTCCTCTCGGTGAACAATGTACTATCTCTAAAACCCATGTGCCTAATTTCTTATTTTTTTGTAAGTATTTGTTATGCTGAATAAACAATTTTTCTTTCTTTCCTTCTTGTTGGCTTTGCTCCTGCCTCCTTGTATGATATGATATAATATGATATACCATGGGTATAAACCCATGGTATGAGAAAGGGGTAGTGCTATAGGACATTACGTAGATCGCAACTAACAAAATCTGTTAAGTATAGGTTTTTAGGTAGGTAATCTTTAGAAGGACGTTGACTTTTAATGTTCTATTTTAAATGAATGAAGAAGATTTTTATTCTAACATTTTGTAGTTTTATTGTGTTATGTATCCGGTTCGTAGATTTATTCTTATTATAATGACGGCCACACATACTTGATCTGGTTTATAATTTTAAAGAACTAGAACATAAATAAGAATTTTATTGTAACATTAGGTTTTGTAATTTGTGAAATTTATGCGCATTGTTAGGTTTAACAGCTTGTGTTAAGTAACAGTTTAATTAGATACTAGATTTATTTAAATTAATTTTTTAAATGACTTAAATGTCGAGGAAACATAATTTGTGTCTTTATATTATAATATTTAGTAGGAAAAAAAACTTACGTTCCTTTAAAATACAGTAGACCTTTTGTTTCCTATTTGGCCTTAACTAAGGTACCTATTTAAAACGATAAACGTATTAATATGTATTAGATAAAATTTCCATATACCTCCAAATTACAGTCAATATATTTTAAGGGGTAAATAACAGTGAACAAACAAGGTGAGCCGTAACAAATTCTGACATATTAATGTAGGTATAATGTTCAAAAACATTATATTATTATTTATTTTAAAATTACTTTGTTAACTAAAGGACTTTCAATATTACCCAACGGCATAAAATTAACAGGTCTTTAACCTATTATTGTTTTCATCTCAACATCGATTCTTTGTTCATTGTTGGGACATTTCACACGATTGTTATTAGAAATTGTGAACAAAACTGTTTGATTAGTAAAAATCTACAACATTGTAAGCATAAGTTGCTTACTTATGCTTACAATGTTGTAGACTTTTACTAAGTTCCACAAAAATCAAAGTATAGTTCGAGTTGAGCAGCTCTCAATGTGTACCAAAGGTTGTGAAAATATTTTGTGGTGTGAATGTAGATTTTTTTGCGGGCGGGCGGGCGGTGCATCTTGCATATATTTTTTGCGGAAGGAAGCTTCATAATTTCTTTTTTTTTCACAATGGTTTGGGACTTCCGCCAAGTGACGAATTCAACTAAATATACCAAAGATATCATTACCATTTCGACGGTATCTTCTACCTACACAGTCAGAAATTATAAAGCAAATACCGGTTTTTATGGGGTCACCCTCTGAGGTACCGGCTTCGACCCCTGGCTGCGTCAATTTAGAAAACTAACTTTTCTATATTGGATCAAGTCTGGGTGTTTGTATATACCATACGTGTCTGATTTCTATATCACAACAAGTGTTTTAGCTACTTTAGAATTATCTATCATTTTATTTTATTTATTTATTTTATTCACACTTACAAAACTAAAATATTTTAGTCATTTTGTTTAATTGTAGTTTGTTTATTTCGCTTACATCTGCCTTTCTCCATTCCGTTACTACTGTTCGTGTCAAGAAGCTAATTTTCGTGACTTGCTCATTTGCTTTGGATGTTTTTTTTATGTAATAGAAGCAGGGTTGAAAATGTAATAATAACTGTCCTTTTTTACCAAAAACGATTATCTAAATGTGAAGCTACGGAATTAAAATAGCTCTACGTAAGTATTAAAAAATATTTCCCTGTGAATTTTCTGAAATTATGAAAAAAAAATCCATTTGATATTTATTACAATAAAATTAAAATTACGTATGTTTGAACTTCGCATACGTTTTAGGTATAAATAGTAGTTACCAGATTGATAAAACGGTAACATACTATATGTCTAGACTTTTTTTCCTATAAAAATGCACTTTGAAAAATAAGATATTTTTTTTCCATGTTTTCAGTCAAATGACATTTAAATTTTGATTGCAAAAGCAAATAAGCAAAGAGCCCGCATGGTGATAATTGGAGCTGTTACGACACCGGGCTATCACTAGTTGCATACCCTGACCTCATTTACTATATCTTTCTCATCATCATTTAAATAGCATCACACCTACTGCTGGGCATAGACCGCCCCCAAAAATCGCCAGGACATTCTGTCCTGCGCTGCCCGCATCGAACGACTTCCCGTGACCTTCGCCAGATCATTGGACCATCTTGTACGTCTCTACCTACTAGACTCACTAGTCCCACGAAACGCACCGTCTGGTCCAAAAACTGCATCATTTAGGTAAATTACCTTAACTCTGGCAACCCTGAAAGACTACTGCTAAGTAACAAAAGACCTGCGACAATATTAAAATAATAGACGAATACTACGTTGTTCTTTTATAAGAGTTTTTGTAAGGTTTTTGTTGATTTACGCTTGTTGAGGCGTCTGATTTTGTCAATGGCCGTTTTTTGTGCAACTTTTTGTTCAGAAACTAGCAGCATTAGTGCGACAAGTAATAATGGGTTACTTTTGTTTTCATTTCACGACCTCGATTCAGTAATAAATAATGTTACTTTTTTTGTTTTGTACTGAGTTGCTGCCAGCGAACTAAAATCTATGGAACAAGCATTGCGCTCAAAAAATGGCACAACACGAAAAGTGCAACTAAGTGGATGGAACTAAAAATGCTGGCATTATAATTATTAATTATACAGCACAAAGCGTCTGAGCACTAGTTGCTTACTAGCGACCATAATTTGTATACTCATACATATTTTCTATACTTAAACGAATAAATATGATACGTTATTTCTGCATATTTTTACTGCCTTCTTTGCGTCTTTTACACCATTTGACTACACAGGACGACACTTCTAATAAACTTTCTCTTTCTCTCTTTTCTCTACAATACAAACTGCAATTACTGTAAAGATTAACGTCAGTCACCGGGTGCGTGGCTGGCCCGACAGCTGAGCGGGTTATACTTTTTCGGCCTCGTGGTGCCATTTATAAGCAATATTTGTTTGCAATTACACTTCCATAGATTTTAGTTCGCTGGTTGCTTCAGAGCAGAAGATATACTTAGACTATTTTTTCCTTTTATTCCCACAAAACGCCAAACATATTGACCAAAATCACGAAAATGTGTTTATTTTTATTCTCTCTATTCATCTCTTAACTAATTAAGAGATGAATAGAGAGATCAAAAAACGCAATGAATTTTGTTCTATTAGATTCACAAAGTTAATTTCATATTAAAGCTCTTTAACTTATAACATAGATGGGATAAGTTAGTAAGGAATTTAAACTAGTGGCTCCGTGAGCTGTAGACCTCGCGAAAAAATAAAAAAAAATGTCGCCATGAAGTTTTCAAAGCACACAGTAGGTACGTGAGTATTGCAGCTAGATGGTGCTTCTAATTTTAAACATTTTTCAAAATGGGTGAGTATTTTTTTATAAATTTGGAAAAATTGGCTTGACTGAACAGTTATATATAATTATCGAACCTACTCACAAAATTTCACCAGAATCTGTTGAGAAATGCGACTTGTAGAGGAGATCAAACAGCCGGAAAGCTGGAATGAAATATGGTTTTTTACATATCTCCGTCATTTTAACAAATTTCGAAAAACTGTCTCGACAAAACAATTCTATATATTTATCAAACCTGCTCACAAAATTTCACCGAGATCGTTTGAGAAATGCGACCTGTAGAGGAGAACAGACAGCGCCGGAAATACGGACTGAAATTTGAATTTTTTACATTATCTCCGCCATTAAAAAAAAAATGAAAAACTGGCTTGACATAAGAAATCTATACAATTTTTTATTAGCTTATATAGACTCAAACTCTTAAAAACTAATAAATTAAATTTTATGTTTTGTACAAATAGCTCGTCTATTTCAATATGATATGCAAATAAAGATTCCACTACTTTAATGGTATTAGAATAATTTAAATGCAAATTAAAACCATAATTAGGCAAATATCGAATAGCAAACCGTTACACGCCATCGAACTTTAAAAAAACTGTACAAGTTTTTAACAGGCTATTGACACATCTTTCATAAACAGATTTATTTTTTACTCAATTTTGAGACGAGTTCCAAATCTTATGTAAATGAAACTTCTTTCCGTTTGTTTTATTAGCAGAAAAATTTAAAGTATTTTTAAACTTTATTTATACACTAGCGGCCACCCGCGGTTTCACTCGCGTGGTTCCCGTTCCCGTGGGAATCTCGGGATAAAAAGTATCCTATGTTTTAATCGAGGCTATCTACTATCTGTGTGCCAAATTTCAACCAAATCAGTTCATTAGTTTTTGCGTGATTGAGGAACAAACATCCAAACATCTAACATCCAAACATCCAAACCCATAAACTTTCACATTTATAATATTAGTAGGATAGTAGGATTGAATTCCTTACAGTAATTTTTAATACATATGTCATTACGTCATTACAAGGTAAAGCAAGTAATTTTTAAGTCACCATCTCTTAATTGAGTGAATATATTTATAACTAGGTTTGATTATAGGTAGATAGGAGCACGTAGGAATTATTTTTAGGGCACTTTTCTTTCACTTCACTTTTATTTCGAATTTTTTAATTCGACGAAACATCTCCCCGTCCAATAAATCTATTCGCATGTGCAGCTAAAATTCATAACATTAAAATATATGCTAATTATTTGCATGCATTTGTCTGTCATTTGCACTTATCGCAGGATGAAGAATGTGCGCTTATCGTTTGTTTAAATAATTAATGTGACCAGTTTCATTAATCGATTGCGGTACGGTGTCATGTTTTTTGTGTTTTATTAAAGTACTGTATAATTCAGGTTCGCAAAACATCATTAATAAGAAATGTTTTTACATTTCTCAAACTCACAAAGATAGCAAAACGCGTGCGTAGACGTTTCATAATTCATTCTTTCCATTATTTACGTAAACTCTCTTTTATTAGATACACATGGGTGTAATTTAAATAAATTCATTTTATTTTATTTATTTATTTTATTACACGCATGTAAGTCTATGAATGAGCTCCAAATCCACAAATCAGTAAAATTTTAGGACATACACAAACCTCTATATCTTGACCAATTATGGAATAATACAGATATACCCATTACTTTTTTAGATATAAGGTACTTCAAAATTAACCGTGTATAATAATCTATTCAAACAATATGTATGTAGGTAGGTACGATTTTACTATGTAGGTACTCACTACTCACTCACTTAAACACAAATATTACTTATCTCCAATCAGCATAACAATATGGCGTAGGCAGATTACAAATGATAATAATCATATACTTACCAGTATCTTAATGGTGGGAACTACCAACTGGTCCTTGACTTACCTGCTATGGACATGAGTGCATCGATTAATAATCGATTATTCATTTAAATCGATGTATACACGCCCACGTTTGTAGTGTACGGTTTGCAAAACATACTTAAGAAGTCTTATATTTCTCGCCTACGTTACGTTGTACGTGTTCTGAAAATCTTAGTAGATAAATAATAAAAATAAATAAGAACGTAAATAGTCCGTACTTTACGTTGTTTGTCATTTTAAGCAACAATTTAACCTATAATATACATGTGAGTTAGTTATAATTTTGTATAACCACAATAAACTATGTGTGTCTGAAAAGGTCGAAAAATCAACTAAAATCATTTTAAAAAAATTGACAAATTATAATATTCAGTAAAACAATAGAAAGAACTAGCGGCCGCCCGCGACTTCGTCTGCGTGGAAAGTTTTTTGCTATCCCTCGGGAACAGTACTTTTTGGGATAAAAGTATCCTATGTCCTTTTCTGTACTCCTGAGAACGTGTAAGTAAAATTTCATGATGTTCGGTTCAGTAAGTCGTGAAGGCGTAACAAACAAACAAACAAACGTAAAAAGTAACGTATTGTAAGGATTTAACCTATTAATATACATGTTATGTTATAATTTTGTATAACTACAAAAGACTGTGTCTGAAATGGTCGGTAAATCCACTCTTTGTATTAATTTAATTAAATAAATAGTTATTCTACTGGTCAAAAAAATTTTAAAATTACAATATGCATTAGAACAATATAAAGAATTTCTTGTACAACTAATTGATTGTTATGTCAAGTTGAATTTCACTCCATTCGATTATTACAGATGATAGATTGAAGACGTATCATATTACCTGTTTCTTTAGAATTACACTGATAAATCACTGTTCACTTGTCACATCGAATCAACACTAATAACGTTGAATGTATTATCTTTCAGCACTTATCGTGTATTCGTGTAACAAATGTTCATAGCTTTGGTGGAAAATTTTTAGTTTTACAATAAACTTGGAAAATGAATAAGCGTAATGAAAAGTTAACATTTTGTTACCTGAGGAGCTGGTGACTTGACTTTTTTGCAGTATATTAATAAACTCTATACACCGTTATTTTTTAAGTATATCTAAAAATGAAAAGGGGTGTTCAGACCACGTTGATGAACAACCTTTACTATGGGGCCACCACGAAATCGCGAAACAAAAAAATCAGCTGTTCCATAGAAAAGTACAACATCGACTCGACTATAATGTATGAAACAGTTGATTTTTTCGGATTGTTGTTGATTACTCGGTTTGGTTGGTGGCAGTGCTTATTCCAAGTCCGCTTGGCTAGCTACCACCATCTTACCTAAGTCTACGCCGTAACAACAATTTTCAAAAATTCTTGTGTTCCGGCAGTTTAGAGGTAAGATAGCCAGTTCCTCAGTGATGAGGATTCCGGGTGTAGTGCTTCCACCTTCGGCCTTATCGTCACTTAACATCAGGTGAGGTGAAGGTCAAGCACTATCCCGTTGTGCATAAAAAAATATATGATTAAATTGATTTAAGTCAATGTTGATTTTTTGATTGCCGTTTATCGGCATTCGATCAAGTCAATATTATGGTTCGTAGATGATTTATCGACAATTCTATTGACTGTTACTGTCGATCAGCCATTACTATATACAAGCTACTAGATAAATCGATCCCTGTCGACCTACTTTCATTTTGTTATATTTCTTATTATCTCTTGGTTTTACATAATTAAGTACCTAAAAAGGTTACTAAAATCTGGCTGAATTAAGTAACATTTCAAGTTAACATAGTTGTAAGCTTGAAAACAGTTAAGTAAAGATTTCGTGCATACTCAACACGAATCATTTTCGACATGCAATATTTATTTGCTTAGGTAATTAATAAACCGTTTAAAAACTTCCTTTTAAACTTCTGTAATAGAAAAGTACATAACCCATTCGTTCATTGCCCATCTCGTGCAAAACTAAACGTCATTCAGTTACATGCTCGCTCTTTCACTCGTCAAAAGATTAGTTAAGCCGAAAAGAGAAAAAAACATGTTACATGTGCCATTATATCACATTTGCGTGTTGAGCAAATGATAATAGATAATGGACGTTCGCACATTCATACATGCAAACTTTTCCGATACTCCATTGGTGAATTTTATTCATTCAAACTATGAATTTCAAATATTCATTCAGAATAGGGTTGAACCGAGGTCGTCCATTAATCACGTGATGATTTTTATCACTTTTTGATGATTTATTAGAATACCAGTGCTTCTGGGTCATTACTATTTATTCTGTGGTCATTCTGCGAATGACCCAGAAGTTAATTTTGCTGTGACAGGGCCCATTAGCAGCAAAGTTTTTGTTTTATATCCCGTGATTTACTATTTCTTTCTTTCTTTTTTCTTGTTTGATACTCAGTGTACTATTTTCTTTACTTTGTGCTTTGTGTGTTGTTAATAAACGTTTTCTATTCTATTTTATTCTATCAGAACCAGAATCAGAGTATTTATTTGCACTATTAACTTTTTATCTTCAGAAAATGCGTTGTTTTTGGAGTTCAAAATTAAATAGCATAGTTTTCATGACCTGACTGAACTGGACATATTGTTGGGCTAGCTGCTACAGTACCTACTGGCCATAACCCGGTTTGTCCCGAAAATGCCTGTACATACTGTTAGCGTAACCCGCTTAATTTTATTTTATTTTCACAGATTGTTTTTAAATTGGAAATTATTAGTCGATTTATTGACTTTTTACATATGGCAACACGGGCGTATGGCAATATTGAGGCAGTCAACGGGAGGGTAGGACGACTAGCGGTCGTGTGGCTGTCTGGCGAGTGAAAAAACAAGATATGAAAACGGAAAGTGTATACTGGAACAGAATGATCAAAACAGTTTATTATCGGATCCTCTAATCAAACTAAACAAATTGTATGCTTCAAAAGTGAGTACGTCAATAATTTCAGAAGCGGGATCCAACATCTTGGCCCACAGGTATGTTTCTTAAATACAATTAAGCTAGTTTCTTTAGGCTGGCTCAAATTGAGCTGCCCAATATGAAAAGTCACATAAATATAATATTTAAAGCCAACACAACCCATTGAATTTAGAAATGCATGAGTTATTTGTAGAACTTACAATTTCTATGGTTAAAATCCAGTATTTACCTTCGACATAATAAAGAAAGACTTTAAAGTTTAACTTTAAAACTTCTTAAAATAGTTGTAATACTTGTTAGGAGTAAGCGCTTATTAGTCTGCGGCCTAAGTATTAGTGCATGAAATTGTAACCTTTACATTGCTGTGAAACAAAACTTACTTAAGATGCCTCTAAGATAAAACTAGTAGGTTATCAATTGCTTACTACAAAAACTCACTGTGTTATAGTGGAATAACCACTGACTTGTTGACTACAAAATTATAAGTTTTCTTGTCGGTAATTATGACAGTATTTTCTGGTGTACATACATTAGAATCTACATAGATAATAATTGTACAATTTTGTAGCTGTAAACTATTATAGGCGATATTGCTTTATAAATATATTTTTTCATGATTCGCACAATACTTTAAAGTTCTACTTACTGCTAATAGTATTTAATTCTACGAGTTAGTACTAGTATCTGCTCAGAATTTGAAAATATTCCCTCAGCAGAAATTAAAGTAGGATACAAAATTACAGAGAAAAAATAATTTTAATGAAAAAAATTATTAATGAAATTTACCTCTTGAGAAAGTAAACATAAAGTAACAGATTAATTTCATCCATAATGGTAGTACCTACATTAGATATCAGGAAGTATAATTCTAACCATGAATTAACTTATCTTGTGGAATTATTTTGAAGACATTTTCTCACAATTTCCAAATTAGTTATTCGGTGGGATACTACTTTCTTTTATTGCTTATAATTCTTACTTTAATTGATTTAATTGTCTTTATTGTACAATATAATGGTACAAAAGGCGGGCTTAATGTTAATAGTATTCTTTACTAGTCATCCAGTGAAATATACGTTCCGCGAAATGGACCAAATGCAAAATGGACGTTCCGCGAAATGGACCAAATGCGAAACGGATATTCTGGGAAATGGACCAAATGCGAAAGAGGTGTTTTTCGGCAAGTGGACCAAATGAGAAGTGGACCAAGTGCGCCTAAACACTACTCTACTCAACGTAGTGATCACTCCGCCTATACAGGAAATATGCTACTGAATGTAGTGATCCACCCAGTGAAATATCCTACTTAATGTAGTGATCACTCCGCCTATACAGGAAATATGCTACTGAATGTAGTGATCCACCCAGTGAAATATCCTACTTAATGTAGTGATCACTCCGCCTATACAGGAAATATGCTACTGAATGTAGTGATCCACCCAGTGAAATATCCTACTTAATGTAGTGATCACTCTATTTATACAGGAAATATGCTACTCAATGTTGTGATCCACATAGTGAAATATCCTACTTAATGTAGTGATCACTCTATTTATACAGGAAATATGCTACTCAATGTAGTGATCCACATAGTGAAATATCCTACTTAATGTAGTGATCACTCTATTTATACAGGAAATATGCTACTCAATGTAGTGATCCACATAGTGAAATATCCTACTTAATGTAGTGATCACTCTATTTATACAGGTAATATGCTACATAATGTAGTGATCATTCTAATTATACAAGGAATATGCTACTGAATGTAGTGATCCACTTGTGAAATATGCTACTTAATGACTGTAGTGATCACTCCATTTATAAGTTTGTAAGCATAATTTAATGCAATATTAAATGTTGTTTTTATACTATTTTAAATTAAGCTTTGGGTTATCTGCTGCAATTTAGTTTACATGTTTAACCTGCGATACTATGCTTAATTTTGCTGTCTTGAACTAGGTGTATCAAGCTTACATAATTATAGGCAAAACTATTGTCTGTGGGTGGGCCTGACGAACTGTAACATAGATTTTTATTCTAAAACCTATTTTGAGCCCCAGTTTCTCACAACTACAGAAACCTTTGTGGTAGCTTGGTTGCCACTAGACTTAACTTCTATTATTTGTGAAGGGAAAATAAATAAACATTTTATTATTTTTATTTTTATTATTGATACAGGAAATATGCTACTTATTGTAGTGATTCATATTGTGAAATATGCTACTTGATGTGGTGATCACTCTATTTACACAGGAAATATGCTGCTTAATGTAGGTGGTGATCCGCATAGTGAGATATGCTGCTTAATGTAGTGATCACCCGTTTATACAGGATCAATGCTAATTAAGAAATATATATATATATATAAAAAAATCAGATTTACATCTCTATAAGATTAGTAACGTTAAAACACTTTATGAGCTATATTAACAATGTTTTCCTCTATGAAGCATCTGATGTTGGCTTTGGTGAGCTGAAAGATCGATTAATGCAGTGATCCAACCAGTGAAATGAGCTACTTAATGTGGTGGTCAATGGTCACGCTGTTTATACAGGAAGTATTCTGTCTGTTGTAGTGATCCACTAATTACATGGAAAAAAAGATCTACTACTATAAGTGTAGTGCTTGTGCGGATGCTGTATGGTATGGTAGTATGGTATGGTATGGAGGAGGTTAGCCATTGGTAGGAAGGCCAAAGTGGAAGATCTTCCTCCGGGCTGGGTAGTATTAGCCCGGGGATCGCGGTCCAACCGACGATGGTTGGCAGTTGTATATATGCTGCTTTATATATGCTGCTTCGCTGACATAACTCCGTTAGCGAGATGTAGGTTACTCCATTTGTTTCTCCATACTACGAGGTGCTATTCCTTACTAATCTTTGTGTTTATACGACACTAGCGCCAACTAGTCACATAGTGATGAATCTTGTTGCAACCATGTGTTGGTATGTGCGGCGGTACGGTAGATGCCGCTACATGCTCATTCTCTTTATTAACAAAGATACTACTTATTGTGTAGTGCTTTGCATGTATCGTGAAATATAATACCATATGTAGTGATAAGTCTAGCGACATTTACTATAAGCTTACATTTGGGTTGTTTTGAATAGAAATATGAATGTGTAAGTAGTAACTTCAGTAAAAGAAAAAGGGGTTTCAAGTTAGACATCTCAAGAAAGAAAACAAAACATTAGAAATAGTTTTCAATTCAAGAGACCCTAAGCTGATTTTCAATTGGTACCTTTGTTTCTTTCTGACAGCTAAATGTCCTATTTAAGTGAAATCAGGACACACTCATATAATAAATTATTATTTTAATCCTTTTACCTAATATATAGGTAAAAGTGAATGGTTATTTGACTTAAATATCTATACAACACATGTTGACATGTGATGAATTGTATACATGAATAGGTATACAACACACTCATTTGTATACGACACAAATATAATTTTCGAATATATTGTATAAATAAAAACCTAAAAATAAGAGATTTATAAGGATATAGTTGAAATACTAGAATATCCTTATAATCATCTTAATTTAACATAAATTCTTTATTTATCTGAATATGGTCAATACAGTTGATGTTTTGTAATATGAAATTATAATCCTCACATTCTACTGTTATTTTGGTGTAGAAACTTAAATCAACTTAAAAAGTGGTAACTTCTTGATTATTTCATTAATTCTCACAAAATTATAACTTACATGTTACACATAATAAATAAATCGAAATAAACTTAGTCAAACGACTGTTTTAGGAAACTATGATTTTGGATCGGATGTTTTGGGAAACGGATTGAACGTTCCGAAAGGATTCATACTACAATAAAATGTCAGAATAATAATATTAGAAAATTTCAGTATAAATTTAGTAATTTCGGTATAAACTACAAAATTTATAATTTGAGAAATCATCTACTGTATAGGTAGTATAGTGTGTACATTTTTATCTGTTAGAATCCAACTGTTTCTGAAGGATGGCCAAACGGCCGTACAAGCTGGACTTGGTAATCAAACGTATTGATGGGAATCTTTGGATTAGGAATCTTGTCACATAATATTGTTCCAAATAATTAGCTGTGGTAAAGTGTTTCGTTTAAAACTTTCCAAATCAGAGATGTTGTCTTGTAACAACTATATTTTAAATCCTTAATTTGAGTGAATCTTAAGACCTACAAGAATGTAGCTATTATTTTACTGTGTAGCTATGTAGCTATATAATAAAATAAGAAGTAAAATAAAATAACAAAAGAAAAAAAACAACACAAAAGACAAAAAAAAAATATTTAATAAAACGCAGACTTATCCTCATTTGGTAGTCTGTGGATAGACTGCATGCATTGAACATATAAATCTGAGACTGTAGAAAAAAAATAATGCGCTAAGTGCAGACAGTATCATACGCAAGAACGCGGAGTGGAGCATAGCGCAGCGCTATTGTCAAAAGCTATTGTCTATGGTAGTAGCCGTTCAGAAGCTATAATGAAGTTTTCCTTTAACGTATCTAGCTAGACCTACCATATTATAATGATCGGATCTTTTATAAACACATACTGCTCAGAACTATAAGTTCATGGTGTGTGTTGTTTTCGTTATCTGTAATAAACAGAAACAACGTATTTTGCTCCATTTTGTTATGACAAGTTCTTAAGGGTTTCTGGCAACTTATTATAAATACGTATTGCCAAAAAAAAAAATTTAATACAATGTTAACCTTTGAGATGGTATGGTATACACAACATTTGAATTTTCGTCGCATATAGGTAATTGGCAATGTTATTTTAGCAATAAATAGAACTTTATTTACATTTATATTGCAGAAATTGCCAATTCCTAAATACGTATTCTGATATAGTAGAAAAAGAATACGAAGGTCCCAGGATAAGGGCTTGTTAGAATCCAAGTCACCGGCCTCGCATGCATATCTAATGCATCTCTTTTGTAATTTAAAGGTTTTATCCACATCAACAGAGTAATCCTATAAAATAATTCCATAACGCAGCACCAATGCTACATAGTCATGGTAGGCTGCAGTCTTGGATGCTGTTTCTTTTACTCACCTTAACTCAAAGAGGAGTCTTTCAATTTTGCTTACCATCAAATCTATCAAACTTTCCAACCACACTCGTCATCGATTATGACACCTAAGAACTTTGTCATGGTTATTTCATAACTTTTCTCGTTATTATAATTAATGTAGAAGTTATTTCTTTTAATTATGGTTTATAATAAAATGTCATATATTTTGTTTTATTTATATTTATTTTAGGTTGTTATTATTCAACCATTTAATAACCTGCCATGGATAGTGATTGCGACTTCTTTCAGTTTAGATTGTCACAAGTTCACAACCTTTTATAATAAGTGTTGTGCCATCGGCAAAAAGAATACGTTGCTGCTTTGTTATGTCAGAAAAAGTCATTCATATAGATTAGAAAAGTAGGAGGGCCTAATACATTTCCTTGTGGTACTCCCACATTATTTATACTGTACGCCGACAAATAGTTTATGTCCCCTATTTTTAGATATTTGAGATCGTCACTCATTGTCGATCGTCCCTTAGATAACTTTACTTTAAAATATGCATCCTCATATTAAAACTCTCCGTGATTTTCTTAATAAGATGAAAGCAAGCCAATTTTATGGATCTTTTTATGGATCCTTGATTTCAAAAAGGTATTAGAATTAGAAAAGTTATATAACTTGTCTGCAAGTACTATTTCAAAATACTTCTGAGAGTACTGATTTTAGGGTAATCGTCTATAATTACTAACTCTTCCTTCGGTCCACTTCGGTACAGTGGCTCAATGACCGAATACTCTATCAAATAGAGATGGGAAATAAATAACCTTGGAGAACATATACATTCTATAACTTGTACTAATGGGATGACTATAAACCCTACAGCGTTACCTTTATCATTTGGTTAGTTATACCATCATATCCCATAGGTAAAGTACTTTCAAGGCCCATCATTATGTTGTAAACTCCCTTTTTTTTATCTGTCGACCTGTGAAATTGTATATCAGTTATAACATCGTCTTTAGTAATCATTATCAAGATAATTTTACTCGTCAATATTTATTAAATGTATTAAATTCATTGCGAATGTCATTTGGATTACTACATGAAAATTTATTATTTTACTAATTCTATTTAGCCTTTATTAGAATTTCAATGATTCAATAATTCAATATTTGTACTGGTTACGATTCTAATAATATTCTACGATGCTGCTTTTCATACATCGTTAGACTTTGTAATATAACGCATATTATTGTGCTTCTGTGATTGAGATATATTTTCTAAGTATAAAGTATATGAGAAAAGGTTAATTTGACAATGTGAGTCGAGATATTAGATACTTAGGACTTTTATTCATGTAGCACCTTCAGACACATTTAGTTAGCCCTTTATTTTTAACTTATTTATTTATTTTGTTCTGACTTATAGAAAATATCAGAATAGCCTTGCAAAAGTGACTGATGGCCATATCCGCAATTCGTCTTCCAAGTACATCATTATATTATAGAGAACTTATAAATTCTCTAAATGTTTCTATGTTTCCCTTACTCATATCCCATACGTTTTGATCAGTAACTTAATCGTTCTAATATTACTTTTCGGTGATTAAATCCAGTCAGATATTTTTCGAGTTGCTTATGTTATATACTTAGCTTATTATTTATTTATTTATTTTTATTACTATTAAACAGAAGACTAGTTATAATTTATAGTTTGTATATTATCAAGCAACAATTATTAAAGTTCCAATTACCGCAAAGTGCCTATGATATTTTTATCTCGTTTTATAGACAGCCGTATCAGTAAAGATTCTATTCATATTAAGAAATCCTACATTTTTGTAGTGGTTCTATAAATGTTAACTATAGTGCACATTTACTGCACATCATTCAAAAGTGTATAAAGTGGCCACCGGAATTTCAAGCGTCCTATTTCTTAATAGTATACACAGGTTGGTCAAAAGTTCTGTTACTGAGTTTCTTTATCGATTACTGGCCATTAAAACAAATGAAAATAAAAAATAAAAATGACATATTATTGACAGTTTTATAAGCTATAATTCCATACCACACGTATATCATATTTTGTTTATTTCACCATGGAATGGGGGTTGAAGGAGAATCGTGTCGCTGTAATTGCTCTGCACAAATGTGGGCAGCCACCGAATATGATTTTCAAGTTGCTACAAAAGTTGAAAATCAACAAGCAATTTATTTATCGCACTATCCATAGGTACAGTAATACCTTGACCGTCGATGACCGAAAAAGATCAGGAAGACCACGCACCGTTCGGACACCAGCTGTGATCAAGGCAGTGAAGGCGAGAATCACGAGAAATCCCGTCCGGAAGCAAAAGTTATTGGCAATACAGATGACTGTGAAGAGAAGTTCCCTTAAAAAATTATCAATGATGACCTTGGGCTTCACGCTTACCGTAGACGAAAGGGCCATCTGCTAAACGCACGATTGAAGGCTATGAGGTTAGCACGAAGTCGCGCTCTACTAAAGCAGTACGCACAAAACGGCCATCGAAAAATCTTGTTTACTGATGAAAAAATCTTCACAGTCGAAGAAAATTTTAACCGTCAAAATGATAGAGTATACGCTAAGAATAGTAAAGAAGCCAGCATGATTGCTCCGAGGGTCCAACGAGGTCACCACCCCTCATCAGTGATGATTTGGCTGGGGGTGTCCTATTCAGGGCTAAGTAAGGTTCATTTCTGTGAAAAAGGTGTGAAAACTGGCGCTAGAGTCTATCAAGATACCATTCTGGAACCTGTTGTCAAACCCTTAAGCCACATTTTATTTCAAAACCAGCCATGGGTCTTCCAGCAGGACTCTGCCCCTGCGCACAAAGCAAAATCTACACAAGCATGGTTTCGGGCTAACAAAATTGATTTTATCGCGCAGGAAGAATGGCCATCCTCCAGCCCAGACTTAAATCCTCTGGATTATGCCATATGGCAACTTATTGAGGAGAAAGCATGTGCTAAGCCCCACATGAATCTCGACTCTCTTAAGCGCGCTATTCTCAAGGCAGTCGCAGAATTGGATATGGTGGTAGTTCGTGCTGCCATCGACGACTGGCCTCGTCGTCTAAAGGCGTGTATTCATGCCAGAGGCGGTCATTTCGAATAATTTTAATACATGATAATCTTAAATATTTGTGCTTTCATTTGGTATATAATTCATTGTAGCATTATTTGTAAATTTAGTATTATTCATGTTTTCCATAGTTACAGAACTTAGTAACCAACACATGAACGATCCCTACGTTGTTACTTTCTACAACAGTTTGCCGCAACTTAATGGTTGGGTATATGAAGGTGTTGTTCTGAATTATTCTTTATTTATTTATTGAAAAGGTTTGCCGACATTACAATTTAATGAAGTTTGACTTCTTTTATAACTAATTGTAACAAATTCTTACAGGAAAGAACAATAAATTTTTCGGTGAGGCAAATGACATTAACCTCACCTACCTCTTTAGTAAGCTCACTTATAGTAACTGTAAATAAGTCTTCTTCACTTGTTACGCTCTGACAGAACACAGTCTAATGTTTTTGTTATGTAAAAACAAAAAAAACAAGTTATAAGCATTTATGATTTTAGAGTCTGATTTGGTGAAAGGAAAAATACCTATTGTTTTCTGTAGTTACTAAGCTTTTTATAATTACCCTCATTTTTTTAGTGTTACACAGTTTACTCCGGCAGCTACACTTTCTGCTAAGCATTTCCTTTACTTTGTGCGATGCTGGGGAATTAGACATATATTGTAAATAATAATCAAGATCCATTTATCAAAAAAAGCAAATCACTTATAAATGTCTATTGTTTACATAACTGACATTGTGTGATTATAAAATATGCAATTGTCATATTTTGTCAATAATTTTATATTGTAATTGAATAACTCTTTTTTAAATATTTAATATATATTTTAAAATTATGTGGTTTATACAATGCGACACATTGTTGGAAGAACAATAAGGTTTCTGTCGTTTGCACCTAACGTTAATATTACAATGTCATTTGCACCTAATTAATGCTCTAACTGAACCTTCACAAACTGTTTAAGATCTGACAACGGGATACATCTTGTATAACCATAGTTATGATCCATGCGGATCGTCATTATTATGTTTCCGAGGATCACCTACCTATGTATTTCCTCTATCCTACTCTTTATAGTTTCTTGATCCGTAATCTCTAAAGTACCTATATATTTCAATGAGTTTATTTACATACATGGGAAGTTATAAGATGTATGTAATTGTAATAGTTTTCACTTTGAGTGCTTTTGTATAAGCAATAATGATAAATCTATGAATGATCTTGCCATGTAATATAGAGCAGTATACTCGAAATCGCCCTTTTTTTGAATCAATTTTAAACAATCAAACATTATTTATTTTGAGCAGATAAAAATATATGTTGGAGTTTCATAAACGAACTTGATTATTTTACGGTTAAAAACACGATTTTCGTATCTTCACTCGACTATAAAAATATGCAAAGACATTGAAAATTTTCAATGTTTTTTGAATAATACTTAAAGACTATTAATCTCTTATGCACAAATAATATATAGAAAAAAAGGTAATTCAATATTGAAGAATATTTTACAGTTACTTTTTCTAAAAGTGACTTTATATTTATTTAAACATTAATATATAATAAAACGCACGACGAATCTTGGTTTAGTAGCCTGCGAGGCGTCGTCAGAGTAGGACCTGTGTCGTTTTTGCTGCCGCGCTGTGTTGCCCCTTTCGCGCCCTTCGATTGAGAATCTTTTAGATATTCAAAGAGTATAAGACTTGGAAACGCAGTAGGTAATCTAAGTGTAAAATTTTATTTAGTGTAAATTATTAATTTAGTTTAAGTTGTAAATGCATAGAGTAGGTACTTATAGGTATTTGGATACAGCAACTGAGTACAAGCAAACACGTAATTAATTTTAATGACTTAAGAAATAAATACCTACTTATCTATAAATTTTATCTATTTTTTTTGTTTAGTTACCGAGTTAGTATTGAGAATTTAAAAGATAATAATGTCCAATGTCCAATAATTGTGATTTTTAGGGTTTCAAACATCCGGAAAAGGCTGAACCGGGGTCAATTCAATTTGGCTCCGATCGATTCGCTTCGATTCGGAGCCAGCTTGAATTGACGTGTCATATTAAAATCATTTTAGCTATACAGCGCGCATTTGCGCACGTTTCCTCGCTACGTTTTGAAGATCAGAAAAGTAATCGTATACCTAATTTAAAATAAAATGGTTGACTTTGATTTTGCAATTATTTCTTTTACTTATATCGGAAGTTGAAGAAGAAAACTAAGTACCGTAAACAGCTGCAGCTTTGCACGAGAAAAATGAATGTCGGAAAAACAAGCGAAGGTAGAAAAACATTTTTAGTGATATGATGTCACTAAAAACAGGTGTAAGCGATATTCGACCTTAGTCACTTTGAAATTCGGGTGCTTTTCACCTGTTTTCATTCACTAACTTTGATGTTTCATTAAAAACAGTTATTTTGAAATTATCAATAAGCTCGAAAATCGCTTGCACTTGTTTTATTACTTAGTAATCACTTCAAATGTTTAGCGAACTTCACTTTTTCCCCGATGTTATTTGTTCTTTTGGCTAATTGCCTATGCCCTAGAGCGACCAGCTACGAGTCGACGAAGTGCGTTACGTTTCACGATTATTTTTTTCCCTTGTTTGCTATAAAATTATATTTTGATTGAGTTCTAAAAGTAACGTAACTAATCATATGTTCACTTCTCATGTTCGTAAAGTTCGTCATTATGTTGGGTGTAGGCTGCATAAAATCGCTTTTCACGCTCTAGGGCAGGGGTGTCAAAGATACGGCCCGCAACCAGAATCTATCCATTGAGGATTTCAGACGTTTAAAATTGCGCACGCATTATTTAAAATAATTTAGTACGTATTTGAGTCTTTAATTTTGAGTCTGGCCCGCTAACACACCTAAAATTTTATAAATGGCCCTTTAGTTAGAAAAATGAGTTCGACACCCCTGCTAAGTTCAGACTCTAAGACAAAGGTCGTCAGGTAAACAGCCTCACATACAATTTAACTTCGTTAAATAAACTTGTTTTTTTTCTTTATCTTTATACAAAATCCATTTAATAATACTTTTTTTTAATTTTTGAAAATAAAAAAAATTTTTTTTTTGTTTTTTTTTAATATGGGCATCAAATGAAAGGCTTTGATGAGCACATTCCAAAATTATATAATTTGTCACTAAAATTTAAGAAAAAATATTTGTTTTTTAATTTTTGAAAATGGGTATCAAATGAAAGGCCTTGATGAGCACATTCCAAAATTATATAAATTGTCACTAATTAAAAAAAAAATTTTTTTCAAATTTTGTGTCACTGATATGACTGACGGACGGACGACAACGATCGCGATCGACGCGTTGGTTCGAGAAGAGACGCTCGAGTTCACCGCCGAATGCGCGCGAATTTTTTATCTCCGAAAAAATTTGAGTGAATTGTTTGATAAAATTCGATGCGCTTCGATTCGGTTCCAGCATGAATTGACCCTTACATGATTACTCGTTTTTTGGGGGTCCCTTTTAATCGGCAAATTATAAAAGAAAGTTAAAATAAAAAAACTGTTACACGAAAAAAAAGCTTGTGAGTGCTCAAATATTTTTAGGTAGGTTTTGTAGAATATAATATTATACGGACAGCTGAATTACCACTCAAATGACGAGTTTACTCAATGAATTCATTGTTTATTCACATTTAACACACTATTATAGTAGGTAGTTAATTCGACACAGACCATACAACAAGTACCTATTCGAACTATAAAATTCGAATAAACAAAAAACAAACATAATTATTTACTTCGTATTAACTACCTGGCTACCTTAATTTTGTTGTGTTGATACATGATAATGATAATGAACAAAACCACTGTGTTGATAAATGTGTTTTTTACCTAGTAGGTAGGTACCCATACTTATTTATTGACTTATCATAACATTATTAATAACAATACATAAACAAAAAGAAACAATTACTTAGTTCGAAATATAAAAATAAATATCGCGCGTTCACGCTGTGCATGAGAGTTGACAGAGCACTCGATTCGGTACATGAAATCGCGGGCGGGGAGTGTCCTTTCTGTACGTAGTAAATATCTATTCTGTGGTTTGGTCCGCGGGGTCAGAGCAGTCAGAGAGTTCATTTGAATATGCGTTCGCGCGGCTCGCTCCGGAGGGAGGGAGGTAGCGCTAAATACCTACGACGCTCGAGTATACTGGCCTTAACAGTTTTCTCGAAATGGAATCAAAAACATTGTTGTTTCTACTATTATGTATTTACTTAATTTTATGTTTTAATAGTTATTATTCCACCATAAGATTACAGAATAATCAATGAAATTAATAATAATAATGATAAACAATGAAATTCATTAGTATTACAATAGCTGTAATTTCCGTACGATTATCGAACTAGACTAGGTGGTTTTAGTTGTGAATATAGTTGTTAGTTTAGATCATATAGAGACTCACAATATTATTGTGGCTGCCTGCTCGAATGGCCGGGTTGGAATAGGGACATTCCAAAACCAGGACGGCCGTCTGTTAGCGTAACCCGCTTAATTTTATTTTATTTTCACAGATTGTTTTTAAATTGGAAATTATTAGTCGATTTATTGACTTTTTACATATGGCAACACGGGCGTATGGCAATATTGAGGCAGTCAACGGGAGGGTAGGACGACTAGCGGTCGTGTGGCTGTCTGGCGAGTGAAAAAACAAGATATGAAAACGGAAAGTGTATACTGGAACAGAATGATCAAAACAGTTTATTATCGGATCCTCTAATCAAACTAAACAAATTGTATGCTTCAAAAGTGAGTACGTCAATAATACCTTCGTAATGTCTAAGTTCAGGGAATACGTAGGATATTATCATAATACATTTTTTATTCGTCCATAGATTCCCTATCGATATACACAGGTTTCATCGTGCGTCGCAATATTTCCGAAATTCCCGCCGATTATCAAAAATTATGGTTACCACTAACTATGCCAAAATGTTCATTACCCTTTTTGTCGTTTGCATCTTTGGATGTGTTTAGAAAACATATCTTTAATATTTTGCTTCACCTGATGTAAATGAAGTTATTCACATCTAAACACTCGTCTTTATTACTTAATACTTGTTGCATTTCCTAGTACTTTGCATGTCAATGGGAACAATTACAGTAACACGCTATCGAATAATACAGCAGTTTACGCAAAGCTGCTGACTAGGAAGCGACAAGACAGTATCATCTGAACCGCAAATCAAATAAATTTAATCCATTTAAGGCGAGGTCTTACCTGATAAATAGGTTTTTTTTTATTTAGAAGTCGCAATCCTTTCGTGTGGCAATAAATATGAAGTCAAGAATAATACAGATCATGGGAGGGAAAAAAAAATACAAAGCTTTTTAAAATTATTTACGGGTGAATTAAAATAAAAGAGAAGTCAGGACTTTTACATATTATGAGCGATACTAACACACTTTTCTTCGGAATAAGTTGATTTGGTTAGTTTTTTATTTTTTTCTAAAGTTTTCTACAAAATATCGACAAAAGTCAGAATTGCGCTTAGAATATAAAATTCGACTTTAGTCCGTTAGGATCTTCCTAAACTAAACCACCGTCGGTTAACACGTCGACCTGCTCCTATTAGCGCTAGGCCGCCACAGTATGGAGACTCGATTGCCTGTGCCGACTACCAGCGCGGACCGACGCCGATAAGCGCTGCTGGTAGATCGGCGCCGGCTACCAGGAATTTTCTGCAGTTAACCACTAACCACAGACGGTAACCACAGCTGATGTCCCCGTGAAAGCTTCCACGATTAGTTTTTAACAAATTGTTTATGAGATGAAATTATGCGATTAGAAGTTGAAAAACTTATTAAGATGGAATTCCGAGACGGGCTGCAGACTGCAACCGCAGACTGGACGAGTTTTTTTCTATTGCCGCGACACGCACGTGCAGCGCAGCCGCGGCTCATAGAAAATAACACATGCAGTCTGCAGTTTGCGGTCTGCAGTGCAGCCCATTACGGAACTCTAAGATAGAGTCCCCTAATAGAGTTTCTATCTTTAGTCTCGTATATATATTTCATTGGTTTTTCTATGGTAGTTAGTTTTGTGTGTGTGTCTTTAAATAACTAATTTGTAACAACAACAAAATCACCGCCTCTGTGGTCTAGTGGTTCGCCCAGCCGTGTAAGACGCAGGGGTCCCGGGTTCCATTCCCAGGGGGTACAGTTTATACTCGGTTTGGTTGGTGGTAAGGGCTTATTTCAAGTCCGCCTGGCTAGCTATTAACATCTTATCTTAGTCTGACGCCATAACAACAATAAAAAAAAGTTGTGTGAGATAAGATAGTCAGTTCCTCAGTGATGAGGATTCCGGGTGTAGTTCCACCTTCGGCCTTATCGTCACTTAACATCAGGTGAGGTGAAGGCCAAGCACTATCATGTTACGCATAAAAAAATACAAAAGTTTTTTTTTAAATGTTAACGCCTCTTCATTGTTATATGTTGGAGTTAGACCACAGACCATACAACGAGTACTACGTACCGGTTAGACTAACTAACTACTCGGTTTGAAGTTATGCATTAAAAAAATACAAAAAAGTTATTTTTTCTCTAGAGAAAAAGCTTTTTATTTTTCGCGAAGTGAAAGTACAAGTTTTAATCTTATAGATTTTCATTTTTTTCGGTAAGTAATACAACTGTTCTCAACTCAAAAATTTTAGTCTTACTTATTTTTGTTCATGTAATAATAAGATATTGCACTTTACAATATTACAGTTCCACAGCCTAAGTCAGAACTAACAAAATTCTGCCAGTTCTAAATGACAAGAAATTCAATAGAAATGTATCAGTTGAAATTGGCTGTCGTTAAAAGTAGAGAGAAAGTAATGTTACGTGATATATAAGTACCTAACTTATATCAATGGAGCCTTTGATAACACGCACTAATGGAACAGGAAAATGTGACAACAACAATATTTTTGTCCACAATTGTCTGCATTGTTCTAAGCTAGAAATTCTATTTATGACTTTGAGGTAGTAGGTACATACCTACTAATTTATTCTATGATTTGAGAGTATACAACGTGTAACAGAACAGAAAATGGTAGTCAGAGATCATCAAACTGTTCAACTTTTACTGGGTATGGGATCAACTCCGAAATCGCGAAAAAAAACAGCTGTTTCATACATTTTCATATTTTCGTTATTAATTTTTGTATTGAACAGCTGATTTTTTTCCCGATTTCAGAGTTGGACCCATAGTAAAAGTTGTTCAGTTTGATGGACCCTATCTACCATATTTTGGTTTGGCTATTTATTCTGTTACACTTTGTATATGCTTACTTACTGTGTAAGTTTATTCTGGTTTATCAACATAAATATTTCTGTATTGTATTTTTATAACCGTAGTGGCAATCACTCTTGTTTTAATCGACTAAATGAATCCTGCGCATTCTTCAAGTATGATAAATGGCGCTATCATTTCTAAATCTAATGCGTTACGTGTGCACTTATCTAATACACGGCGAATAATAAAACACTTTGGCTCTTTAATGGGTGCTATCTGTCACATCTGAACAGCAGATGCTCACTTAAGAACAGTTAATAGCATTTTCAAACGCATCTGATAACAATGACACTTCGTTAAAGTTTCGATTACAGTTCAGGGGGGCTACTCAAATGGCCACTTTTCCATTCGTTCGCTAACTTTAATCTTAAAAATAAGCAATTAATGATCAAGTCAGACGTCGCAAGTTTATGTAAATCACAGACATTGTCGTATTGTATGGAATCGACAAGCCTACGACACGTTATTTTGGTGTTTATGGCTTATTTTTAATTTTTAAGTTAGTGAACGGATAGAAAAGTGGCCGTTTGAGTAGCCCCGCAGTTGCCGTATCCAGGTAAATGCACCCATTACACTGAGCTTTATTGTTTAGCAAACATGGCTTGGCTTAGATGAGGCATTATTACACGACTGCCCAAAGCAAAAAGAGTGTTATGTGTTCAGGATTCATGTATGTTTGTGGGTATGTGAGTTTCTTTATTCCACCATAACTTCTAAATGCCTGAACTGATTTGGATAAATGGGGTATCGTTAGAATCCTTATAACATCCCGAGTGACACTGGCTATATTTTTTTTTAGAAAAAATCAATATGACGACTGTACGACGCCATTTTCAAAGGTGAAAAAATTTTTTTTTTCTTTTGTTATTACAATATGGGCATCAAATGAAAGGCCTTGATGAGCACATTCCAAAACTATATAATATGTCACTAAAATGTGTGAAATAAAAATAAATAAATTAAAAAAATATTAAAAACACGACTGCCCTGCCAAAACGAACTAAAAAGTTAAACAACAAGTGTCATTGCAGTCGGGGGACCTCTTTGATCAAAAATTGTTCCATGATAAGGTCCCCCGACTGCAATGACACTTGTTGTTTAACTTTTTAGTTCGTTTTGGCAGGGCAGTCGTGTTTTTAATTTTTTTTTAATTTTTTTTTTTTTTTAATAAAGTATTCATTACTAAAATAAACTTGAGTTAGGTATGTTAGGCTCAAAGATCGAAATCGCTCATTGAGCGAAAAAACCGCTCACAACGCGTTGTGGTCACTGCCAAAAAACCATAACGTGAAATTCGTGTTGTGGCTCTTATGAAAACGCCCATGACGCGTTGTGGTATTCACAGAAAGACCACAAAGCGAAATAAGTGTCGTGGTCAATGTGGTCATCATACCAAACGACCACAACACCACAACACGAATTTCGCGTTGGATGGTTGGATGGTTTCAATTTTTGCAACAACGCGTTGTGAGCTGTTTTCGCACTCAACTTTACAATTTCGGTCTTTGAGCCTAACAGGTACCTATACAATTTAATTTTGGCTGTCTTCATCGATTGCCTGCCTAGTAGCAGTATACCTATATATAACGTTGCCTTCACGGATAAATAATATAAAAAAATACTAGCTTTTTCCACCTAGTGTCGGGATTGATCGTACCATACAGTCTGTTTAATGTGAAGTCATTTTATAAGTAAGTACGCTTGGATTTTTTTTTAAAAACAAAAAATAAACATCACCTTTTTTTTCAAAAATTTACTAAGTGTTAGTGTAGAACATAAGCTTTTAGAGGGCTTTTAGAATTGCTAATCTTTCCTAAGTATTATGTGCCTTTTCTTTTTACCAGATAAGTATCACGTGAAGTAACAATTTTTTTTATGTAAGGATCATCGTGATTCTGCTCTTTATAACCGTATTATAGTGAACCGACCATAATGATTCGTGCGAAATGTCAATAAAGTCGGGGCCAGAGGTGGCGGGTTCCCGTGCGGGCTGATGCAATGCGGTAAAGAGCAAACTGATGGTATTGCAACAGAAAGAGCTTGCAATTGTCTGATTGGTACCTAAACTTCTGTTAAAATTGTGTACTATCCGCGTCAATTGGTAATGCACCTGGCGGCCATGATTTTAACCTCAAAAACGAAAAACAATTGTAATTTTCTCAAATACCTAGACCCTTAATTTTTTTAATTTATTGAAAATAAGAATTCAATAATTAATATATTATATTACGTATTAGAATTTTACTGTTTTTTGTCATTTTTAGTTGCGGATGACGATGATGTGTATGTTAATTTGACAAGGTTCCAGCGCATTACCAATTGACGGGGATAGTATAATTTTAGTGCATATCTACAGAAGTTCGTTTTTTCCATCTCTGTCACCCCACCCTGTTCTTTTCCTAAAAGTTTTTAGCAGAAATCAATGCAAATGGGGCAAATCGCAAACTGATAAAGAAATAATATAATTTAGTACAGTGCGAATTGATCTATCAAGTGCGATTTGAATTCATATCGAGCACAAATGTCAAATATTTTGTACCTAAATATTTACGGAGGTAAGTAGTGCTGTTCAAATCAGATTTTGATTTTGGCCATAAGAAATAGGTAGAGGACCCCCACAGTAAATCCTCAGTTGACGAAACTTTACAGTATGATAAAGTATCATAAATAAATAAAAGATCTTTTTTTTAAATTACCAAATCGTATTTTTTTTGTATTTGGATATTTGTACACAGGTTTTGGTTCATACTACATATATTACATCCCTGCAAAGTTTCATCGACTGAGGATTTAATGTTGGGGTCTCCATACAAAGGATCGCTTCATTTCCTACACTAACAGGAACTACAAAAAATTGTTTATTTTTTTATTTTAGGTAGACTTGTTACAAATATTAATGATTCCTATTTCCTGCTGTTTTTTTTGTCGAAATTAATGGCTGTGACTACACGCCAGTCATTGACTCTAACATTTTGACCTGAGATTTTGATTTGAATAGTTGAACAAACTTTGTTTAACGCAAATATTCTTTCGCAGATGCCGTTTTATGTAAATTAGCACTTAACACGCACTTAACATGTTTTTGAAAAGGCTAATCACCCTAATGTTTAATACTAATATAAAAACTCTTGCTAATTTTGCAAGAACACAACTTTTTCAATTTGAAAAAAATATCCTAAATCTTGCATTCACAATATTTGTTTTTTAAGTTTATAAACTTATTTAAGTATTTTTCTATTAATGTTTAATATTAATATAAAAACTCTTACTAATTATTCAAGAACACAAGTTTTTTAATTCGAGACAAATCTAATATCATGCATTCACAATATTTATTTTTTAAGTTTATAAACTTATTTAGGTATTTTTCTAATAATGTTTAATATTAATATAAAAACTCTTGCTAATTATTCAAGAACACAAGTTTTTTGGTTCGAGAAAATCTAATATCATGCATTCACAATATTTATTTTTTAAGTATATAAACTTTAGTTAAGTATTATTCTACAAATTTTTGTAGATTTTTTTTCTAGAAAAATTATAGTGTATTTACATAAGAATCCTCTTATTTTTATTTTTATTTTAAAGCCAACATTTTTTTCACTCCTAGAATGTTATCATTTAAAACGCATCGTAAAGTTGTTATGGATTTCCCTACTTTCTTGCATTCAAATCACGCACCATCTCTCCAGTACTTGAGGAGTTACCTACAATGTTTCTTTGCCACAAGGTCGAATTTTACGGTTTATAAACAAGAAATTGCTTACTTTCTTGCGATATTCCGGCGATTAGGTTGTCTAGCGGATCGGCAGAGGAGCCTAGAAAACTAACCTATTTCTTGGAATTTGCGGTTAAACCTAGATTTTATCAATTTGCATTTTCTTGTCGGCTCGCCATACGTGGTCGCCATTCATAATGTTTTATTGTAATAAAGTAGGTATGCCATGTCACCTGACAGACTTAAGACCTTGCAATTTTATCACGTGAACATTGTCGCCTTTGAAATATGTGCAAAAAAGAGAGTTTTCGTGTTTCGTTTTCTCACTTGTTTCTATATAGCATGAGTAGGTATAATGTACGTTTCTTTTATACATCGTAATCAATAATGGTAATTATCTGATATTAACCATAGACTTAAATTAAACTAGAGTAAACAACACAATTACATAATCACAAGGAAGTGTTACTTTTTATAGTCTTCTAAAGTTGCCTAATTTCATCAATATCTAGAACAGTCTAAGCCTAACAATGTTAGGTCCAAAACAAGCAATCGCGACATAAATGTATGGAAATTCCATCAGTCTTATTCAGTTCACTTCAAGACCACCTAAAGTCACTCACTGCCTCATGAATATTAAGTTTTGTAACACTTTAGACATGTGACACTTTTGTGTGCCACCGCGTTTAGGCACCAATGCCATAGGCCGACCGTGGGAACTTTTTTTATTTTCGACGCCATATCTGCATAATTATGTCTGACATGTCTGTTCAGAGAAATGCATATGTCTTCTATGCAAAATATGGGTGATGGCCGGGCTGATAGCAAACACTTTACATTTTGATAAATTGCTATACATTTGTTTGTTTCGTAAAATAAAGATTGACGTAAAAATTAATCGTAAGAAGATAATGTGGAAAAAAATATTAGTTTAAAGATAAAATCCATATTTCAAAAGGAAGGAGGAAGGCATGGTCATGATTTTGCTGCTACAATGTTTCTGTTAATATTTTGACTCTGGTAATTTGTATGGCATTTGTCTTTAGGGATTTCACTATTTTTACGAGTACCTATGTTAAATGGCAAGGGAGTATCTTAATAGAATAATATAATCTATTTTATTTACAAGATATAATTGACTGTGAGAACTTTTTAACGCCAGATTCGAGATCCCTAAGAGTGGAGTAAAAGCAGGTGCCTTAAGGTCGAATACGTGAGTGAAGTTGAGCTACTTAGACTCGATTAGATAAGGTTGACTATTTGAACACTACGAGTGAATCGATGGTAAAAAAGTTGTGGCCTATTCCCTTTGTCTCCCACTAAGGGATATCGGGAAAAAGTCTATTCATTTCTTCCCCATATCCCAAAGTGGATGACAACAGGAATAGACCGTCTATACTTTATTTCCCGATGTCCACCAGTGGTGGACAAACAGTAGGGGACAACGTTATAGGCCAAAGTTATGATCAAGGATATGCCAATATAAAAAACACCTAAACTCCTTATTCCTAATCAATAATTGTATTACATACGAAGTGTACATCGTAAGCACAGACTAATTGTAATAAAGAAAAGTACAAATTATATTAAACAATAAAAAAAAATGATCATACCCTATTGGTAACCCGAAATTGGATAAACTACCTTATAATCGCACCTCTATAGTATTTAGAAAAGGTAAAATTCTAATAATTACATAATAAAAAACACATATCCCATTGGTAAACGAAAATAGGTAAACTACTTTCACCCTAAGATTTGTAGGCAGCTGATTTATCTTATGAATGGTTACAAAAACTCAATATTCATATTAAAAATTGAAACTCAATATTCATAATAAAACAATGTTATAATATATTCCAACAATACCAAAAAGAACAACTTCAGAAAATTAATTTTTAAATGTTTTTGCATATTTATTTTTTGCGTCCTTTGATATAATTGCGTGTTCGACATCAAGCTATTTTCAGACACCGGTGCACCTTCGGCAAATTTAAATTTAATAATGACAAGTCAATCTAGGTCAAGAGCAAATTAGCACCGGAAATGACCAAGTCTGACTTTTTTTAAACACGCTAAAAGAAAATTCACGCTTTCGTTTAATTTTACGGTTACTGGGGCGATTCGCTATGAACCGAATGTAGGGAAAAGTAAATTTAATTGATTCTAATGAAAACTATTGTATGAATTTATTTGGATTCGAAAAGTTCTAGTCTAAACGAATTAAACTTTTTGACCGGAGATAATTTGGAAATCATTTCTTTCTGTGTTGGTTTAAATAAAAATTGCTATGGAATGCCGTTAAAGAATTATTACTTTTACTTAGCTTGTTTTTTATCTATATTCTTTGTATTGTGACAATAAATTAACTGGCAGGTTTTTTAAGCTACGTTTTCATCTGCGTTGACGTTAATGGTAATGTCCAATAACGCGTTAACTAAGGCATTTTAAAGAACGTCGTTTGTAAATTAACACGTCAAAGTGTTGGCTACATCTGCGTAACGACTAGATTAAAGTGTTAAAGGTGGAGCCGTAGCAATAAAAAGTTTACTTTTGTGCCCAAAAGAAATGAATGTTCCCGAAACTTAAAAACGCTTCAAAGTCCTTTGACCTTTGCTTTCATAATTTGCGCTTCGTATGTAAATTTTATTAAAAGGAATCAAGTTCAACATACGTATTTGTTGTTTTTTTATTGAACATTATGAATAAAACATACAATGTTATTTGATAACACATCAACTGCCGCAGCCAACAGAGCAAACACAATATAAATTTCATTGTTTGGGGGACACTTAACAGCTTTGCTGAAGTAATTTTTTGGATTGCGACAAACAATTTACTTAAGTTCACAGTACAGCTAAAAAAGTCTCAAACGCGGATGGACGATATAGTCAATAATTCAAAAGCATTTACTTAATTAATTTCTAGTTTTTTTATGCACAACGGAGTAGTGCTTCCCCTTTATCTCACCTGATGTTAACTAACGGGCCGAAGGTAGAAGCGCACTACACCCGGAATCCTCATCACTGAGGAACTGGCTATCTTACCTCTAACTGCCAGAACACACCATTTTTAAATTGTTGTTATGGCGTGAGAGAGAGAGAGACTTAGGTAAGACAGTGGTAGCTAGCCAGGCGAACTTGAAATAAGCCCTACCAACCAAACCGAGTACAAATTGTACCTCCTCTGGGAATCGAACCCGGGACCCCTGCGTCTTACACGGGTGGGCAAACCACTAGACCACAGAGGCGGTTAGAGGTAGGTACTTCCATGATGTCCAATCATCCTTTCATCAGACAAAGCCTCAAACTGTCATGGCGGAAGCCTGATGCGGAACGCACACCGTGTCAAATTACAACATGGCTGGTGATATGTCGCATCTGTTCAGCTGGTTATTGTTTGACGAGGTCGGAACCTTGACTCTGGTCGAGACTGACATGATTAAAGGGTTGTCCGTGACCAGTCATCCTTTTTGCGTTTTATTAAAAGATAATTTTAACATAATATTTGAACCGTCAGGCTGTGTTCTGACGATAACACACGACCCGACCCACATACACCCGAACTCAACTCAACCGCAGCCCACTCCTTGAAATACATCGAATACAGTTATAAGTTTTATCATAAAATTCAATTAACAGCCTATCAATGTGTTCTAAAACTTTTATGACACATTAATAAGCTCCGTTATATTTTGTAATGCAACTGCACTGCACACGCCCTACGCTCAACCCGAACTCAGCTCAAATTCAACCCGAACTCGACTCAAACTCAACCTGAACGCACCTCAAACTCACCTGAACATTACACAGAGGAGCTCATTAATGTGTTATACCTATATTAGACACTAAATTGTAAGCGATGGGCTGCGGTGGAGGTGAGTTTGAGTTGAGTTCGGATTGAGGTCGGATCCTGTGTTATCGTCTGAGAACGCAATATTACAAACTAATTATTGCGGTAATGTTACTGCTCTTTGCGGTGTGTCGGTTTACCTAATTTAAATCTCAAAACACTTTATTCTTTACAAATAATAATAAAATGTATCAATTTCATTCTCATTTGAGCACATAAAAATAATAAAAGAGCTTATAAATTAATCTTTGCTTTCTTGATTTTTTTTGTTGCAAATAAAACTAACCTTATTTATTCTTATTTATGATGATTGAAACAGATCGTAGAATTCTCATTGAAATTATTTTAATTGATTCACACTTGATCTGTAATTAACCAATGTAGAACAAAGACATCTGATTAAATAATTATTTGCATTCGTGTTTGTAACTAGTATTTTTTAAACTAATGTATTTTAATTGTTTTGCCATGGTCATTTTAATTGTTAAAGCTCACACTTATAATATTTTGAATAAAAATCTCTGCGTCAGTGAAGCTAGAAATAATACCAAAACTTTTATTTATTTCTAAAAATTTTCATATAATTCTTATCGGAAATAAAGTTTCTTAACTATCATCATCATCCTCCTGCCCTTATCCCAATTTATTTGTAGTGCTATGTCTACACAAAATAAAATTTTGCGCTCGTAGAACGACCATTATTGGGGTCGGCGCAGCATGTAATACATACTGCATTAGGTTTTGGCAAAGTTTTACTATCGGCCGCCTGCCTGACACCAACCCTCCTCGGGAATGCTGTTGTTGACAGTTTCCTCGCTGCCATTCGAGTGACCCTTTGTGCGATGGTCTGCACCGGGTCCCTAAAAAAACTTCCCTCTATCGCCTTCTACGATACCCACGGGATGAGATGGGACAGTCCTATTCTTAACCGGAGCTGTGCGGCAAGTTTCTTAACCATAACAAATAAAAATAAATAAATAAAAATCTCGAAACAATATCGCGAAAATACACCGATATAAATTAAAACCAGAAAAAAACCAACATTGCAATACCCCATTCAAAGCAAGAACAACAAAACGCCATTATATGCGTTTCTCAAAAAAAATGCAACGACAGTTTACCACGGCGATTCTATCTCTTGCATCAGTCTCATTAATACAATCGCCATGTTGTAATACCATGGCCCTTGGCTGTATACATGTGAACTCACTAACAATGGTACGAACAAAGATACTCCTGGTGTAAGTTACAGTATCTGTGGATCGGCCGACCTTCGCGGTAAGGACCTGTTCTCACGCCCATTCGTCTTGAACTACGAATGAGGTTATTAGATCATGTGCGATGACCTTAAGTTCACTACGATCTACGGTGAAGACTGCAGATGTTATGACCCTTCATTCGTTAACGTTAAAAGCATGTCAATTATTTTTACTTCTATTGTGATCTATAAGACTATTATGTATATTTAAAGTAAAAACATAAGAGCTTAATATCATTTCGCGTAATTCCTCATCTCCTTGCCCTTATACCAGAGGGCCTATTACAAAAAACAAAAAAACATCACGATAAGCTAATAAGAGCGCACGTCCCACTCCGTGGCACTGTTAACTCACAAATAAGGTTCAATATCAAGTAAATTTGACGACGAATTGCATTTGACTATCGTGATTCTTTTTTGTAATAGGCCCTCAGTTTATTTGGGGTCAGCGTAGAAGGTAAGTCCTTCTCTTCCATTATTTCCCGTCATCCGTCACCTCCTGATTCACTCCTTTCCATAAACAACATTCTGCATACAATCCATCCATCTTTTCTGCGACTTCCTCTATGAATTTTCATACAATCACTCTTATAGTAACATCGTCTTTCATCCCTTGTTCCACTTTCAAACTTCCTCTCACACACTCATTTTTTTACATTTGTGTTACTTCACACATCTATCTTAGCATTCTCATCTCACATTTTATTTCACGTAATTATGAATGTCAATTTATATCAAATTCAATCAATATATCTCTTAAGTTTTGCACAACAAATATTAACTAATGTGGGTATAATGTGTGGGATCTAGCATTCACTTTGGTCGTACAATTCGTAGGCGCTCTTGATTTGGTAACAACATGTTATTAAAAACTATTAAACCGTTGTGACGGGCCGTTTGAAAACTTTTATGACACATTAATAAGCTCCGTTATATTTTGTAATGCAACTGCACTGCACACGCCCCACGCTCAACCCGAACTCAGCTCAAATTCAACCCGAACTCGACTCAAACTCAACCCGAACGCACCTCAAACTCACCTGAACATTACACAGAGGAGCTCATTAATGTGTTATACCTATATTAGACACTAAATTGTAAGCGATGTAGTTCAAAGTGGGCTGCGGTGGAGGTGAGTTTGAGTTGAGTTCGGATTGAGGTCGGATCCTGTGTTATTATGGCCGTTTGAATCTTATATGGTTGTTTAAACAGCTTTTAATCTAAATCTAATGCTGAAAACACACTTACGCTTAATTCTAATCATTCTCGTGCTGATGAACCCCAGTATACGTTTTGGGGTGCGAACTGACACGTTGGGGTACGAGTTTTAAATTTCGAACGTCTTTGGAAGCTTCTGGTCTTAAGAGAAATTCTTCTCTGAAGACTAAAATCTTCTCAGAAGATTTATGTTTACCTTCTTGAGATGCGATATAGGTTAAAAAGGTACTGCTTTTAAAATAAAACACTAGTACTACAGTCTACAAAACAGTAAATCAACTTGTGACTACGGCAGCTGCAAAGGTGCCGAACCGTCGGGAAATTCATAAATCTAACCAAAAACCTAATATATATACGTCAAAAAGACTACAATAAAATCGTTAGTATGCGTAAAGTGTTTTATTTCCATGTAAGTAAAAGTAGTAAGGTACGTGCGGAAATCTTAAAAGTGAATGTAGAATCTTAGAAGTGAAGAAATAGGATAAAGGTGCTTTTTTACTTTTGTCCGTAAAAAACGATATTATTGATAGAGAAATATATTTATAGTTATCCTAAATTAAGCACTAAATCTAGATAAAATAAGTTATATCAGTTGGTTTTTTACGCACGATAACACTAATATAATAAATAATCGATTCTGAGAAGCTCGGATTGTGAAATGAGTCACTAGGATCAACTATTGAGCCATTCGTTGGAAGGCGTAGACAATCTTATCTGAGATCGAGAGATAAATGACGATCGGCTTACCAACATGGTGGTCGCCATTTTCAAGCTTGATTTTTAATTAAAGACTCAATATGATATCTTAACGACTATAGTACGCCCTCTTATTACTTTTAAGGTGCTCCCTCACCGGGAGCATTCACGTGTACTGTAGCATTATAGATTTGTCTTTGAGCATTACATTACAATAATACCTCCCTGACTGACGAGCATTCGCTCGGTTCTCCTCCTTCACTGATGTATTCATTACAAGGTGCGCATTGTAATGCTCGGTTCTCCTCCTTCACTGATGTAATGCTCAAATCTGTAACGTTACATTACACGCGAATGCTCCCGGTAAGGGAGCACCTTTATAACCAATATCTTTTATAACTGATATTATTATTATCTTAGTGGCTCTGTAGATCTGTAGACCTCGCGTTGGTGACATTTTTGAACATTTTCCGCAATGGCGGAAATATGATTTCCCCATATCTCCGCCATTTTGAAAATTTCGAAAAACTGATTCGACAAAAAATCATTTCACCCTTTCCAAAAATGTCAAAAACACGAGGTCTACACCACAACCTCATAGAGCCACTGTAGTTTTATAACTGACACCCTTTAAATATTAAAGGCTTTAATATTCTTTAACACACACAAACGTGCTTCTAACGGCCTAGACTCAATGATTTTGAATTTGAATTTAAGTAGCGGGGTAAACAAAAGTACCTTGTTAGTCTATTTGAATAAGAGTGATATCATGTCATATGACTGATATGTAAATTGAGCTGGGAGCTACAAACAGCTTGCAGGAAGCAGTTATCGCCCCATTAGCGATGTTTCGCAACTGCGGTTCCCACGAGATTCTGCAACCGCGACTGGCTTTAGGATCGCGAGCTGCAACTTCTTTTGTATGACATATATCTGTTAATTATTTCCATTCATTTCTTTGTCTGACATAAGACTACTTATACTTGTATCTTTTTGAATGTCAGGGAATGTTAAATGATATGACTCGTAGTAATTAGTTGCGCTTGCGTCGTTAGTTCAAAAAACTTTTTTAAAAACACGTTTTTATAACGGACTTAATTATTACAAAAATATCGGACTACATTAAAACGGACTAGTAAAAACAGACTAAAAAGTAAAAAATAAAATTTTCTGTAAATATTTATAACCCTATACCTACAGAAATTTTAAACCTTAAAACGTGGGGCGCATTTTGTAAAATGTATTATTCATATTGTCTTTAGCATGCACCCCACGTTTTTAGGTTTAAAATTTCTGTAGGTATAGAGTTATAAATATTTAAAGAAAGTTTTATTTTTTACTTTGTAGCAGTGTTGCCAGTGGCCGATAGTCAAAAGTAACACAAGACAGCTCAAAAAGTAACATTTTCTTATTTTATGTAGAAATCGACTCTACTGTATTATGATTATTGATAGCACACACAAGTCGACAACAAACAAATCAGAGTGGTTGGTTTGTTTGTTGTCGAGTGCCGTAAATAGCCCTTTCTGCGCCCTGTGCGAGCTTCTATAACTGCGCCCTTAGGTTTATTTAGATATTATTGGATACCCTACAATTTTGTGGAGGGCCAGGTGTAGTATTTTTGGGCCATAATAAATGCCCAATAGTCAGGGGTGGCCTGAGGCAAGTCTATAGTAACGAAATCGGCCACGCAGCGCGATTTTTAGTCAGGTTCATCAACTAATCTTGTAATCTTGCTCGTGTATAGTGAAGAAAACGGCCGCGCAGCGCGATTTTTGGTCAGTTTCATCCAGATAACCTTGAAATCTTGCCTTTTTATAGCAATAAAACGGCCGCGGAGCGCGATTTTTGGTCAGTTTCATCCAGATAACCTTGTAATCTTGCCTTTTTATAGCAATAAAACGGCCGCGGAGCGCGATTTTTGGTCAGTTTCATCCAGATAACCTTGTAATCTTGCCTGTTTATAGCAATAAAACGGCCGCGCAGCGCGATTTTTAGCCAGTTTCATTCACTAATCTTGTAATCTAGCTTGTTTATAGTAAACAAAACGGCCGCGCAGCGCGATTTTTAGTCAGTTTCATAATTTCATTCAGTCAAGGTGATAAAGTAATGCACAAGGAACTTGGTGTTGGTGGACCAATTATTATCTAATATTTTGGAGGAAAAATCTTTTTTCTTCAATTTCATTAGACGTTTTTGGTGATACTGGCATGTACGGATGTGTTGGAACGAGCACTAGGGGCGCAGGGGGAACTTATCAGGAGCAAACCGAACAAATAATTAGTCCTAGTGAGTCTGGCCATTCTTGCTCCCCCCAGAGTCTATGCCCTGTGCCTGGGCACCGATAGCACCGCCTCATTTATGGCACTGCGGCAACCACTTCACAAAATTCCACTATTCTGCTTCAAACTTTCGGTTGGTTGAAGATTATTTAAAAAAAGTTTTGTCTTCAATCGAAGTTCGTGCTATTGCTATGTTCCTCATTCTTCACCTTTATTTTGTACCTTATTTGCTGACGACATATCAGTAGTAATTACAGATGATAAGACAGAAAACTATGAAACAAAAATTAACAAATCAGTAAATGACATTATATTATGGTTAGAATCAAATAATCTGAAAGTTAATTTAGAAAAAACAAATTACATGACATTTTATAATAGGAAGAAAAATATCAATGACATAACTATTAAATGCAAAGACGTAACAATAAAGGAATGTAATGTCGCAAATTTCTTAGGCATCACTATTGACAATCAGTGCTCCTGGAAATTTCACGTAGATAAAATCTGTAAGAAGATAAATAGATTCGCTTATGCACTTTGGCGTCTGACAAAAGTAAGTCACATTAATACAGCTCTCCAAGCTTACCATGGCTACGTGGCATCTAATTTGAGATACAGCATTATTATTTGGGGAAACTCCACTGAAATCAACAGATTATTTGTCTCACAAAAACAATGCGTACGCGGACTAGCCGATGTTGACTCGAGGACTTCATGTAGACCTTACTTTCGCAAATTCCATAGTTTAACGATACACTGCCTATATATACTTGAATGTTGCTTGTTCGTCAAAAAACACCCGTACTTATTTCCTAAGTGGTCCGAACACTGCAAATTTAACACAAAGAATAAAGACAGACTGGTCTATCCTAGTACGAAAACAGCATTATATTCTAGAAATTGCTTTCCAATGATTATAAAAATATTCAATAAATTGCCTAATGAATTCAAACGATATCCATTTAATAGTTTTAAATTTAAACTGATGACATGGCTGATTGATAAATGCTATTATTCTGTAAATGACTATCTCAAGGATAATGATATAAATTCGGTGCTTCGTTCAAAATGATTACCAACATGCTTAGCCTTATAAGTTAATGTCTAATTTTAACTAATTAAATAACTAATTTCTTTTAATAATTAATTGTGACTTAATTTTATATACTTACCTACTTTATGTGATTTTTTGCATGCTGAAAAGCAAGATATGTTAAGCAACCTAACTTTAATTTACCAACTTGTAAAACCATGTCTTTCGCAAATAAAATGTTCATTTCTTTCAAGTGTGAAAAGGAAAAAGAAAATAAACGACTGACGACAAGACGGCCCAAAATTAAGTGTGTGTGCCAATACGAACGAAAACTTCCTTTGGTGCGTTCTGTCTCACGATTATTTTTTGTTTGCTGGAAAATATTTGAGCCTTTTTGATTAAGTTTCAAAAGTAACGTAAAAGTAACATTTTGAGTCGTGTAACATGGAGGTAACACGAGAGGGTCAAAAGTAACACAAAATGTTACAAAAGTAACATTCTGGCAACGCTGCTTTGTAGTCTGTTTTTACTAGTTCGTTTTTAATGTTTTTAGTCCGATATTTTTGTAATAATTGAGTCCGTTATAAAAACGTGTTTTTAAAAAAGTTTTTTTTTCAGTAAATTATTATTTTCTGCTTTTTAGTTAACGAGCTAAAACTAAAAATATACCATCTCCTATCGGAGCACTCGTCAAGACGATTCAAACGAGCCCAAACACGATCGGGTTGCATGGTTTTATTACAGAGTCCCAGTGGCCTTCTTCCGGCTCCATCATCAGACCCTGGAAACTATTTCCTAACAAAGTACTCGTCAAGACGATTCATTTGCTAATGGTTTTCTGTATAAAAGGTATCTGTATGACCTGACTATCAACCATTTCAATGTCCCCACTGCTGGGGCACAGGCCATCCTTATGGGTGGATAAGAAGGAGGGGCCATAACCCACCACGCGGGCCCAATGTGGATTGATTCGGATCGCAAATGCACCCGGGACCAACGGCTCACGTGCCTTCCAAAACTCGGAGAAGATAATATATTTTTGGTCACCCATTCCTTGAGCGACTCTTGCGAAAGTAGCATTAACCTCCGCAATCGCTGGGCCAGGCTCTAAACGACTGCTCAATCGAGCTCCTCTGCATATTACCTACTAAATTGGATTTTGACTACTATTACTAAATAAAAAATGACCATTTTTAATTTCAGTAGGTACCTACTATATAACGCCTGCCGAGCTTTGAAATTGAAAGTAACAACACCCTCCCTCTGAAAAGGCCTACGTCTTGCTGTAGACTGATATCGCATATATTTTGCAATATTATTTTCATACAAATACTTAGTTTTAGCATAAATCATTACCGACTCGACTGTTATCGAGCTAAATCATAGCTAAATACTAAACAATTCGTAAACTTGAACTAGCCAACCTTAACCCATATGAAATTCCATATATCGAATTTATTTTATTTACTACTTAGAGGTAGACTTTAAAAGCCGTAATAAGCCAGAAATTAGGAATTACTTTAGCATACCAAAAAAAGCGTTCTGCAAAATTAGTAAATGCTCACCTAATCCAAAACCTCCCAAGAAGATTTGGTGAGCATTTACTAATTCTGGGTTATGTTAGGTCATCAGTCACAGATGAAGCCATAACAAATATGTCTCTGTTCTTAAATTTATTGCAAATGATAAATATTATTTTAACTTATATAATTATGTAATCACAAATTTCATAAAAATTACTTCATTACTTCATAGGCTTTAAGAAACGATACCGTAGGATTTTATTACATGTAGCGACATACCACAATTGTCTTTGAACAAAAGATATTGAGAAACAGCAAATAGATTATGGGATAAAGTTTTTATTGTAGCGAGTTTTAACCTTGATCTGTGAGTGAACGACTTTTAACATTATAATAATGATACTAGATTAGATTACCTACTGTGCCATTTTTAGGGTTCCGTACCCAAAGAGTAAAAACGGGACCCTATTACTAAGCCTCCGCTGTCCGTCTGTCTGTCTGTCTGTCTGTCACCAGGCTGTATCTCATGAACCGTGATAGCTAGACAGTTGAAATTTTCACAGATGATGTATTTCTGTTGCCGCTATAACAACAAATAGTAAAAACAGAATGAAATAAATATTTAAGGGGGGCTCCCATACAACAAACGTGACTTTTTGCTGTTTTTTTAGTACGGAACCCTTCGTGCGCGAGTCCGACTCGCACTTGGCCAGTTTTTTTTGTGATAGTTACGTAATAATCAAATGAATTATCTAACAAAGAACGAATTATGGTAAAATTAATGTAATTTAAGTTTTTGTTTCAAATCTAAATGTTAGTCGTGTTAATGTTAAATGATATGACTCTTAGTAATTAGTTGCGCTTGCGTCGTTAATTCAAAAACCTTTTTAAAAACACGTTTTTATAACGGACTTAATTATTACAAAAATATCGGACTACATTAAAACGGACTAGTAAAAACAGACTAAAAAGTAAAAAATAAAATTTTCTGTAAATATTTATAACCCTATACCTACAGAAATTTTAAACCTTAAAACGTGGGGCGCATTTTGTAAAATGTATTATTCATATTGTCTTTAGCATGCACCCCACGTTTTTAGGTTTAAAATTTCTGTAGGTATAGAGTTATAAATATTTAAAGAAAATTTTATTTTTTACTTTGTAGCAGTGTTGCCAGTGGCCGATAGTCAAAAGTAACACAAGACAGCTCAAAAAGTAACATTTTCTTATTTTATGTAGAAATCGACTCTACTGTATTATGATTATTGATAGCACACACAAGTCGACAACAAACAAATCAGAGTGGTTGGTTTGTTTGTTGTCGAGTGCCGTAAATAGCCCTTTCTGCGCCCTGTGCGAGCTTCTATAACTGCGCCCTTAGGTTTATTTAGATATTATTGGATACCCTACAATTTTGTGGAGGGCCAGGTGTAGTATTTTTGGGCCATAATAAATGCCCAATAGTCAGGGGTGGCCTGAGGCAAGTCTATAGTAACGAAATCGGCCACGCAGCGCGATTTTTAGTCAGGTTCATCAACTAATCTTGTAATCTTGCTCGTGTATAGTGAAGAAAACGGCCGCGCAGCGCGATTTTTGGTCAGTTTCATCCAGATAACCTTGAAATCTTGCCTTTTTATAGCAATAAAACGGCCGCGGAGCGCGATTTTTGGTCAGTTTCATCCAGATAACCTTGTAATCTTGCCTTTTTATAGCAATAAAACGGCCGCGGAGCGCGATTTTTGGTCAGTTTCATCCAGATAACCTTGTAATCTTGCCTGTTTATAGCAATAAAACGGCCGCGCAGCGCGATTTTTAGCCAGTTTCATTCACTAATCTTGTAATCTAGCTTGTTTATAGTAAACAAAACGGCCGCGCAGCGCGATTTTTAGTCAGTTTCATAATTTCATTCAGTCAAGGTGATAAAGTAATGCACAAGGAACTTGGTGTTGGTGGACCAATTATTATCTAATATTTTGGAGGAAAAATCTTTTTTCTTCAATTTCATTAGACGTTTTTGGTGATACTGGCATGTACGGATGTGTTGGAACGAGCACTAGGGGCGCAGGGGGAACTTATCAGGAGCAAACCGAACAAATAATTAGTCCTAGTGAGTCTGGCCATTCTTGCTCCCCCCAGAGTCTATGCCCTGTGCCTGGGCACCGATAGCACCGCCTCATTTATGGCACTGCGGCAACCACTTCACAAAATTCCACTATTCTGCTTCAAACTTTCGGTTGGTTGAAGATTATTTAAAAAAAGTTTTGTCTTCAATCGAAGTTCGTGCTATTGCTATGTTCCTCATTCTTCACCTTTATTTTGTACCTTATTTGCTGACGACATATCAGTAGTAATTACAGATGATAAGACAGAAAACTATGAAACAAAAATTAACAAATCAGTAAATGACATTATATTATGGTTAGAATCAAATAATCTGAAAGTTAATTTAGAAAAAACAAATTACATGACATTTTATAATAGGAAGAAAAATATCAATGACATAACTATTAAATGCAAAGACGTAACAATAAAGGAATGTAATGTCGCAAATTTCTTAGGCATCACTATTGACAATCAGTGCTCCTGGAAATTTCACGTAGATAAAATCTGTAAGAAGATAAATAGATTCGCTTATGCACTTTGGCGTCTGACAAAAGTAAGTCACATTAATACAGCTCTCCAAGCTTACCATGGCTACGTGGCATCTAATTTGAGATACAGCATTATTATTTGGGGAAACTCCACTGAAATCAACAGATTATTTGTCTCACAAAAACAATGCGTACGCGGACTAGCCGATGTTGACTCGAGGACTTCATGTAGACCTTACTTTCGCAAATTCCATAGTTTAACGATACACTGCCTATATATACTTGAATGTTGCTTGTTCGTCAAAAAACACCCGTACTTATTTCCTAAGTGGTCCGAACACTGCAAATTTAACACAAAGAATAAAGACAGACTGGTCTATCCTAGTACGAAAACAGCATTATATTCTAGAAATTGCTTTCCAATGATTATAAAAATATTCAATAAATTGCCTAATGAATTCAAACGATATCCATTTAATAGTTTTAAATTTAAACTGATGACATGGCTGATTGATAAATGCTATTATTCTGTAAATGACTATCTCAAGGATAATGATATAAATTCGGTGCTTCGTTCAAAATGATTACCAACATGCTTAGCCTTATAAGTTAATGTCTAATTTTAACTAATTAAATAACTAATTTCTTTTAATAATTAATTGTGACTTAATTTTATATACTTACCTACTTTATGTGATTTTTTGCATGCTGAAAAGCCTAACTTTAATTTACCAACTTGTAAAACCATGTCTTTCGCAAATAAAATGTTCATTTCTTTCAAGTGTGAAAAGGAAAAAGAAAATAAACGACTGACGACAAGACGGCCCAAAATTAAGTGTGTGTGCCAATACGAACGAAAACTTCCTTTGGTGCGTTCTGTCTCACGATTATTTTTTGTTTGCTGGAAAATATTTGAGCCTTTTTGATTAAGTTTCAAAAGTAACGTAAAAGTAACATTTTGAGTCGTGTAACATGGAGGTAACACGAGAGGGTCAAAAGTAACACAAAATGTTACAAAAGTAACATTCTGGCAACGCTGCTTTGTAGTCTGTTTTTACTAGTTCGTTTTTAATGTTTTTAGTCCGATATTTTTGTAATAATTGAGTCCGTTATAAAAACGTGTTTTTAAAAAAGTTTTTTTTTCAGTAAATTATTATTTTCTGCTTTTTAGTTAACGAGCTAAAACTAAAAATATACCATCTCCTATCGGAGCACTCGTCAAGACGATTCAAACGAGCCCAAACACGATCGGGTTGCATGGTTTTATTACAGAGTCCCAGTGGCCTTCTTCCGGCTCCATCATCAGACCCTGGAAACTATTTCCTAACAAAGTACTCGTCAAGACGATTCATTTGCTAATGGTTTTCTGTATAAAAGGTATCTGTATGACCTGACTATCAACCATTTCAATGTCCCCACTGCTGGGGCACAGGCCATCCTTATGGGTGGATAAGAAGGAGGGGCCATAACCCACCACGCGGGCCCAATGTGGATTGATTCGGATCGCAAATGCACCCGGGACCAACGGCTCACGTGCCTTCCAAAACTCGGAGAAGATAATATATTTTTGGTCACCCATTCCTTGAGCGACTCTTGCGAAAGTAGCATTAACCTCCGCAATCGCTGGGCCAGGCTCTAAACGACTGCTCAATCGAGCTCCTCTGCATATTACCTACTAAATTGGATTTTGACTACTATTACTAAATAAAAAATGACCATTTTTAATTTCAGTAGGTACCTACTATATAACGCCTGCCGAGCTTTGAAATTGAAAGTAACAACACCCTCCCTCTGAAAAGGCCTACGTCTTGCTGTAGACTGATATCGCATATATTTTGCAATATTATTTTCATACAAATACTTAGTTTTAGCATAAATCATTACCGACTCGACTGTTATCGAGCTAAATCATAGCTAAATACTAAACAATTCGTAAACTTGAACTAGCCAACCTTAACCCATATGAAATTCCATATATCGAATTTATTTTATTTACTACTTAGAGGTAGACTTTAAAAGCCGTAATAAGCCAGAAATTAGGAATTACTTTAGCATACCAAAAAAAGCGTTCTGCAAAATTAGTAAATGCTCACCTAATCCAAAACCTCCCAAGAAGATTTGGTGAGCATTTACTAATTCTGGGTTATGTTAGGTCATCAGTCACAGATGAAGCCATAACAAATATGTCTCTGTTCTTAAATTTATTGCAAATGATAAATATTATTTTAACTTATATAATTATGTAATCACAAATTTCATAAAAATTACTTCATTACTTCATAGGCTTTAAGAAACGATACCGTAGGATTTTATTACATGTAGCGACATACCACAATTGTCTTTGAACAAAAGATATTGAGAAACAGCAAATAGATTATGGGATAAAGTTTTTATTGTAGCGAGTTTTAACCTTGATCTGTGAGTGAACGACTTTTAACATTATAATAATGATACTAGATTAGATTACCTACTGTGCCATTTTTAGGGTTCCGTACCCAAAGAGTAAAAACGGGACCCTATTACTAAGCCTCCGCTGTCCGTCTGTCTGTCTGTCTGTCTGTCACCAGGCTGTATCTCATGAACCGTGATAGCTAGACAGTTGAAATTTTCACAGATGATGTATTTCTGTTGCCGCTATAACAACAAATAGTAAAAACAGAATGAAATAAATATTTAAGGGGGGCTCCCATACAACAAACGTGACTTTTTGCTGTTTTTTTAGTACGGAACCCTTCGTGCGCGAGTCCGACTCGCACTTGGCCAGTTTTTTTTGTGATAGTTACGTAATAATCAAATGAATTATCTAACAAAGAACGAATTATGGTAAAATTAATGTAATTTAAGTTTTTGTTTCAAATCTAAATGTTAGTCGTGACTGTTAAACATTTTTAAGATGACGATTGCATTAGTTAGTAATGGTTTAGTTTTTCACGTTTGGTTTTTTTTTAATTTTGACTAAAATTACCTACAAAAACAGTTATTTTCAAAATTGTTAAAAAACTTTCTGGGAAAAATGAGAAAATTCTTTCACGTGTTTTTTAAAACGTTTTCTAAAATATAAAGCGTCTTTCTATACTAACGATTATATGTCTTTCAAAACTCTTTACGCCGCATCGCAGCTTGGGTCAGCGAATTCGTCTATCTGAGTTTAGCAAGTGCATCAGTTAAGCAACTTTTGCTATGGTCGGTCATTGGATGGGTGACCAAAAATGTACTATGTAGAGCTCTTCCGTGCTTCGGAAGGCACGTTAAGCCGTTGGTCCCGGTTACGTTTGCATTCGTTAACACATACCAATCCGAATTGGGCCTGCGTGGTTGGTTATGGCCCATCCTCTTTGTCCATTCATAAGGAAGGGCTGTGCCCCAGCAGTGGGGACATTATTATTTTTATTTTATTAATCAATAAAACAATGCAATATTAATATGACTGTTTCTTTATTTCCAGGTCCACAGTAAAGGGTTGAAGTTCGGCATTTACGAGGACTACGGCAACTTCACCTGCGCCGGATATCCGGGCGTCGTCGGCCATCTTGCTGGTGGTGAGTTATTTTTTTTAATAATTACTGTAGTCATAATCATATGGCATAGTTTTTCCTGTCAAAAATATATTATTGAGATGTAACACCACACTACACAATATCGTCGTTGCAAAACCCATCACACAAAACACAAGTGATAAAATCAAAGCTATTGTAAAAAACTAAAACTAAGTCTTATTTTTTATTTCTTTTTTAGATTATTTGGATAAATAAATAATAAGATATGCTTTTCACTAGAAAGTTATTTTGGTCTATAACTGGTCGATACTATATACTGGTCGGTATAACTGTTCGAAAATAGTTTTCAACTATTTGCAAAACAGGCCCTCTACTTTTGTAAATTTGTAGATTAGATTCTGTACCGAAATTGTACCGCGCCGAAATGATGTTGTGCCGAAAAATTTGTAAGACCATTGAAATCCAAGCGTCCAGCGACAATAAGCGAATAAAGGCTCTAAAATGACACGTTAGAAGAAACGACGATATTATTATGTTATCAGAATTGAGGCAATCAGTTCTAATGACTGGTTGGTGCAATGCAACTGTAGCTATCCTGCCTATTTCTGGCTTTGAGTCCTGCCCCCCTAGCATGACCAGCATAACACGATATATATCGCGTGATATAGTGTTATGACACGTTTAACTGTCAAAAAGACAAAGGAGTTTGACAGTTGAGTGTCGATAAAATGCTATATCACGTGATATATATATCGGTCATGCTAGGGGGGCTGGTAGAGGCAATAACAAATACTAGTGTAGTGTCTCTCAGCTGTAGATCTCGCGTTTGTGACATTTTTGAACATTTTTCGAAACGGCTGAAATATGTTCTCTTTTTCGAAAAATTAAATCGTCCAATATGATATATATAATAGTTATCGAACCTGCCCCCCTAGCCAAAGTAACATTTGCAAATTTTCGTTATTGTTATAGTTGTGTTATTGTTAGCGAAAACTTGCAAATGTTACTTTGGCTAGGGGGTCTGCTCACAAAATTTCACGAAAATCGGTTGACAAATGCGACCTATAGAAGAGAACAGACGGACAGCCGGACATACGAAAGAATTTTTGCCCAAGCTGAAACGAAGACGCTTTGCTTGCACTTCGCATTCGCTCGGTCAATATTTCTGAATCATTATGCGATAGCATTCCTTCTCATCTCGAGTCATGGAAAAGGCATTGACCGGAACCCAAACCAATTTGTAAATTTTGCTGATGGTAATTTATTTTCAAATATTTTATTTTCTTTTCTTTTGATACGTTCTAAAGTTATACAAACGTATTGCAAATTTTTAACAATTTGAATATAATCTCTGTTGCATAACTCCCTCCATGTTGCATACATATTGCAAATAGATATTGACCGAATTCGAATGATATGTGAGCTGACACCAAAATGATTGATAAATAGACATATTTAATTCAGATGATGTCCGAAACACACAACACTAAAGCTAGCCCATTTGACAGTTAGGTAACATAACACCACGTCACCAAATATTAAGTGGGTATAGTCAACAACAAAAGTTGCTTATACTTTCGTACTTTATCACAGCAACTTTTTTGGTTAAAATGTTACAAACTGTGATACCTTTTCGTCAAAAAAGTTGCTATGACATAGTACTAACTACTACTACTACTGCCCAGAACAGCCGCTTGGAGCAAAACACGATTAACCTTACCACCACATAGACATTACGTACAGGCAATCTCAGATAAAACCAGGTTATAGTAAGTTCAGTATTGTTCAGCCATAAGAAAATTCTTAGTTCTTGGTTCAGCTCCCTAGTAGCGCAAGCAATATAACACATGGCAGAAATATTTTGGAGGAGTGGCGCTTTTGTGAAGAGTACATTTCATTATATTTATTGACCACGTATGAAAAACACACGATCTTGTTTGGCACTTATTACGAGTATATGTATAACCACGTATAACTTAAAACAAAAGAGCAAAGCAATCGACAAAACATCTCTACATCTTAATTTTTGGGCGTGTCTCAAATGTCTAAATAACACAAACCACAACAATGCAAGTTACCTCAAGCTTGCAAATAAAAGACGCTCCAATGATTACAGGAATGTAAGCAATAAATACGAGAGCGTTGCGTGTTCGCTACTCGCGTCCATTCGATCGACAATTCGATATGATAATCGATATTATCGAGTCATCTTCCTGAATCGGTAAACACCGTCTTGTCCCATCGGGTGATGAATTATGAGGTTGAGGTTTGAGACATTTATTTCTCTAAAAGAATTCACATTCACTTATAAGAGAAATACACTATAGTCTTAAAAATAAATCTTAGAAACTAGTAAGTGCAGCAGACAAGTTCGTAAATATTAATTTTTTTTTTTTTTGTTAGGTTACCCACATTGCATTCGTAAAACAATTTCTTACAGTTGCAGCAAGTTGGTCTCTATTACGTATCGCTTAGTTGTTGCCGTATGAGTTAGCTCCAATAGACATTGGATGGCAATGAATGACAATGCATTAAAAACAAAAAGTATTTCACAACATTAAATACTGTTCGCCTCCGAAACAGTATCCTTATAATAATAATAATACAATACAAAAAATAAAATTGAAAAATATGCCTATTATAATAATAATAGTAATGATACTATCTTATTACCATTGCATTAACTTATTTTAGGAAAAATGGTTTAAAAAGTGTCGTTTTAGATTGTTTTTAAATTATCCGTTTATTAATGACTGTAGGTGTTATTAAAGCAACGTTAAAAACTATAGCATTTAGTGATTGATTTGTGACAGGAACTGACTACTAAGTTCCGTTTAAAGAAGCAATGACCATCAGCCATTTTTTTTAATGTCCCCACTGCTGGGGCACAGGCCTTCCTTAATGGGTGGATAAGGAGGACGGGCCATAGCCATAACCCACCACGCGGGCCCAATGCGGATTGGTGGATGTTAACGATTGCAAATGCAGCCGGGACCAACGGCTTAACGTGCCTTCCGAAGCACGAAGGAGGTCGAGATAGTAAATTTTTGGTCACCGATTCCATGACCGAACCTTGCGAAAGTTGCTTAACCTCCGCAATGGCTGGGCCAGGCGCTAAACCACAGCGCCACCGAGCTCCTCGATTTCGATCAAAGAAGCAATATTGTATCAATGACAGTCCCTACTTCGTAGACTTCCGTTCCCAGCTTTAGCATATTTCCAAAAAAAAATATAAGACTGAAAAACACAAAACCATTGAATAGAATTGCACAAATGATTACTTACACACAAATTATGAGCTTTGACGTCACTCATTCCTCTGTCATTAATTTCACAGACGCAGCAACATTCGCATCATGGGGCGTGGATTACGTAAAACTGGACGGATGCTACGCCCTTCCCGCTGACATGGACCACGGGTATCCAGATTTCGGCATCCAGCTGAACCGCACCGGCAGGCAGATGGTCTACTCCTGCAGCTGGCCCGTCTACCAGATATACGCTGGATTACAGGTAAAACAATCGAACAATGAGGATCAGTAACAGGTTTGAATCCTATAGTTTTATTGATATAATATAAACACATATTGATAGCTCTGAAACCTAGTGAAAGAATTTTTGAAATCCGTTTAGAAATAGTCGAGGTAATAGGGTTTGAGGGATTTCCCTCAATTGGCATTTGCCAAGCTCAATGCAATATGTGCTTTATTACGCACGACATAAGGTTCGCGTACGTCGCGATGACGTCATAAGGACCCCCAAAAAACCAGTGTTTAGCTCTTATAACTTCTCAGGTTTAAGAGATATCGTAAAAAAAAAATTACAGTTAATCATGTGGTGGCATAAGCTTTCTAATTAGCCACTAAACAAAAATCGTTACTGATCCTCATTAACCATAACATAGCAGAAAGCTAATCGTCAAACATGCACATGACATGGTCAACTCAATTACAGATGTGTCTGAGTGCCAGTTAAGGGTAACAACACAACTGTGTAGCTATCATCTATTGAGGTTCCGGTAGCTAGCGAAGATAATGTCTTGAAATCTTTTCAAGAGATTAACCAACCACATTTTGTACAGCAGACGAAAAAGGCTAATAAGGAAAACAGTCTAAAAGAACTCATGTTTTATGGCAAACCTTTCCAACTATCAATCAGACATACGTATAAACTTATCATAGCCATATTTTTCTACTTCCAGCCGAACTTCACATCGATCATCGAGCACTGCAACCTGTGGCGCAACTTCGACGACATCCAAGACTCGTGGGCCTCCGTCGAGTCTATTATAGACTACTACGGAAACCACCAGGACGTTATTGTTCCCAACGCTGGACCCGGACACTGGAATGATCCCGATATGGTAATATTGCACCTAGATTATTAAATTTTCTTAGGTACAAAAACAAACACAATATTTATTTATTTGTAATCATGTCTTGCTTTATCTCCACACAACTTAATGCACATACACAAACGGCATTTAAAACACACAGACAGCTTCGACACGCCTTTCTTTAATCACCGACTACTCTACACAAATGTTTCGCCTCTACAAAGAAAATCGTTCTAAAATGTAATGGTCTAACTAAGCCCTTGGTCTTCCTTATTTTTATGTTTTCAACATTTTGAAAAAGTAATATATGTAGCTTACTTCCGCAAACAATTAAATATATGCAAGATGCAAGCAAAGATCGTTTTGGTCTTGGTTTACGCACGATCTAACTCCTGAGGATGCTCCGGTTTGGGGCGAAACACGTGTAGAGTAGCCTAATTGGTGAAGCTGCAAGGTGTTGCTGTCTTGCTAAATGCAGGTGTATTGTGCACTGATATTTTGTGGTGTGCATGTGCATGTGCATATTTTTGCGGGCGGGCGGGCGGTGCATCTTGCATAATATTGTTTGCGGAAGTAAGCTACATATATTACTTTTTTCAAAATGGTTTGGGACTTCCGCCAAGTGGCGCCTGATTCAATCAAATAGTTATCAACATTATCTACGTGTATTAGTTTATTTTTGTTGTTTATGCTACAAATCTTGTGCCTTTAAAAACATGTATAAGCTAGGATATATCTAAATTTTATATCCAAGCTTATAATAAATTACCAAAACTTTAAATTACCCAAGACAGGAATAGCCGTTCCAGAAAGTTTATTTAATCTTTTAGATATAATTTTCTTCCTTTAGATAAAAATGCATAAGTAATACCTACATAAAAACCTACAATAACATTTTGAACCAATATATGACTGTCTCATATCAATTGTGTCAACCTCTTTTTTTGGGTTACAGCTGATCATCGGCAACTTCGGCTTATCATACGAGCAGAGTAAAACTCAATTCGCGATCTGGGCGATACTGGCGGCTCCGCTGCTGATGAGCGTGGACCTGCGCACCATCCGGCCCGAGTACAAGGCCATCCTGCAGAACAGGAAGATCATCGACGTCGACCAGGATCCGCTGGGCATACAGGGCAGGCGGATATACAAGGTACTTTGGTTTTATCTGATACAATCATTGGGGTATCTTGAAAAATTTTCTAGGGGGGGGCCTGGCCTCTTATTCCGGGTACTAGAGCCGCGTTAGTTTTGAAAGCCAATAGAAAAAATATACCAGGGTTTTACTGGGGTAGGCACCAGACTGTTCTAGGATGGGCACGGCCCAAGCCCCTTCCTACGCCAATGAATACAAGGGAAACGATCGTCATTAACTTCTATACTATAAGATCTTAATCATAACCCATGAGATCTTGCAGTCAAGACTCGGTATTAAAAAGAGCTTCAAGTGAAGAACGAAAGTGACTACGGCATAAATCCATAGCTGTTTCAATTCGAAGACCAAAATGATTACTACAACGAGATGTTTCGTCGAGAGTCTTCCTTTAAACCTCTTTTCTCCAAGATTTTAAGCCATTGCACCCAAGGTCCTTGAGAATCGAAGTTTCACGACAAGATACGCGTACGCTGTGGGTACTTTTTGTTACGTAACCAAGCCGATAGTGTGTAGACTTCAGTTCAGGGGCATACGTTATCTTCTGATCTTAAAGCTCCTTTTCATTGTAGAACCGCGGTATAGAGATCTGGTCGCGGGCGATAGTGACGATTCAGGGGCATACATTATTTTCTGATCTAACGCCCTTTGATTGCAGCACCGCGGGATAGAGATCTGGTCGCGACCGATAGTGCCGATCCAGGGGCAGTACTACTCGTACGCGGTGGCGTTCGTCAACCGGCGCACGGACGGCACGCCCTCCGACGTGGCCGTCACGCTGCGCGAGCTGGGGCTCAACAACCCCGCCGGATACAGAGTTGAAGTAAGTTGTAGCAATAGCATCATTATTGAGTTTGGCGCCATTTTGTCGAGTTCGGTTTGGTGTCTATTTTAATTATTTGCATATTGATTCATAGTGGATATTGTGTCTTAAAATTGGTACAGTTTTGTGGTACAAGTGTCTACACAACTGAACAATATGTGGAATAATTGAAATAGGCGCGATCTTGGTTATGTGAAGCTGAGACTTATATTGTAGTGGTGGCTACCTCAGCAGAACTTACCGAGTAAAATGTCTTGTTAAACTTGGTGCCAAATGCTCCAAGCAGCATTGGAATGCGATGCACCCGCATTCTAATGAAAATTGATAAAATATCTACCACTGAACTATTTAACACTTGACACTGGCAGAAATTACTCAGAGAAACCACGCCGCCAGCGTTCACTCCTTCACACGGTCAGACCGTATCTACTGCTGTTTTTTTATGCACAACGCTATAGTGCTTGGCCTTCACCTCACCTAATGTTAAGTGACGTTAAGGCCGAAGGTGGAAGCGCACTAAACCCGGAATCCTCACCACTTAGGAAGTAGGAACTGGCTATCTTAATTCTAACTGCCGAAACACAGCAATTTTTTAATTGTTGTTATGGCGTCAAACTTAGGTGTAGCTAGCCAGGCGGACTTGCAATACTCGTAAGCCCTACCACCAAACAAACCCAGTACAAATTGTACTCCCCTCTTGGGAAACGAACCCGGGACCCCTACGTCTTACACAAGTGGGCGAACCACTAAACCTCAGAGGCGGTTAAACTGCTGTTAACTAGCTGGTTCCATAAACCCCCCGCTTAATCGAGACGTATTTATGCTCCTTGGCAGTCTTACATTGATAATCGACATGCACTTAGCTCGTCCGGATTGAATTTATTATTTACTTAGCTAATCATTGTTTTTCTTTGCATTGCAGGATTTGTACGAAGACGTGGACTACGGCGTCCTTTCCCCGCAGACCAAGATCAAAGTCAAAGTGAACCCCTCAGGTAGAAAGTGTCGCACTAAGTGCTTGGGCAGTGGTTGCGGTTTTGATATTGCATAACTTTATCCCTATCCTGATCTAGCATTAGCATTATTCTAGTATCCTCAATAAAATCATTGGCTTATTTATAATACAACGTAACGTGTTAACTAATTAATGCACCCAAAATGGGAAAATGGTTTCTTCGGACTATTAATCTGATCAATTTTTACTATGGAATCACAAAATGCATGAAACAGATGTTTTTTTCGCGATTTCCGAGTTAGTCATAATAATATAAGTCCCATAGTAAAAGTTGTTCAGTTTGATGGTCCGAAGGAATAGTTTTTCCATTTTGGGTTCATTCAATAACACGTTGTATTTACTTACATAAAACAAATTAAAACACCGGAGCACTGAAACTACTTACTTTATGAACTGAAATCAGTTGTCCGTTGCCAATGTAACCATATTTAAAAAGCTATTGCCTTCTGAAGAGGTACTTATAGCACCATTGGATAACGTTATGTATTATTTTATCAGGTGTTGTGATACTACGAGCAGACGCACAGCCAGCCTACGCGTACAATGCGATACCAACACGAACCCCGTACACGCCACTCAACGACGTCTTCAGACTTAAGAAGAAGTAAAATCAACGCCATCTATCAATCAAGCCCGGGAACTTTTCAACAAAATCGATACCGATATACGTAAACCGGGAGCACACAAAAAATATGAAGTCTGCGTTTTAGTAGAAGCGCCGCTCTATCTGTATTCTAAAATTCATCTTATTTTGTTCTGTAGTCGGCTACGGAGCTGCTACAGTACTAAATATGGGTAGTTTTGGTCTGAGATTGCCTGTCAGGAATGTCCATGTGTGCGTGTGTGAAAATCTGTTTTTTTTTCTGAGCGGCCTTTCTGCTAAACTTTTTAGTGCCGGAAGCCAGTGAACAATTTTCCAAGTCAATCTCGTTAGGATCTACAAGTACAATTTTATTTGAGTTTTGTTTTTATTCTTTCTCAATTGGTGTGAATATAGTTACCAAGTTTACTGACGTATTTCAAACTTGCCGTTAGTTTATTTTTGTTTCTACGTTTCGTTTATCTAGATAGTGTGATCAGATGTGTAAAAAATGTGGAGAATCAATTTTGCCATTATGTTGTACCTAGGATAAGTGTGTACATTTTAGGTGCCTGTTAATTTAAGTTTTGTAGAAAACGTAATTAATTAATTAAAAGTGTATATTAATTAATGTGTTTATTGTTTCATTTGAGTAATAAGACTGTGTCGCTATAAGAGTCACTATCAAAACAAGGGTAAGGAAAATGAACTTGAAATTATTCTGCTTTGAATTAACTACTTACTTAAGAGTAAGTACTAAATTAACTACGTACTTACCTAAGGGAACCATTTCTTTATACCACCAACGAACGGCATATTTTTTGTTATCACATGTGAAAGGGACCACGAGAAAACAGAGGAAATTTAAGGTGCCTAATTATTAGTAATTACGACTACACAAAACAATATGTCAGATGAAGTCATCAAATAGACCAAAATTACTACAGCTGAAGATTTAGTATCATCTACGAGTGAATATTCTTAAAGCCCTGATGACTTAACAGACGTGGTTCTCGCCCAGTGAATTTAAATCCAGCCATAGTCGTTGCTAAATTTTCCTCCTCGATAATATTGACACTTCTGCAAGAAAACAACAGAACTTAGAAAAAAACAAGAATACCTACAACCATAGAAATAGAATGTCAAAGAACAACAAAGTCAATAAACAGGTGATTCGAAAACGAATCAATAGGGGAAGGTCGTATACTATCGGACAGCGTATAGTATCGGAAAATGTTGATAACACCTCTATCTCATTACATAAGCTCCCTATAAGAAATTACTACCAAAGAATTACATCCTAGACACGCCGTGAACCAGTTTGCATCTAGCTGACAACGAACTAGCTGAAATCGATTTATGTGATTAATCCATTTCAAATTAGTGAATGTCTTTTTTTAATTAGTCTACTATCTCCACAATTTACATATTTTAAAAGACTCTCGATACTAGGTGTGTCATAAGTTTATTACAGATTAAACAAATGACCCCAAAACAAATGAAAAATGGCTTGTTTTTTTTTTTTATAATTTCAGTCACGTCGTATTGTATCGGACAGTGAAGTTTCGTATAGTATGGGACACGTCCGCACATCCAATACTACACAAAAGTTAATAATAAATAATAATGGAAAACTAAAATTAATAATAACACTTTTTAATATTTTCAAAAAAATTGTTTAGCCCACAGTGTTCGTATGTATAGACGGTGGGATTTGGGATTGGGTGTTTTTCTATGAAGGTTGCTTTGTTTTTTTACTACGGCCACGATATAATAAATAATTACCGTTTAATGGTGCTATTTGTGAATTATTGCTGGCGAAATAGTTTTCTTGGTGTAGTTTTAAAAATATACTTGATGATAAAATCATACAAGAGACGTATTTTATGGAAATGAATAAAATGCAATTCTTATATTTACTACAATAATATGGTATCTAAATGCAATATACATAATTATTAACAAGTGTATTTGATATTTTATTACTAATTAAAGAATACTTCCTATCCTGGTTAAAGGTTCTCCAAGAATTTTAACTAATTTCTCTAATGTCCACGCACGCAGGACGAAGTCGCGTGCGGATGCTAGTAGCAAAATAATAACGTGTCCGATACTAAACGAAACTGTCCGATACTTAACGAAACAGTCCCTGCATTATATATTTAAAGTTCTTTTGAAATATTAATAGCTTATCTAATTAACACATTAGCAAGGTACTTAGTGAAAGTATAAAATTATTCTAATTCTTATTAATTTATTTTTTATTGGCCTTTAAAGTATGCTGTCCGATACTATCGTACGATGTCCGATATTATACGAACTTTTTATAAAATAATAATTGATTTAAATCAGTTATTGGTAAAGATAACTTACTTTTTATCTTAAACACATAACAAATGATGTTAAAACTGCACAATTATTGAATAAAATGGTTTTCATGTCTTAAATTTCGAGACTTATTTGTTAAAAACAAAATGTGTCCGATACTATACGACCTTCCCCTACATTTTACATGAGATACGTAAAATATGACTTAGATTCATATGACTATATTATGGCAAAGGAAATTAATAAACTATGTTCCATACTGTTTTCTTTGTCGATAAACGAATAAATGTACCGAAATTTGGTTTTAGAGAAATGTGTGGCAATATCTTATTTACCTTTGAAAAGTGTGATTACTTGGATTGTTTCTTTTTGTCACATCACAATTACTTAGAGTACAAGACACCATAGCTCCACGATACCTTTATTTTAAATTCTAATTAAGATTAAAAAATATTTTAAACAAACTGTGATTGCTCATGACGCTAGAGGCTCTTACTGTAAAATATGTTGGCACATGTGCCACTTGGACACTTGATCCTTTGTCTCTTTTTTACATAGACACTGTCTGTATGATGTTAACTTCTCTTTTCCACGCATTGTTGGTCTTCTTGAGCGCAGCGAAAATTTTTCTATGTCTATGCCTACAACTAAGAAATTTTCGAAAATTAAAAATGTTTTGAATTAACTTACCTAACTTGTCGCTTTTTAGCAGTCGATACAGAATACTCATCTTCGTCAATTTCTTTATGCACTTTACCATTCGATAAATTGTCGTTGCTAACAGTTTTCCTTACATTGCTATTATTTACTAAACCATCAACAGTCGGGTGATATCTTGCCACGTATTCCAGTTCTGCTGTGGTTTTGTTCAAAAATTTGCTGTCAATAATTTCGCTTTTAGGCATTCTATTCTCTGTTATTTTTGGAGTAAGTTCTGTTAGTTTTGACCGCACATTTTCAGTGACTTTCAGTCCTTGAACTTTCGGGTTATCATTTTTGTTGATATTTTTGACAAAAGGATTTTGAGACAACTTTCCTACCTTAGAATATTTAGAGGATTTTGTAGGTAAATCCATAACTTTTAAGTGTCCTTTTGGGAACGTAGCCGACCTTTCAAGAGTAGATTTTGGAGTAGTTGGTGCTGGCTTTTTGTTTAAATCTATTACAGGTCTGTTGTTTAAATACGTATAGTAAGATCGTGCATCTACTATCGTAAAAATAATTCCAATAAGGGCAATCTGAAACAATATGAAAAGATCAATTTGAATGCTTTGTTACATAGTCCGAAATACATATTTTACAAAAATACTTAGAACAAAAAATTATGTGCTGTATATTCAGTAGGCGACATTTCTTTGCTCTTTTCATTCGATAGTTTCAAATTAGGTGTTTTAATTTCAGTCATTTTTATATAATCATTACAAATATAATTAAACAAGAAAAATCTCAAATCAGAATAAGTATCAACATAAATATAACGCAAATATTAAATATTAGAAAAATATTTGAATCTAATTACTTACCAATATTATTTGTGGTCTCATTTTCACTAATTATAACAGTAACTTGTGCATCTGTGAATTAATATCGAAGAACTGTCTCCTGCTATCACTGAGCTTTTAAAGCGATCGTCCAGTTTACACTGATTTCTACAGTGTCTGTTCACTTTCATTACTATAGTAACTTCTATCCTTTTGAATTCGAATTCTAATTTGATACTCATTATCCTTATTAACATTCCTAATCGCGTCTTGCATTTTTAGCTATAATTATTAGCAATTATGTAGTTCCTCTACTGTTTATTACAATAAGAAGAACTTATGATAAGTTACAAGAACGTTTTTCAAAAGTAAAAAAAAAAACATGAAAGTAAATCATCATGATGTAATTAAAACGTTTTAATACTTACATACAAAAGAATCAATAAATTAACTAGGTAACATGATATCGCAGTTGGCGAAGCGATGACCGCTTTTATTGATAACATTATAAATAGCTGCAGTTCATTAACCCAAACATACAATAAGATTCATTCATTTAAATATAAAAGATCATGTCAAAATATCTCTTACTTCAAAATTAGGCAAATGGGGTACAGTATGCCGAAAATCTGATACAGTACAACAGAATGTATATCCTTCAATAGGATTATCTGGGTGCCAGCTCAACCAGGAAAAAGCACTATTTCCTCTACATAAGTCTTTGCAAAAAAACATCTCCCTAGCTTCAGTACTCGTATAATAAGGATTGTTAATCCCAACGAAAGCTATACCTCGTTTCGTACTCGGTTCATACACGACTTTATAAAAATACTGAGGTACAGGAATCACAGGGTTATTGTTTTCATCAGTAGTCAGGTATATGTCTACTCTGCGACCAAAATGATTGATAAGCTGTGTAACTCCATAAGTGCCAGTGTAAATAACAGTGTTGTAACCAGCTGCATGTACATGGTTTCTAAGATCGACTTCTAGGGTATTCCAGTTTCCACCGTTGAAGCCGGTCCACTGGGGCGCACAGTTGACGTAGTGGAACGTAGCACGCTCAGTGAACGCAAATACAAAATCTGTCTTCGCAGCCAAATGCCCTCTAGAAAGTAACTCAGTCTTATTTATGTAAGTTTCGATTATAGGACCGACCAACTGAGCTACTGCCGCTCTTTGGCCTCTGGGAGAAAACAAATCATTAACAGGCACATCACCATAGTTTTCATTATCTATAAAGAACGGACGATCCACTCTTGTTTGGAAAAACGCGTTGTAAGGCTTCTGAGTGTACGTCGAATACACTACATTTAAACCACCTTCGTTGAAACATGATTCGTAAACGGGATAGAAACGACTTTGGACTTTATATCCGACCTCGATGATCGGATGTCCATCGTGGCAAGTTCGTTTAGTGCGCTGGCTTCTATGCATCGGAGGGTATGAGCATTTGAACAGTGGAAAGCTAGCTGGTCCATTTAGCCAGTTGTCGTTTCCAAAATTAAAGCCGCCCAAGCATGATATTGATTCTGTGGTAACTTGTGATTTTACTTGTGGATGCAGAATAGAACCTGTTTCTTCACAGCTCAAAGTTAGGGTATCTCCGTACTCTAAATCTATGTTTCCATACTCATCTGTAGGCTCTAATACTCTGCCATTTCTTAAAATGATGGGAAGAGGTTCACCAAAATGAACTCGCGTGTTAAGTCTACATCTTTGACCAGGTTGAACATTCAAAACACATAAAATTAAAGTGAATAGCCGCTCTAATAATATCAACATTACTTATGATTTACAATTTTATATATATTTTTTATAATTTACAATAATTTACGTTACGAACTTAAAATTTTATTTGATTAGACTTCCAATGACAGTGACTGCTTGGTGACTCAGGTGACTGCCAAAGAGGATTAAAACTAGCGTTTAGTCCAAGTTTAGTCACTTATAATGATGCTGCGGTTTATCACCGCGAAATTTTACAATATTGCCAGTTTTTTAATCTTTACAGTATTTATGGTCCTTGTTTTCCCCGAAACAGAAAAAATACTACATAACACAGGAACTAAGCCAAAAATCGATGTAATAAGATCTATCTACAACAGCAAGCAAAAGATCTGCCTCGCTCTGATCATTATTGTCTTTAAAAAAAAGACTTTTTGCTGTTTTCGTAATAAAAACGATGATGCAAGTATTTAATTTTTTTTTCATATAAAAGAGTTGATTTTTTTATTAAAACAAATTGAAAAAATAACTAGGCCCGAATTAGCTTAGATTTATATTCCATCAACTGCAGGACGTTGGCCTCTCTTAGGGGAGGATGGCTGCAACCATGTTCTACCCTGAGGATAGTGCAGGTCATACAGTATCCAAACTGAAATGTGGCACATGCGTTGAATTTCACCATATTGTGCTTCGACTGGCTCTTTCCATACATTGCTGGTTACACTAAGTCCTATAAAATTTCTTCGGTCATTAAGCAGTATTGTAAAACGAATAGTCAGTTGAAGCTACGTACAAGAGCAGTGGAGTAGCAACGTGCAATTTTTTTTTATGCTTTTCTATATATTTTTTTGTTTTCTTTGGAGGTGATGCTACCCATATATAAAATAGTTGCTGCCGCTGTTTATTTAGTTTAAAGACTTTAAAGTATGCAATGGACTTTGACTATTATGCGGTTTCAACTACAATTTACATAATTTGTCCGAATGGTTTATAATTATGTTAATGATTTTAATTACATAATAGAGGTAGAGATGGAGGTAGATGATCGAAGGATGGCTGCCATAAACCTGCCACTCAGCGAAAATGTTTCTATGTCTATGCTGCCACTCCACATGGGATTACTAATTAATGTGTAATGGCACGAGGTTAGCTACTAGTACTCATTACTTGTTACTAACCGCCATGTGGTCTAGTGGTTTGCCCACCCGTGTAAGACGTAGGGGTCCCGGGTTCGATTCCCAGGAGGGGGTAAAATTGGAACTCGGTTTGATTAGTGGTAGGGCTTATTTCAAGTCCTAGCTACCATCATCTTACCTAAGTCTGACGCCGGCCAGTTCCTCAGTGGCAAGGATTCCAGGAGATGTATTGCGCTTACACTTTCGGCCTTATCGTCACTTAACTTCAGGCGAGGTGATGGCCAACAGCACTATCCTTTTGTAGATAAAAAAACTTTCCAATACTGACTAAGCTCTTGTTTAGTATTTTTATACGGAAGATATAGTGACAAGTAACAAGTAAGTACTAAGCATTGGTAGCTAAGCTCGTGTAAACATGGCATTACTAAATGTGTGTGTTATTTTACTGTTCAGAATCCAGCGCCACGTTTTGATAAAATTTGCTAATAATAAAACAGCAGGCGCTTTAATAATAATAAAAGATCGACTTCATATTTGCAGAGTAAAAAAAATGTGGCTCAGAGTAAAAAAATAGAAGATTTCTGTATACCCTCAACTTACAGCAAAAAATAAGTTTTAAGCAACCAAAGTTCAAATTATTTAGAACTACCTACCCATATGAAGTGTTATAAAAAAACCTTTAAAGCCGAATATGTAGATAAGGACCATCAAACTCAACAATTTTTACTATGGGACCAACTCTGAAATTGCGAAAAAAAACAGCTGTTTCATACAAAAATTAATAACGGAAATATCAAAATGTATGAAACAGTTGTTTTTTCGCGATTACAGAGTAATTGGTCCTTTAGTAAACAATTGTTCAGTTTGATGTTAATATCCCTATCGATAAATTCGGCTTAGGGTTTTTTGTAACACGTTGTATAGTAGTAATTAGAACAATATTTCAATATTTATAACAAATAGCGTCTTCATAAAAATGGAGCAGGGTCTTCTGATGTATAAATAAAATGGATGAAATAGCTTTTGGCCAAATTCCATCTTCAACATTTTTTATTTTTGTCAGCAGCTTATTTAATTAGCTTCATATTTTACAGCCGTATTCATGAATAACTGTTTTGATAAGTTATCTGTAGTCTAATAACCAAGCCTAATTTTTCCATGCCAGTAATCTTTCCTCAGTAAGAATTTCGGTACCTTAGTTCAGTTTACTAGGTTACTGATGGCTTTTACTGCTTTTAACAATAAGTAAGTGTCCTAGGTATTTTTATCTGTGAATTAGAATAGATAAGTAGAATTCGACAGTAACTTTTCGGTTACTTAGAGCTTTTAAATTTAATCTTCACCATACTTATGCAAATAGGCGCTCTTTCCCTTATCTCTATGTTATAGTCAAACCCCGAAGTCCAGGCGCTCCTAGGTTTGCCTAGTCAACCCTCAGGTTTGACAAGGAGGCTTAGTCAAAGAGCGTGTTTCGGGCTTTGACTAACGCATTTATAGCCAAACCTTGAAGAGACTAACTTGGACAGTCAAACACCGAAACGCAATTTGATCAAATCGGGGTTTGACCAGTCAGACTTAAATTAGGTACAGAATATGTTTTCTTTTGTATTTCAAAGTATGAAAAACACATTCTTTAGAGTGATAATTTAATTAAATTAATCATCTTTCTGTGACACAAAGATTTCTGTTGTCTGTTTAAAAAAAAATAACCACGAATTTTAAGATGATCGCGAAGCGCAGCAGAGCGATCGTCTTAAAATTCGTGGTTAGGTATTATCACAGTACATATATAAGTTTTTCAAACAGTAGAGGAGCTAACGTCACTTAGGCCCTTTTGTCATTGCACTCCGTCGGATCGCTAGGTTGGCATTTTCCGGCCGTCTCGTGGAATGCTACGCGCGAACGCTATGGAAACAACTGCGACGCGATGTCACAACCCTGACCAAAGTACTGCGAACTTTGCTTAGAGCTCTTAGAGTGACGTCAGCCGTCAAATTCGAACGTTTCCTTGGAGCTCTCACTCTGTTTGAAAAACTTATATACATGTACTGTGGTATTATTATATAAAGCTGCCTTACTCCTGTAGGTCACGTTTAGGTTAGAAATTTAAGACATCATCTTAAATTTCGTGGTTATTTTTTTTTAACAGACAAAAGAAATCTTTGTTTCACAGAAAGATTGTTGATTTAGTTACATTTTCACTATTAACAATGTATATTTACACATTTACATACAAACTAACACATTCTGACAATAATTTGAGTCTGACTGGTCAAACCCCGATTTGATCGTATTGAGTTTCGGCGTTTGACTATCCAAGTTAGTCACTCCTAGGTTTGGCCATAAATTCGTTAGTCAAAGCCCGAAATACGCTTTAGTTTTGAACTTTGACTAAGCCTTCTTGTCAAACCTGAGGTTTGACTAGGCAAACCTAGGAGTGCCTACCTGGACTTCGGGGTTTGACTATTACATCTATATTATAATAAGTAGTTAGTAGTAGTTAATTAAATTTTCTACAAAATAAGAAACCATGAAAGATTGCGATTTCACGATCAGTCTTTACCTACGTGCTCAAAATAATATTAATTTAGGATAATAATTTCATAGTAAAATATCTGAAAATTATGTTTAATAGAGTTTTAAACTTTATTCAAACAACGATTTCACAGTAACAAATCAACACAGGGTAACACCAACTGCAGTAATTTTCTTTTATTATTTGATAAGAAGTACCTACTTATTACTTAATGTACCTATTGGCAATAATTTCCCAACATTTTCTAGTATGATCGAGTAGGCTACGCACTATCATGAAAAAAGTTCTCCCTTTAAAAGTTGGTCATCATCTCACATTGATTTGATCATTCGACCGTTGACAGCCGGGTTAACTACACGCATGGTTTAGATAAGTAATTCAAATATTCCATTGTCAATATTGTTTAAATACACATACTCAGTGTCAGTGAATTCTTTGGTACAGAGTTGACATCATGATGAATAAGGTGAGCGAGTGACTTTGATACTTTCTTACTACGTATTTAATATTTGTCACTATTTTGTGACTGTTCTATTTTAATTTCTGTAGTATGGTACAGAGAAATATGGGGTAAAATAAGGATAATGTATTTGAGATTCGGAGGAGCTCGGTGGCGCAGTGGTTTAGCGCCTGGCCCAGCGATTGCGGAAGTTAAGCAACGTTCGCAAGGGTCGGTCATGGGATGGGTGACCAAAGTTTATTATCTCGAGCTCCTCCGTGCTTCGGAAGGCACGTTAAGCCGTTGGTCCCGGCTGCATTTGCAGTCGTTAACACCCGCCAATCCGCATTGGGCCCGCGTGGTGGGTTATGGCCCATCCTCCTTACCACCCATAAGGAAGGCCTGTGCCCCAGCAGTGGGGACATCAAAAATGGCTGATGGACTTGGGATTGGTAAAAAGCTATACTTACCTATATGTAGTGCTAATTCGGGGGGTTGCTATGCGCTAGCATAAATAGATTGAAGGAAGTGAAACACAAGGATTATTATAGTAGTATTTGGTACTTATGGGAACTAAATCATACTCTAACCCAAATTGATCGGTTTGTCTGCAGTCTGCTCCTTGAAATCGAATTGCCTAGTTTCTTTTTGCAATTAAATTTACTAAATTTGTAATTTAAGGAAGTGTTTTCAATGAAAAAAATATTTTTACCAAAAAACATTAGTTTATTAATAGATGTTTTCGATTTTTTTCTTGGAATTTTAAATACAACGTATTACAAAATAACCCCTAATGCCGAATATGGTAGATAATAAGGGACTTAGGCACCATCAAACTGAGCAACATTTACTATGGGACCAACTCTGAAATCACGAAAAAAATATTAGCTGTTTCATACAAAAATTAATAACAAAAAAATCAACATGTTACGTACATTTTGATTTTCTGTTAAAACTAATATGGTCACTCAAATTTTTAAAGATAAATAGTTATAGGCACCTAATAAAAATATTCTTACCTTGTACAAATGCACCTGAGTTAGTTTGGAAGAAAAGATCCCGATTATTTTAATTCTACTCTGTTTATGCTTCTTTTGAAGACACATTATGGTAATCTCTTAGAATAATTACACCTAGAACGATAATTCCCTACAAAGCGCGCTGTCAAAAGTGAGGCAACAAAAACAGTCAAAATGGCGCCGTTTTCAGATTTTTATCGTCCATTATTAAATAATCATGCCTAATAAGTACAAAACAGTTTCAGTTTCCCTACCTTAAAGAGATTAATTATTTTATTATTGGATTTTAGTTACGATTAGGTAACGTTTGAAAGATATAAATCTGAGAACTGAGCCATTTTGGCTCAGTATAAGTTGCCTCACTTTGCATACAAGGACACGACTTCTAGGTGTAATTATTCTAAGGGTAATCTTATGTCTGCTAAATTTATACACTGTTTAAATGTAATGCTGTGACTTTTTAGACAGTATTGTTTGAAAGAGACAGCATAACATTTAAACAATGTCTATGTTTATCTTTTGTAATAACACCGTGTATGTTGTTCTACAATCCGATTAGTTAAAAATATAGACATCTAACATGGTCGAAACACTTTCAATAAAAAATAAGAGACACTATAGGATTGCAACTATTTGCAACAAAATAAGTGGAAAAGATTTTTTTATTCGGATACAACTAAGAATATAAGATTCTTGGATACCAACAACTAATAAGGTATTACCAATTTCCATCGAACATTTCTTTCAAAATATTTACCTCTAATTCGATGACTAAACACAAAATGGCTGCGCGAAAAATAGACACGTAAATTCCACGTGACATTATTTGCGTTAATAATAAGCAGAATTACATTTTTTTTTAACAGTTAGTCATGCCGGAAACATTTGAAATGTCCTCAAGTCCTAATTAACAAATGGTTGGTATTGGCTGTTACAGAAATGATTAAGTACTTAATTGTGATAATTCACTCGGGCAATGGACATTGACACCAAACAAAGAGGTTTAATTATTATGTTGTTGTTTAAGGGTTCTGTACCAAAATGGTAAAAAATTAAAAGAAATAAAAATATGTATTTTTTTACAACAAGAACTGAAAGGGGTCTCTAAAAAAATCGGAAAGGGGCTGCTAGGGCATGTGGGTTATTATTATGAAAGAGCGCTGTTTACATATTCTCATTTGTTTCTTTCAAAAATATTCAGTAAAAAACATTTGTTGATATTAACAACTGTTTGATAACAATTGATAATAATATTTTAAAAAGGATATTGGCAGGCAGATATTCTATAAATATTTTTCATTATTCTATTTTATTTTTTCTCTCCCTCTCAAACATTTTTATTAATAAAAAAAAATCATGCTTATATTGACTAACACTGAAGGTGTAGTTAAATTATGGTATGAAAGTATTTTTAGATTCTTACTTCATTTTTTATTCACAACTTATTCATTAATAATAATAATAAATAATAAAAATATGCTTTATTTTCTCCACAATAAATTACAACGTGTATACGTTTATAGTTAAATTGTATAAAGTAAGTGTAATTCATTGACGCAAATGTAAGTAATAAACATATTTTTTATTGTTGCTTTTCTGTATAATAGTGTACACTTGTAATAATGTAATATTATGTTATGAGTAACAAATCCAATACGTTAAGAAAGGGACGCTCTTTCTTGTTGACACTTTGTAAATGTAACCTAAATACGATATTGTGTGTCACTCAATGGATCAGAGTTCAGAGATAAAAATAAAAAAAAAACGGAACTATAGGAACAAAATATAGTAAGTTCATGTTTAAAGCTTCAGATGGTTCACAATCTACATCACAATCTGCGATCTTCATCACGCTCCGTGATGCAAATTTTAGAGGAAGAACTGGGACGAACTTGGGACAAACTTGGGACGAATAAACCACAGAATCACTTGCGTAAATATGCTTCCTTGGTGTGTAGTTATAGGTAGACGTGTGAAAATCACGTATGAAGCTTGATTTTCACAAAAAAAACTGCTGTTTCATACAAAAAATTAGAACGAAAATATCAAAATGAATGAAACAGCTGATTTTTTTAGCGTTTTCAGAGTTGGTCCCATAGTAAAATTGTTCAGTTTGATGGTCTCTATGTACCATATTCGGCATTACAGGTTTTTTTTTTTGTAACACGTATGTACTTATATCCAGAAATAATTTCTGGATATACAACGTGTATAAATAAATTATTAGAAGAATGTTTTTCCTGTAATATTAGCATCAATGGATATGAGGGGTAACTCAAATAACCGATTAACACCCTCACATCCGCATTAGGCCCGCGTAGTAACTTATGGCCCGACTTTCTAATCCATCCAGCCCCTCTACTCAAATGGCCAACTTTCTATTCGTTTGAACGCTACGCTTACTTTTAAAGCTTAAATATGAGCAATAGACGTTTAAATCACATGTCGAAAACTTATATGAAACACAGATTTTGATGTATTGTATGGAATTGACAAGCTTACGGCACGTAATTCTATAGTTTACTGCTTATTTTAAAGCTTTAATACTAAGCGTAGCGTTCAAACGAGTAGAGTGTTGGCCATTTGAGTAGGGCCTCAGGAAGGCCAGTACCCTTAGCACAAATATCTTTCAAGAAAAAAAGCGCGTAAAAGTACTCGATAGATAGAGTAAATTATCTATGGAAAATTTCATTTCGTTTTCAGCGGTAGATGGCGTTGTACAAATTTCCCATACAAAATTACTCTATCGAATGTTTTTACGCGCGTAATTTTTTTTCGACAGCTGTTCGTGCTAAGTGTCCTCTGGGGGGCTACTCAAAGGGCCACTTTTCTATTCGTTCGCTAACTTAGAAATTAAAAATAAGCCATAGACTCCAAAATTACGTGTCGTAGGCTTGTCAATTCCATATATTACAAAATGTCTGTGATTTACATAAATTTTGGATGTGTTTAGTAACACTTTAAATTTGATGAAAACAGCTATAAAATTGTATATCAGCACTTTAAAATAATAATAGACCTATAATTTAATATTATCACTACAAAAATAATGGTTTGCACTTTAAAATAATAATAGATATATAATTAAATATGATCACTACAAAAATAATGGTTTGCACTTTAACTGTGTTCCAACCACAGACAGCCCAAGTAGCAAAATTCTCCTGTAGTGCACAGTTTATAGGCTCACAGCACTAGTACCTCTCTCTTAGTGGTTCCAGGTTTTACTACCAAGCTTATAACAGGTTACACGGAGTTCGTTTGGGTTTATAGTACATCTATTCTTATAAGTTGACTTATAATCTTGTACAGAACGAAATTATAGGCGCATTAAAGGCTAAGATGGCCTATAAAAGTGTTGCATATGTGTAAATACACTTGAGAAAACTTGCTCCAGTAAGTTACACTTATAATCGCCTAGAAGAAGTAATTATAAACCCGCTATAAGTATCATACGCCAGTAATAGTAATTTAGAGAACTAAATGCACTTAGAACCATTTGCATTTGTTACTTGACCTTATAGGGGTGTATGAGTCAACTTTATGTGCCAATTATAAGTGAATTAGTTCTACCACAGATAATATAATACTATACTAGGTTCTACAGTGGTTTCTTCTAAGAGTAAGTGTACTTGGTATTATTGTGGACTCTCGAATGCTGTTATAGACTTGATTTCTATATAAAGGTTTCTTGTAAAACTGTTAGTGTCCAAAGATATCTTCGTGAAGTCCATTTAAGCTTTTAATATTTATCGCATCTTCACGGCCATTTTTTCGTCACAATATGGCGCGACAATGCTGTTAGAACTAATATTATTTTTAAACATTACTTAGTAAATACGCAAAGTTCACAAGGCGAACAAAAATTGAGATGTAAAACACAATATACTTCACCGAAAATACTTACGCGTTCGCCGTGCAAACATCTATGCACGTATAATATTACGTGCGAAATACTTACTTGTTAATACATTATATTATATAAAATAGATAAACTTTACTTTATTTTTTTATTTTTTTCTACAACTGACACAATACAACAACAATTCACTAATGTTTGAAGTAGCTAGTAATAGAAGCGTGGAGTACGTTACACGCCTGCCTGGTTCCATTAGATGCTCATAGCTGGCTTCGCAGGAGCAGATAGTTCTGCCTAGTCCAACTATAAGTGTATTATTGGTCTAAGTGGTGCTCGCCAAGTCTACTAGGAGTGTTTTATTAGCAAAAGTACGCGTATAAAATGGGCCCTTTTCCGTGGTTATAACTTTTTACTAGCCTGTTATAGACCTGGCCCCGTAACCACTACAAGACCACATTTTGTTACTTGAGAGTGGTCCCAACCATTGGTCGGCTGTTTACCAGTATGGTTTGCACCATACTGGTAAACAGCCGACCAATTAATTTTTAAGCTAAGCAATTAAATTGTATAGTGCAAAACATTAATTTTAAAGCTTAGCATATTTATAGGGGAAACCATTATTTTTAAAGTTCATTCAATAAATTTTGAAGGTAAACATTTTAAAGTGTGTAAAGGTGCGTCCAGATATGTTCTTTTGCCCGTACCGTACCTCCGTTCCGATCGGCGTCGCGATCAAAGAACGCTAGTCTGGACGTATGTTCGGAACGGTGCGGAGGTACGCCGTTCCGTTCGCCGAACAGGTACGCCCCGCACCCTGATTATCTAAAAAGAAACTATTTAGCGACCGGTTGCATTTGACATACATTGCCACTTTTCTTTGGTATGATTTTTTTTAACCCAAAAAGAAGCAGCAATGCATCACGATCATCTGTGAACTGCAACCAGTCGCTAGGTGGTTTTTAATTAGATAATCAGCCCGCCGATCCACCTCGAATCTCTCGCTCTTTTGCCCGTACCTGTATCTCTCGCTCTTGAGCGTCGCGAACAAAGAACGCTAGTCTGGACGCATGTTCGGAACGGTGCGGAGGTACGCCGTCTCGATCGCCGACAGGTACGCTCCGATCCATCGCGAGTCGGTTTTTTCGCCCCGTTCAAAGGAAAAACGGAACGGAGGAACGGTACGGCGCTAGTCTGGACGTGATCGCGGCGACGCCGACGTTCGGAGGTTGTAGTACAGTAGCCCGTAGTACATTTAAATTACGAAAAAGGTTAGGTACCGTTTGCCGTTGTGATATAGTTATTTATTATGAAATTATAGATACTTTAACCCAAGTTTTACAGATCGCAACTCGCCGTAACCTATATTTGTATAACTCCAAAAATGATATTTTTTATTTTTCGAGGTTAATCACATGAATCCAATATGGCGGCCAACTATTTTGTTTGAGGGCCGATTTGGATGAAACTCGGTTTTTGGTACTATTTTGACAAGAAAACTGCTACGCAATTTTCAAAATATAAAAAAATCCAAGATGGCGGCCAACTTTTTTGTTTGTGGGCCGATTTCGATGAAACTCGGTTTTTAGTACTTTTTTGACAAGAAAACAGCAACGCAATTTAAAAAAATATAAAAAATCCAAAATGGCGGCCAACTTTTTTGTTTGAGGGCCGATTTGGATGAAACTCGGTTTTTGGTACTATTTTGACAAGAAAACAGCAACGCAATTTTAAAAGTATAAAAAATCCAAGATGGCGGCCAACTTTTTTGTTTGTGGACCGATTTCGATGAAACTCGGTTATTGGTACTATTTTGACATAAAAACAGCAACGCAATTTTAAAAGTATAAAAAATCCAAGATGGCGGCCAACTTTTTTGTTTGTGGGCCGATTTGGATGAAACTCGGTTTATGGTACTATTTTGACAAGAAAACAGCTACGCAATTTTCAAAATATATAAAAATCCAAGATGGCGGCCAACTTTTTTGTTTGTGGGCCGATTTGGATGAAACTCGGTTTTTAGTACTATTTTGACAAGGAAACAGCAACACTATGTGAAAAATATAAAAAATCCAAGATGGCGGCCAACTTTTTTGTTTGTGGACCGATTTCGATGAAACTCGGTTATTGGTACTATTTTGACATAAAAACAGCAACGCAATTTTAAAAGTATAAAAAATCCAAGATGGCGGCCAACTTTTTTGTTTGTGAGCCGATTTGGATGAAACTCGGTTTTTAGTACTATTTTGACAAGAAAACAGCAACACTTTGTAAAAAATATTAAAAAATTCAAGATGGCAGCCAACATTTTTGTTTGTGGGCCGATTTCGATGAAACTCGGTTTTTGGTACTATTTTGACAAGAAAACAGCTACGCAATTTTCAAAATATAAAAAATCCAAGATGGCGGCCAACTTTTTGTTTGTGGGCCGATTTCGCTGAAACTCGGTTTTTAGTACTATTTTGACAAGAAAACAGCAACGCAATTTTAAAAATACTAAAAAAAACGATCGAACGAAAAAGTTGGCCTCCATCTTGGATTTTTTATATTTTGAAAATTGCGTAGCTGTTTTCTTGTCAAAATAGTACCAAAAACCGAGTTTCATCGAAATCGGCCCACAAACAAAAATGTTGGCTGCCATCTTGAATTTTTTAATATTTTTTACAAAGTGTTGCTGTTTCCTTGTCAAAATAGTACTAAAAACCGAGTTTCATCCAAATCGGCTCACAAACAAAAAAGTTGGCCGCCATCTTGGATTTTTTATACTTTTAAAATTGCGTAGCTGTTTTCTTGTCAAAATAGTACCAAAAACCGAGTTTCATCCAAATCGGACCTCAAACAAAAAAGTTGGCCGCCATCTTGGATTTTTTATATTTTTCACATATTGTTGCTGTTTTCTTGTCGAAATAGCACTAAAAACCGAGTTTCATCGAAATCGGCCCACAAACAAAAAAGTTTGCCGCAATATCGGATTTTTTTATCTTTTGAAAATTGCGTAGCTGTTTTCTTGTCAAAATAGTACCAAAAACCGAGTTTCATCCAAATCGGACCTCAAACAAAAAACGGAGGTACGGAACGGAGGTACGGAACGGAGGTACGGAACGGAGGTACGGAACGGAGGTACGGAACGGAGGTACGGAACGGAGGTACGGAACGGGCAAAATAGCGTCCAGACTTATTTGATCGGAACGCTGGTACGGAACGGAGGTACGGTGCGATCAAAAGAACATATCTGGACGCACCTTTACATTATTTTTAAAGTGCATTTATATATTCCCCCATAAATTTGCGACGTGTGACTTCATTTAATCACGTTTAATTGTTTATTTTTAAACTTTTAGTTAGCGAACGAATAGAAAATTGGCCATTTGAGTAGGGGGGCTGTTCTCCAATAGAGGGGATATTACGAGTGTCTGATGATAATTAAGCAGAGGAGGAAAATAAAGATAATTTGTTTAAATATGCTTTTATTTTCAGGTATATCTGACACTCGTCTTCCTACTACTGATCACTGACGTCTATTCCTTCGTAATACAACCCAAGGCAGTGTCACAGCAGAGCATCGAACCTTCCACCGAGAAACAGAGCCTATTCAATATCAACCACAAGTCCGACGACTACAGGAAATACAGTTATATCATTACTACATACTTATAGCACTAACTCAGTTATTAGGAAATTTTAAATTTGTGATATTAGGTAAAGACGTTTTTGATAATTTAATAAATCTTTGAGAAATGAATGCAGTGTTTTTATAATTTTTCACGTCGCTTTGATGAAAATATGAAATAACTTTTCTTACCTTGTGCTTAACTACAGATTAGAAAAAATACTAGAAAAAATCGACTCACCCGTAGCAGCTCAGACGGGTACTGCTACGGGTGAGTCGATTTTCTTCTAGTATTTTTTTTTCTAATATATTATTTTAATATAAAAATAGCATTGTGAATGCCTAAAATCTAAAAATTCAATAAAGCCTGGGACAGTTTCCTGTTTTTGGATAAGTTTAGGGATACTTATAATTATCATAGTTTGACAGGTAAATATGAAATCAAATCATTTGAAACGCAAACTAATGATACTAACTAACGATGCTTAGAAAATTCATGTGAATTTATAAAATTGATTCAAATATTTCAATGAAGACTATGCCGTAGTAAACTACACGCGGCTTGTGATAGACACACAAACAAAGGTATCATTAAATTACTAAGAAAAACTATGATTATGGTAATGACTTCATTTGGTGTGGGAAATTAAAAGTTGACCATTATAAGGACAAGATGCCAGACTATTCCGTTCATTCTATAACAAGTTTTTGAAGTTGCTCGACTAAGTTTAAGCATAATATTTTTGTGATACAACTCTGAGTCACTCTCTTGGAAATTTTCGCCATGAATAGCAAGGTAGGTGATATTTGTCTATAAACATTATTTACAGTAGGTTTTAGCGATTTGGCCTTTAGTCAAAATCTGTACCTACGTGTGTAGAGCTAAGATTTAAATCTTTGGTGTAACTAGAGTGTAATAAAATAAGTGAGTTTCCTAAGTTTTTAGACCCTAATAAATTTCTGCTACCAGCCCCCCTAGCATGACCACCCATCACGTTTAACTGTCAAAAGACAATGGGTTTTGACACATAAGTGTCGATAAAACGCTTTATCACGCGATATACACACTTCAACTTTGTCTAGGGATACAGGTGTATCATATTTTCATACAAACGAGGTAATTGGTTTCCTGCCAGGGATGTACTGTGCGGTGATCTGATGATGGCTATCCAGGGAGTGAATGGAGGAGATTCAGATCGCTATACACACCCAACTGATCTGACCAGCATTCTAAAAGATTAAAGAACATGTTTTAAAAAAAACCGCGAAAATAGCATGAAAATGTATGGAAATGCTGAAACTGAGAACTCTGATCCATTAATCTCTAAGAATGCTGATAAGATCAGTTGGGTGTGTACAGCGATCTGAATCTCCTCGATTCACTCCCTGGATGACCATCATCAGATCACAGTACGGTACATCACTGGCAGAAAACCAAGGCTTCAAAGTTAGGTACCTCGTTTGTATGAAAATAACACCTGTATTCCTAGACAAAGTTAATGAGTAAATATCGTGTTTCGATGGACATGCTAGGCCGGCTAGATATTTCAATCATTGAAATTTATCAAATAGATTTGACGAAAACATTTTCAATGAAGTGAATTCTTAATGCAAATTAAATAGAGTATTTTTTTCCATTTCAGATCGTACTTCTCGTATATTTACACAGTCTCATAATTTCAGCAAATGTAATTTATTTTCCGCAAGAAGCAAAAGAAAAATTCGAATCTGAATATACAGAAATAGAAGAAAAAACCGAAAGATATGTAGAAATAATACCAACATCTGAAATCGAAAATGATTACTATTTACCTGCAATTTACCAAAATCATGAGGCTTTGAAGGATTACATAATGAGAGCAAATGCAGGAAAACTAAGCCCTTATATTTTTAGAAGAAAATAAAAAAAATGTACCTACGCTAGTATAGTACTATAATATTGTAAAAAATACATAGATTTACTAATACGAAAAAAATATTGTTCGTTTTCACAAAACCCGCCAGGGGTTATGAGTTACGAGGAATTCAGTGAAAGACAATCCTACTAATATTATAAATGTGAAAGTTTGTGGGTTTGGATGTTTGGATGTTTAGATGTTTGGATGTTTGTTCATCAATCACGCAAAAACTACTGAACGGATTTGGTTGAAATTTGGCACACAGATACTAGATAGCCTGGATTAAAACATAGGATACTTTTTATCGCGATATTCCCACGGGAACGGGAACCACGCGGGTGAAACCGCGGGCGGCCGCTAGTATTTTATACTAGTTTTTGCGTGATAGAGGAACAAACATCCAAACATCTAAACATCCAAGCATCCAAACCCACAAACTTTCACATTTATAATATTAGTAGGATCTTCTTAATTATTTAGTTCTTGAAAATTATCACTATCGGCATTTTATTGGTGTTTTATTTCTGGAATCGTTGACTAAATAATCATACTTAGTTATTATCTAATTAGAAACACAAAGTGGTCTTTATTCCAAACGGTTTGATATCTCATTAAAAGACCGCGTTGATAACACGAAACAGTTACCAAGAGAACAATGAATCGTCTCATTTGATTACGTTACGACTAACAAGTATGCAATTTAATTAGCCAAATTCTCGCTAAATGCAGCTGAAAGAGTGTGAATATTAAAAAATCTTATCAATTTTACTTTTCGATTATCGAGTGCGAAACTTATTTGTTAATTAACTATGGTTATTGGTTATTGTATATTCATCGTGCTAATTCAATAAAGAACAAACCAAAATAAATATCGGAAATGTTTCGTTTTCCTATACAGAAAATTACCTTCCTACCTCGTCAAAAGTAGTCAAACTGTAGTATACCTATACAATCATCATCATCATATCAGCCACACGACACCCACTGCTGGGTATAGGCCTCCCCTAAGGATCTCCACGACGATCGGTCCTGCGCTGCCTGCATCCACTGGCTTTCCGCGACCTTCACCAGATCGTCGGTCCACCTTGTCGGGGGCCTACCCACGGAGCGTCGTCCGGTGCGCGGTCGCCATTCCAGAACCTTTCTGCCCCAACGGCCATCGGTTCTTCTCGCTATGTGTCCCGCCCATTGCCACTTCAGCTGAGCAATCCTTCGAGCGATGTCGGTTACTTTAGTTCTCCTGCGGATCTCCTCGTTTCTGATTTGATCACGTAGGGAAACGCCGAGCATGGCTCTCTCCATTGCACGCTGAGCGACCTTGAGCCTCCTTATGAGACCCATAGTTAGCGGCCACGTTTCACTGCCGTAAGTCATCACTGGCAACACACACTGTTCATAGACTTTCGTCTTGAGACACTGAGGTAAGTCGGACGCGAAGATTTTTCGAAGCTTCCCGAATGCTGCCCACCCGAGTTGGATTCGGCGAGAGATCTCTTTCTCGAAGTTGGACCTACCTAACTGGACTGCCTGTCCTAGGTATACGTAATGGTCAACAACTTCAAGTGTAGTGTTCCCAACATGAACTGGAGAGGGTACAACATGGGCATTTGACATAATTTTCGTCTTTTCCATGTTCATCCTAAGACCCACTCTTTGGGAAGCACTACGGAGATCTTCGAGCATTGTGTTCAGGTCTTCCATGGTCTCAGCCATAAGGACTATATCATCGGCAAAACGAAGGTGTGTTAGGTACTCGCCATTAATGTTGATGCCGAGTCCTTTCCAGTCCAAGAGCTTAAAGATGTCCTCCAACGCAGCTGTGAACAGTTTCGGAGAAATAACGTCTCCCTGTCTCACACCACGCTGCAGTTGGATAGGATTTGTGTTCTGGTTCTGTACTCGGATCGTCATGGTGGCATTTTGGTATAAGTACCTCAACACCTCGATATACCTATAGTCCACTTGGCACCTTTGGAGAGACTGCAGCACCGCCCAGGTTTCAATCGAATCAAAGGCTTTCTCATAGTCCACGAACGCCAAGCAAAGTGGCTCATTATACTCCTCGGTCTTCTGTATAACCTGCCGCAGCGTATGGATGTGGTCTATGGTGCTAAAGCCTTTTCGGAACCCGGCTTGTTCGGGAGGTTGGAAGTCGTCGAACTTGCGAGCGAGACGATTCGTAAGGACTCTCGAAAACAACTTATAGACATGACTCAGAAGCGAGATGGGTCTATAGTTCTTTAAGAGGGACTTGTCACCCTTTTTAAAGAACAAGATCACCTCACTTATGTTCCATGTCTTTGGCGTTCTGCCCTGGACTATGACGGAATTAAAGAGCTTCTGGAGGACTTTGAGTATCGGCTTACCGCCCGCTCTCAGAAGTTCTGTAGTGATTCCATCGTCACCCGCCGCCTTGTTGTTTTTCAGCTGTTTGAGAGCCATACTAATCTCGTACAGGCTGACGTCCGGGATATCTTGAGTATAGTGTCGGGTAAGCTTGGCTCTGGGGTCTTTAGCCTTGCTTTCAACAGGTGTCTGCGTGGAATATAACTGCCCATAGAAGCTCTCGATCTCCCTCAGGATTTCAGGCTTTGATGAAATGATGCGTCCGTCGTCAGTTTTCAGCTTCGTCATCTGGCTTTGCCCAATAGACAGATCTCTCGCGAACACTTTGGAGCCTTTATTCCGCTCGATAGCCTCTTTAATACGATTCGTATTAAATTGGCGAAGGTCGCTCGTCAAAGACTTAGATATCTGTCTATTAAGCTGCCGATAACGATTAGCATCTACTGAACTCTGGAGCCTCATTTCACGTCTCTGATCCATGAGTAGGAGTGTGTGGTCGGAGAGTTTATTTATCTTGGGACGGCGGGTCTTAAAGAGCTTGGACCCTACCGTACGGACAGAGAGAAAAGTTGTAGAAAGACCTATACAATAGTGCCAATTAATTTTATAGATAAAACTAAAAGTCCAGATTGCGGGACGTGAGTTCGATTTCCATCTGAATATAGGTAACATTAGAGACGAGTTTATTTTTTCAGTATAAAAAACTAAAAACACTAATTTTAAATCAAACGATTGTTCAGTTCTGTTGCTCAAATAAAACACAAGATTATCTTCCCTTAAATGTATTTTCACCAAAACAGACATCCAGAAACGAAATTAGGTCACACACAAGTATCGTCAGGCCTTCGCCGCGTCGACGGCATCGGTTCCTTATACCTCTGCATCGACCTCCAGCATGCTTTCGCTGAAGCACTGTACGTATCCATGTATTCTGTCCTCCCAGGGAACTCTGTGAACCAGGACTGTATAGACTTTGGAGCTACGCCAGTATGGACCGGCCCAGGGGGGTTAATCGTGGGTCGTACTGTTGGGGGGTTGTCTGTGAAGTGGGTCGGGTCTTTGTAGCACCTGAGGATACCTAGCTTGTTGCTTTCCATCGGAATTGGGGCGTTGGATTGGGCGGCTGCGATTATTGTCTTGTAGTCTGAGACTGGGAAAGCTGTGGGAAGAAGAATAATTGTTATTTAGGCAACTGTATTATAATGAAGGGTATTAAAGCACGAATGTGGGTTTACTCATGTGATAATAGTATCACATGAGTGTTTTAATACCTAATTATGTACAGTTGCATACAAAACTTTATCCACACTCATGAATGTATCCTCAATAAAGGGTTTTGACTTTGACTTTCCTCCTCCTCCTCGTCATTGCATTATCCGAACGAGTGTTATAATGTTGTACTGAGTTTCATAAGTAACCTCGATCACGTCGCGCGTGGGCGCGGGGAGGAGCGCGACAACCTCTCGCTCGGATATTGTAATTTGGCAGTAAGCTAACCGTTTCAGAACCCTTTATAGAGGATTAAAAGTATGGATGTAGATAAAGAATCATTAGGATATTGTCAATATGATTGCAATAGTATAATATTACCTATCAATTCACGTTGTTTCTACCAAGAAAAACAGAACAACCGAGTTTTTAAAATACGCAGGAACTTTTATTCTATTTTATAGCCCTATGACGAGAGTAAGTAGTACGTTCGACAGCACGTTAGGTTAAACAGTTGTAACTACGAAAACAGCCTTTATGACGTACGGCATAAAGGCGGTATCAAGGTCAACATGTATAGTCTGACGTGCCGTTGATTGTACATCTCTATCCTTCGTGGAAAAATGCATGGACAGCAGCGCTCTACGATGGAAAGTTTTGCAGTCGCAGTGGACTTAAAAAAATGTAATTATGCTCGTATTACTGACGAATGTGAAAATTCTCACATCTTTTCTTATAAGTTGCTTGGTACATGGTCATCATCTTGCTATCGAGGTCATCGCACGGGTGATCTAGAATATCGTTGGACACATCCACCATCTGCAATGAATGATTAACATTAATTGAGCTGTGTTAAAAGGTTCATTTTTTGAGTTAGTAAAGGACGAAACAGTCACAATTGTTTGGCGGTAGGTAAATTGAAGCCCAACATAAATACTTCTGTAAGTATTTTATTTTAACATAGGTATATAGGTAGGTACTACAGTGACGTCATTGACATAGCTACTGGTAAGTTTTGTTCCATAGAATTTTACAATATGGTACAGCTCGCGCGGAGAGTTAAGAGCGCTCGGCAAATGTAGAGGGGGTATGCGCAGTAGTAATTTGATATTAAAAAATAATACTGCGCATACCCCCTCCACACTGCCCAGCGCTCTTAACTCGTCGCGCGAGGTATAAGTATGTTTGTTATGTTGTTGATCAATTGAATTTAGATTATTCATGCATGATGCGACATGGCCGCTCTACCGGAGCGGGGCCAGAGACGCACCGGAGTCGCACTAGAGCTCTTTTTTTATGCGTACCTAACGGGAATAGTGCTTGGCCTTCACCTCACCTGATGTTAAGTGACGATAAGGCCGAAGGTGGAAGCGCACTACACCCGGAATGCTCATCACTAAGGAACTGGCTATCTTACCTCTACTGCCGGAACGGAACACAACAGTTTTGAAATTGCTGTTACGTTATCAAACTTAGGTAAGATGATGGTAAGCTATAGGCGGACTTGAAATAAGTCCTACCACAAACCAAACCGAGTACTCACAAATAATTGTACTCCTCCCTGTAAATCGAACCCGGGACCCCTGCGTCTTACACGAGTGAGCGAACCACTAGACCACAGAGGCGGTTAGCTCCATCGGAGATCGACCGCCCGTGGCTGACCAAGACCACAGAATAAATAATAGTCTAGACTATTCAGGCTAGTCTAATGCGGCGGCGATGGGGCCCACCCACCGCTTCCAAAGGGCGCAGTCTGCACACTAGCGCCGCCACTAGAAAAAAAATCATAGTGCTCAAATAAAGACGAAATTGTGAATTATCTCTCTGGAGTGCACTCCGAACATACTTTGTGGTACTTTTTATCACTCAAATAATATTTTTGGGCCTGTAGTTTAGTTTAATGGACTTTTATTGCTAAAAGTGGCCACTTTTCGCAATAAAAGTCCATTAAACTAAACGGCAGGCTAGAAAATATTGATTACGTGATAAAAAATACCACAAAGTATGTTCGGCATGCACTCCAGAGAGATAATTCACAATTTCGTCTTTATTTGAGTATTATGATTATTTTCCAGTGGCGGCGCTAGTGTGCAGAATAAGCGCTCTTAATACACTACTTACTATGGATACCGGCACAGAACTTGGCAAGACAAAGATGAGACAAAAGATGCACAGAGTTTAGTGTTTGTGGCTGCTGCGCATCTTTTGTCTCATCTTTCTCTTGCCAGGTTATATGCCGGTATCGTATCTATAATTGCAAACTAACGTTTTGCCATATTCTTAAAAATCAATGGAAATATTACATTTTGGTTTAGACCTATAATCTATCTACAGGATATTCTGTCTCCAGTTCCGTTCCACTCAAGCTCCAGCCCACCCAGCTCCAGTGCGGGTTTAACGCTTGTAACACACCTCCGCCGCGAAACTCGCGCGATACACACCGAGGTAGTTCCGCTATAAGTTGTCTCCTAACGACGACGACGATATATAATATGAGGGTCACATCTACGTAGCGGTTTTGCGTCTTTACTTTCGCGTGTATGAGCTGATCAGGCGGAATCACGCGTGAAAAATCTATGCATAAGAACAGGTTCGCATTTGTTTCGCTTGTCGAACTCATGACGGAACCTACTGCCAACGAACTAAGATCTTTCGCTGCCTTCTGCGGTGTTTCGCGACGGAGATGTGCTACAAGCGTCAGTAAGGCTGCGGTCGATCTCCGGTTGAGCTAGGGTGCTATCAACATCGTCTAAGACTACCTACATTTACTGAGGCACTATATACCTGTCTCCTCAAAAGCTCATAGTCCTGGCAGAGCTTCTGCTCCTTTTCCAGCAGTTGTTTGTACTGTTCCACCTTGGGCGAGTAGGAATGAGCGTCGCAGTGGCAGTAGGGCGCGACCGGTGGGGGGCGGATGGTAGGCGCCGGGTTCGGGCTGGGCGGCTCGCATGGTCTAGTGAAGAAATAACGATGTTAGGGCTGAAGTAGTCATCATAACTGTCAGCCATTTTTAAGGCGTCCGCTGCCTTAAGCGAGCACATGGCGCGGTAATATAGATTGCTGGTTTTCTGACGGACAGATGCTTGCAGGATACGCGCGGGGGTCGACATAGATTAGTACTTACTCATCATGCACTGGTAAGCATCTGTGCGTCAGAAAACTAGCAATCTATATCGACCTGCGCCCCTGCGCGCGTGTCCCGGTTAACGCAGCGGATGCCCTTAAAGCAAGCGCGCACCTGAATTTTTAATCTGCCAATTTTTAGTCGTAATTGTAAAATGATGATTTTCGATAGTTTGTACGGCAGATTTTTTATCGTCTCATCCATCACAGGACGATAAAACACAACGGACCCAATGGAGGGGGGTGTTAAAGAATGTAAAATGATACAACCATACAAGGTGTACCTATTTTTAACCACTCTCCAAATTTTAAGGATGTGTTCAGTCCATGAAACTGAACAACAGCTTTCTCTATGAAACATGTGTCGAAATACGTTACTAAACTGATCACGTTATCTCATTTGTTACAGCTGATAAGTTTCTTGCGCCCGTTCTTCTTGTCAGCTAAAAAAGTCTGGAACGGGTGGTAGGAAAATATAGACGATTCAAAAGTACTTAATAATTAAGTTTATTTGAATAAAGCTTATTTGACTTTGACTTTGACTTTGACATTGATCTGTATGAAAAGTATTTTTTTTACATATTTGACCCTATGTTTCTTAGAGAAAGTTGTTCAGTTTCAGAGACACGCGCGCGGGGCGACATAGATTAGTTAGTTCTTGAGCTAGAGCTTACTCATGCACTGCAAGAATCTGTCCGTCAAAAAACCAGCAAACTATATTTCCACGACGTGTACCCGCAGCGGGATCCCGCTTAACGCAGCGGAGTGCCTAAAATTTGGAGAGTGGTTAGAAAAAACACCTTGTAATCCTTGTATAATATGCTTAACATGACTGAAGCCTTCTGACTGAAGTTACCTACTCCTTATAACATCCATAATGAAGGTTTGTGCCACCCAGAATTGGGGACATAAAGGTGCTCACGAAGATGTTCCTTATCATCCTGATCACAGCTTCGTTAGAACTTCAAAGACTGATGAAAAAAACGCAACACCTACCTACTTGCCTAGTTATTAAGATTTCTAGACACTGCACGTTCAGACTACGTGATGTGATTGATTCCATTCTAGATAAGCCGATTGATAAACGTGACTTTTCCATGTTCAATTAAGTATTGCAATTGTGCGTATTTATTAATTCTTATTTATTTCAGTAATTAATATACCTAAAAGTAGGTAGGAGTACGGTGATGATGATAGGTGGGTACTTAATATTTTGTTGGGAGGAAAGTCTTCGATTTGCTAAATATGAAATAGGTAAACCATGCCAATTCCAACATTTGCCTATCCAGTGTACGGTCAGAAACACGCTACGTAGGTACCTAGCGCGTGTCGTTTTGTACTTGTCCATCAGCCATTTTTAATGTCCCCACTGCTGGGGCACAGGCCTTCCTTAGGGGTGGATAAGGAGGACGGGACATAACCCACCACGCGGGCCCAATGCGGATTGGTGGGTGCTAACGACTGCAAATGCAGCCAGGACCAACGGCTTAACATGCCTTCCGAAGCACAGAGTAGCTCGAGATAATAAATTTTTGGTCACCCATCCGATGACCGACCCTTGCGAACGCTGCTTAACCTCTGCAATCGCTGGACCAGGCGCTAAACCACTGCGCCATAGAGCTAGTTTTGTACTTACAAATACGCAAATAATCAACATTGCTATGTAAAATACTGTAGGAGTTTTCTTGACTACACTAAAAACTAAGTTTAAAAGTACTCACTTTCCGATAATGGGCTTCGGAAAGGGCCATTGAAAATCAGCATGATTAGAAGTTGCAAAACTATCCATTATTCAAAGTTTTGTGGCACTAGAACAAAGAGAATGAATAAGTTGCTAAAATAACATGAAATGTCAAATTCCTTACTTTAATACCTTGTTTCAGCTTATGTAGTTAATATTTTTCAGATTTATTATTACTATTTTAGCTAATTGACACCCTACATAATTTAGAATAGCTTTTGATGCCAAAAATTTGATCTGTTCAATAATTTCTGAAATGAGGGAAGATAAAACCATTTTTGACGTTTTTACGCTTTTTTTTTCTTCATGAATAATGACAGTAATTAAAAGTAGTTCGTAATTCGTTAAACAACCGACAACTCTTTCCACTCCACATTAACTAGATAGTAGGTTATTCTACTGTAAAAAATGGCAACATTTATTAAAAATTCACCACTGCCAACACAGAATTGTTTTGCTGTCAAGTGGCTGTCTGTCAAACGAAAAGTCATATCAAATCAGCTGTGTATCACACACAGGGAACATGTAATAATAAATGTGCGTATTAAAATTTTTGGTGTGAAAATGTCCACTGAGACAATTGATAAAAAAGCAACTAAATGTTTATGATAAATTCACGGTTGAGAAGAAATGGCGCGGCGGCGGAGCAGCGGTGTCACGAGCCTGGGCTTTAACCAGGATCAAGGTTTGTGGGACTTCCTCGTTCGCCAACTTAATGTTCTTTGTTCTTTGATTTGTGCATTATTCATGATTTTGATGACTTAGGCGTTATTTTTGTGATGGTATAGAAGGCAGGTTCGCGGCTGTAGTACCTACGCGTGGTAGTTTGCGTGCGTATTGCAGTTTGGAGTAGATAAAGTCATAGCACGCCGTTTCAGCGAACCACATCTACACGTGTTGTTTATATTTTTAGTAGCGCGCCCACGCGCTCTTTTCGTTCCTTGACTCCGCACGCTATTGTTTTGGGCGTTGGTTTTGTTTGCACACGTTTACGCGCACTAGCAGTTTATTGATAAATAAAGGCGTAATATTTGTCTTGGGATCAGCCACAGAATTTGGACATGCACATTAACTACAAAGTTTACTCCCCAAATTCTGAGTGGTTTATGCTGACATTATTAATCCTGTTCTCTTGGTGGAACTAACAAATTGTATAAATATACTGGACATGAGTACTTAACTGCCACCAGTGTCGTGGTAAATATAAGGTCCACTTTAGCTCTAATACATATTAAAATAATTTTCTTTTTTCAAATTGGTCTGAAACCAATAATATGAAAATTTTGTATTATACCTATTCAATGCATTTTGTATTATATGCAATATATGATACTTAATTATAGCGCACTTAAATTACAGCCTATTTATATTATAGTTATAGTGCTTAAATTACAGCCTAGGACAGCGCAGAGCAGTAATTTATATTTCACTACTGTTCCCAGTTCCACAAATTGCAATTAGTAGATCAGCGTTTTTGCATGTATCGTCGACGATATGATATAAAAATGCATTATATTAATAGTGCAGCGATTCTCAGAGTGGTTCATATCAATTCCCCTAAGGTCGAAATCGGTTTCCCAGGGGTCGACATAAACAAATAATTATAATAATTACGCTTGATATTTGATAGATTTTTAAAATAATTTAGCTATGGGGGTCTGAGGTATCAGTTCATTTTAGAAAAGAAATCTCTTGTCCAAAATAATTTCGGAATCCCTGTTCTAAAGGGTGGATCTGGTGATGTGGTGTCTCTAGTTCTCCACTGCTGGGGCATAATTTTATTTTATTTGTTTATTCAAAGTTTACATAGTTATATTTTATAATTCATTTTAATAATATCTAAGATTCTAAGTAATTTTAGTTGTGTTCCTCAGACAAAGACTAGCCATTCTCATCCAGTTTCTCCCTGCCATCTTTACCAAATCATTCTCCCATCTCTTCAGTGGCTTCCATTTCCCTCTTTTCTCATCTCTAGGGTACAGGGTACTAATTGGTTAACACCTTACTCCTAGGGCCAGGGTGCCCATACTTTTTCTTAAGGAGATCCGCTCATCGGCCTAGCAAAAATTTATGACTAAGAGATCAACATTTTGTCTGATAAATAACCCGCCAAATATTTATCAAGAAAAAAATTTTGACTGCATTGGATGCAAATCTGTTATCCTTAGGGATCGGCCTTAAAACCTATCACGTTCGACTGTATGGGCACCTCTGTCCTAGGGCATAAACATCCTTACTAATATTATAAATAAATGCGAAAGTCCGTTTGTTTCTTTGTTTGTTACGCCTTCACGTCTTAACTACTGAACCGATCATCATGAAATTTTACATACACTTTGCCAGGAGTACAGAGAAGAGAAGGACATAGGGTACCTTTCATTTTGAAAAAAATTGTTGTTCCCGAGAGATAGCAAAAAAACTTTCTATCCAGACGAAGTTGCGGGCGGCCGCTAGTACCTTCTATTTTTGAGTGGACATTATATAAGAGGACATTACGCCTTATTCATAAAAAACCAAAAAAATAGAGTTAATATAAGTAAATTTTAGTTAAAATGCTCTTTAGGCTTCTTAAACCTCATACAATTTTCATTATTCTAATGTTCTCATTTGATTACTTAAGCATTATTTTGTTGTCATTCTGATGAATCGTTAAATTTTGTAAAGAGTTTGCCGCTATTAAGTGATTATGAATAATGATTTCCAAGAAATTCCTTATAACAAACTTAAAGGTCATCCATAACTTTTTATGTATAAGACGGATTAACACTATGCTTAATATTTTTTTAAAGGCTGCTTCACTTGCTGCCTAACATCTGGCCTGCGCGTCTACAATGTGGAACCCCTCGTTGAGAAAACCCACTACAGTAAGTGAAAATATGTAAATTTAATATGTCAAAAATTTTTGTTCACCTTTATCTGTGTTGTGCATTGTTATTTTAGCATTACACAGAAAATGTTTCATACTTTTCGCTACAATGTATGTTAATAACAAAGTTTGACCTTTCAGTGTTGGTTTCTTATTAACAAGTTGTGCAAACACTATCTTTACTAATATTATAAATGCCAAAGTCTGTTTGTTTGTTACGCCTTCACGTCTTAACTACTTAACCGATCATCATGAAATTTTGCATACACATTGTCAGGGGTACAGAAAAGGATATAAGGTCCCTTCCATCCCGAAAAAAAGTATTGTTCCCGAGGGATAGCATAAATCTTTCCACGCAGACGAAGTCGCAGGCGGCTGCTAGTTAAAGTAATATATTTATATCATTAATAATCTGCATAGCCAACATGTTGTGTCTATGTTTACTCACACATAATTACGGTATGCTTAAGTGACCTGTTGCATAGGTAAGGCTTTTATGAAAACTTATTCTGCATCTATCACAATCGCTTTCAGTTTGTTAAATACTGTAGGTACCTATGGCTGCGGCAATATGTATCTCAAAACTGTCTTTATGAGTCGGTAATGGATGTACTATCGAGGATACAGGCGCCTATCCACTCCCAAGGTTAAAAGTTTAAATAAAACTGCTTACATGCCGCATCGTCACTTAGGTTTAGTGCACACTGGAGCGATATACAAAAAAATCTACAGAGTGGTTACTAGTTAGGCACGTGACACCGCAATGGTACACAGATTTTTATGATGAAAGCGATTGTGATAGTGATGATTAATGAGCGAAGAATAATACTAACTATTACTATTATGAATTAAGAGCGCGAAGCCTGCACACTAGCGCCGCTATTGAAAAAAAATCATTGTGCTTAAATAAAGCCAAAATTGTGAACTAAGCATCTCTCTGTAGTGCACTCTGAAGAAGCTTTGTGGTATTTTTTATCGTTTAAAAAATATTTTTTAGCCTGCCGTTTAGTTTAACGGAGTTTTTTTGCAAAAAGTGACCACTTCTAGCAAAAACAGGCTAAAAAATATTGTTTAAGTGATAAAAAGTATCACCGGAGTGCACTACAGAGAGAGATAATTCACAACTTCGTCTTTATTTAAGCACTTTTTTCCAATGGCGGCGCTAGTGTGCAAACTACGCGCTCTGAAACTCTTAACATAATAGTAATAGTTAGTATTATTCTTTGCTCATTACATTTGCTCTCATTATGAAAATCTGCCTAACCAGTAACCACTTTGTAGATTTTTTTTTGTATATCGCTCCAGTGCGAACTAAACCTAAGTGACGATACGGCGTGCAAGCGGTTTTATTTAAACTTTTAACCTTAGGAGTGGTTAGGCCTTGTGTCCTCAATAGTACATCCATCACTGACTCATAAGGACAGTTTTGAGATTCTTAAATAATGAGGCCTAATCTTTTTAGGCAAAGAAGAGCTGGGTGAGGTGTCATTATGCGAGATGGTGTTCCGAACCAACTGGCTGCTGCTGGTGAGGGCGCGGCGACCCTGCAGCCTGCTCTTACTGGACGACCAGCGGCGCGCATTCAAGGCAGAGGTGCACTTCAAGTCGCCTATCCGGTCCTTGCGCTCTAGGAGAGACAAGTGAGTCTAACTTTTCTGTACATTTATGGCTTGGCCGATTGAAACGCTCAGCACTCCGCTTGCCGCTCCGTTGCGTGGCCAAAAATGTAACAGATGCGCGCGTTTAAATCAGTTATAATCACCAATCCGGTCCTTGCAATCTAGGAGAGACAAGTGAGTCTAACTTTTCTGTATCTTTATGGACTGGCCGCGCCACAAAGCGGTTTCGAAACGCTCACAGCTCTGCTTGCCGCTCCGTTGCGTTGCCAACAGTGTAATAGAAAATCACGTGTTCAAGACAGTTTTAGTCCCCTATCAGGTCCTTGCAATCTAGGAGAGACAAGTGAGTCTATCTTTTCAAATTTTAAAAAACAAATAAAAAATTCGAGTAACAAAACTAAAACAACTTGGGATATCATTAATCGTGAAACTGGTAAAACTAAAGCACGGGAAAATAACCTAACGCTTAATATTAATAACGAATTAATAAAATCAAATAAAGAAATTGCTAATATTTTTGATAAGTTCTTTGTAAACATACCAGTAGAAACTACATCAAATTTGGATTCCTCACCAGCGGCTGCCGTATCTATGCTAAAGGGACATGTGGCTGAAAGTGATTCATTGTTTAATTTTAAATGTATTAATGCTTTATATATAATTAAAGCTTTCAATTCTCTAAAAATGAAAAGCTCCACTGATTTATGGGGCATATCAGTTAAGGTTATTAAAAATATTGTGCATACTATTGCTCCTTATCTTGCTGACATTTTTAATCGGTGTATTGATCAAGGAATATTTCCTGATCTTATGAAGTTTAGCAAGTTAATACCATTGTTTAAATCAGGAGATAAAGAAGACCCTAGCAATTACAGACCAATATCGATATTACCTGCCCTAAGCAAGATTTTTGAAAAAATAATACTTGAGCAATTATTAGGTCATTTTAATGTAAATAGACTTCTGCACAACAAACAATTTGGCTTTACGAAAGGTCGTTCTACTACTGATGCTGGGGTTGCGCTTTTGAAGCATGTCTTTGAGGCTTGGGAGGGGTCTCAGAATGCCCTTGGCATTTTCTGCGACCTGTCCAAGGCTTTTGATTGCGTGGACCATTGGACTCTGCTGTTGAAGCTAAATCATGACGGTGTAAAAAATAATGCCCAAAAATTAATACTGTCGTATCTCAGTTCCAGGACTCAAACTGTTAATATCAATGGAGTAAGTTCGTCAGGTTCTCATGTAAAAATGGGCGTTCCGCAAGGCTCCATTTTGGGCCCTTTCTTATTTTTATATATATATAAATGATCTACCCTTTTTTGCAGAAAGGTTCTGTGATATTGTTTTGTTCGCGGATGATACTTCTTTAATATTCAAAGTTGACAGGAAAAAACTGATTGACTGACTGATTCAATTGACGATGTGAACAAAGCACTCTCGCAGGTTCTTACTTGGTTTAATGTAAATAATCTCCAGCTTAATGCTAAGAAAACCAAATGTGTCAAATTCGCTTTACCTAATGTACCAGCGAATCCCACTGAAATTGTAATCAATAATGAGAAATTAGATTTGCTCGATTCAACAGTTTTCTTGGGTGTTACTCTTGACAGTAAACTTCAATGGAATATGCATATCGCAGCTCTGGCGGGCAAGCTCAGCTCTGCTGCCTATGCCATTAGAAAAGTTAGACAGTTAACAGATGTAGAAACTGCCAGATTAGTGTATTTCAGTTATTTTCATAGCATTATGTCATACTGTATTCTTTTGTGGGGGATAGCAGCCGATATAAATACTATTTTTGTTTTACATAAACGAGCAATAAGAGCTATTTATCAACTAAGTTCTAGAACATCTCTTAGGGATAGATTCAAAGAGATCGGTATATTGACAGCAGCATCTCAATTTATATTAAACTGCATACTTTTCGTGCGTCGCAATATTAACTTATATACAAAACATAGTGATTGGCACAATCGGAACACCAGAAACAAAGACAAGCTTGTAATGCCTCAGTATAGATTAGAAAAAGTCCGTGGCTCTTTCATAGGTCTTGGCATAAAGTTTTATAATAAAATTCCAAGTAATATTTTGGATTTACCATTTGAAAACTTTAAGACTCATGTAAAGAATAGTCTTCTCAAAAAAAGATACTATACCGTTAAAGATTATTTAATTGATAAAACAGCCTGGTCGTAGATTTATTCTTTGTGAAAATTGAGAGAATTGTCCTACCTACTTATAACTTATTGTATGCTTTTGACTCGACGCCTTAATGCGAGTAGCTTTAGTATGTCATGCTCACTTAAAACATTTCTGCGGTGGTGTCGTATGAGGCGGGTCGTTACGTTCCCTCAAATATGGTTGAGCGAAGCGATGGCTGGTTCATGCGTCATGCTCGTGAACGGGTGCTGCCAGTGGGAATGGGTCTGCTTCTGTCTGCTTGTACTAAGAGCGTCGTATATTTATATATATATATTTCTGTTTAATATTATCAATATGTATGGCACTTTTTACTCAAAACATAAAATTAATAACTAAACCTTGTTTTGATTTCTCGTTTTTTTTTATTGCAATCTTTTTGCTTTCTATAGTCAGTAGTTTTGTAAGTAAAGGCCTATGAAAATCTTTTGGATATTAGTTTTCAATTCAGTGCCTTAGGATGGGTAGCCTAAGTATGTCATGCTCTCTTTAATCATTTCTGCGGTGGTGTCGTGTGGGGCGGGTCGTTACGTTCCCTCAAATATGGTTGAGCGAAGCGATGGCTGGTCCATGCGTCATGCTCGTGAACGGGTGCTGCCAGTGGGAATGGGTCTGCTTCTGAGTGCCTATCTTAACGCATATTGAATTGTAAAAATTGCGTTTTTTTTATTTATTATTTTTCTGTCATTGTAACATGTGTTTTTTAGTAAATTTTGCCTACTTAGGTGCACTTTCGAGTAGCAGACAGAGCGATTTCCTAACTAGTTGAAAGTTATTTACTCTCACAATTACCTATCCGATATGTAGTAGGTATTTAATTTCAACCTACCTACCCATTGTGTGCAAACTTTTGTTAATTATTGTGATGGAAAATGACCTCACTTTAAATGTGGAGCTCATTTTTCAATGTTGACGACTCTGTATGAAATATACAGGGAGAAAAAAGCAGCCCTTGACGAGTTTCTTGCCGGTTCTTCTCGTTACAAGGTCTCCCGCTTAGGGTTTGCGAACCGATGGCGTAGCTTCTATGACATTCACAAGTGCTTGTAACAGCCTAGACTGAATAAATTATTTTTGAATTTTCTTTACCTTTATGGACTGGCCGCGCCATAAAGCGGTTTCGAAAAGCTGATCGACCGCTCACCGCGCCGCTTGCCGCTCCGTTGCGTGGCCAAGAGTGTATTAAAGGCAGTTATAATCGCCTATCCGTTCCTTGCAATCTCGAGTCGAGAGACAACTATTTTTAAGTTATTTAAGAGTTTCTTTATCTCAGATTACAATACAAGTTTCGGTGGATTTGATGCTTATCAAAAATACTTATCAATATTCTGCTCGTATAATTTACTATTGTCAATAAGGTTGATATTATTTACTTTTATTTATTTAACGTTATAATAACGTGACGATAAGATAAGCCAACCCTCACCTAATAACCCAGTATTGCATTTGTAATTCGACTAAAGTAATATTTTTTCTGCTGCGAACATAAAATGTGTTACGAACGAAATGGTAGGCCCCCGATAAAGTGGACCAACGATCTGGTGAAGGTCGCGGAAAGCCGATGGATGCGGGCAGCGCTGGACCGATCGTTGTGGAGATCCCTGGGGGAGGCCTACTGCCTATCCTAAACCCAGCAATGGCTGTTGATATGGTGATGATGATGAAATTATGCTTAATGCTTATGCCGCTAACCGGACATTAATTTTTCACATAACAATGTTTGCGTAAATGTTAATTATACATACGTCATAAATATTAAAACAGACGTGCGCTGCGTAGTATTGACGAAGTTAGCTTATTGTTTCATGCAATTGCGCACATTTTATAAAATCGCAATTTCATTTCATTTGACTGTGAAGATAAAGAGTTATTTATTATTGTTTATTGTTAAAACTATTTATTCTGAATACTGATAATAAACATTTTAATTTATTCGATGAATAAAGATTCAAAAGTTTAGTTTAAATCGAATTGATAAGCCAGTTAAGGCTCGGTGATGCGGAAACATTTGTCTCTGTCTTTTTCTTTACGTGTAAAGAGTATGGAAAATAGCCTCTGCGCACTTTTTCGATGTTTTTCGTTGTTTTTTCATCATTATCTTTAGCACAATTATATTTCTTGAAAAAAAAAGTTATTGGAGCATGTGTAGAATTCAATACGTTTCCGCTATTATTTACACCAAAAATATGGCCCACGACAAGCGCTTTTGATGATATTCAGATTTTTTTTCAATCATCTGTGAGGTTTATACGCAATTTAATACTTGTAGCTACTAGATAATTTCTTTAGATTGTCGTATGTTTTTTTTTGTGGCTACAACTTTACGTTTTCTTTATAAAAATATGGCCCGCTCAAACCACGTTTTCCTATTATGGCCATTTATAGCCCCTTAAATCGAATTGATAACCCAGTTAAATAAAAAGGAAGGTAGTAAGAACCTAAACCGGATTAAAATGACCTAAGGAGGGTATACATTCAATCAATTTAATCCGGTTTAGTTCTTTATTACGCTTACGGACACGGATATGTTTACGGACACGCATTGATAGCCATTAAGATAAGAAGAAGACCATGAAAACAGATAAGTTTTGAGAGGTAACAGCACGCCGCAGGAAACACCACGTGGCATTTCAAGCAAACGCGTGTAAAATCGCTTCTCCGTAAACACTCTCATACAAATGCCATTAAGTATGTTCGAATTTAGCGCGGGCCACGCCGCCGCGTAACCACAGATTACTAAGTGGCGTAACGTCCCGTGTCTTTCTAAACGACTACTTATAGTTACAGAGCTAGTATCAAAATACTGCAAGAGGTATCTCAAGGCCTATCATTCAGACAATGAGACTGCAGATTCATAGAACATAGGCAGTCAGCAGTCGTTCAAAGCGCTTGAAAGCGTGCTGACGCCAGATGTTCCACTTCCCGGCCTTGCAAGTAGGTGCTGACTCATGTACATTCTAAACACAATATCATATTGAATGATTGGCCTTAAGATACCTACCTCCTGCTCTGTAATTACGTGCGAAAATGCGCTAAGCCTGCGTTACCGAGCTCGTTAATATGCTGATAGTTACATTTATTTTCAGAGTGGCAGTGGTCCTAACGTCCAGCATTCAAGTGTTGTCGATGCCGTCGTTAACGCGCGTGGCGTTGCTGCGGACGCCGTCGAGCGCGCGGCCACTGTGCGCGCTCGCGACGGACCCCAGCGCCACGCCCATACTGATCGCGCCCGCGCACCGCCGGGGATCGCTGCAGATACTGGTAATGACACAGTAGATATAGTACTAGCCTCTCTTTCTATCTCTGTCCTTAACGCCGTCGACCGCGCGCCCGCGCGTCGGCGGGGATCGCTGCAGATACTGGTAATGACACAGTAGATATAGTTCATATAGTACTAGCCTCTCTTTCTATCTCTGTCCTTAACGCCGTCGACCGCGCGCCCGCGCGTCGGCGGGGATCGCTGCAGATACTGGTAATGACACAGTAGATAATAGTAATAGCGTACAGAAGTTGCACTCCGCAAAATCGATATTATTCATCTCTTCTGACGTATGAAATTGGTTGTCACTGAGGACGCCGAACGCTTCATACTCACGCGCGAAGTAACAGAGCCCTGGTAATAATACTCATCATCATCATAACAGGTTTAACCCCCAAAACTGTAAACAATTATTTTGTCACTGAGTTTGTGTGTTTATAAATAACTTTTGATATTTAGCGAGAAGACCCTCAGCTTAGATTTTCAATAAATTGAGTATTTACACGGCAATTTTTTTTTCGGGAGTGGCGCCTAGTTTTGCCTATAACGTCGCCTTAGTTATTAACACTTGCTTATTAACACTTATTTTCTCCATTAACAGGACGTGTCCCGTTCAGTAAAAGGCGCTCAATCAAGTTCGCCAGCGGTGATAAACTGCCACCACAACGATCTAGTCTGCCTCAGCGTGTCCCCGAACGGGGCCAAACTGGCCACCGCCTCCGCGCGGGGGACGCTCATACGAATATGGGACGCGGCCACGAAACACTTGCTGCACGAACTGCGGCGCGGGTCGGACTACGCAGATGTATATTGGTAAGTAATTGTCGAAAATAGCCAAATATGTCGGGACGGGACCAATAGTGTCAGTGTGTATGAGCCCAAACTGGTCAAATCTGTGTTATGTTGCTAAACGGGGCCAAACTGGCCACAGCCTCCGCGCGGGGAACACTCAAACGGATATGGGACGCGGCGACGAAACACTTACTGCACGAACTACGGCGCGGGTCGGACTACGCAGATGTATATTGGTAAGTATTTGACGGAAATGGCCAAATATGTGTTATTTTGTCCTCAAGTGGGACCAATAACTGCCTAAATCTGTGTTAGATGGGCCCAAACTAGCCAAATCTGGGTTATGTTGCTAAACGGGGCAAAGTGGCCACAACTTCCGCGCGGGGAACGCTCATACGGATATGGGACGCGGCGACGAAACACTTGCTGCAGGAACTGCGGCGCGGGTCGGCGGGGTCGGACTACGCAGATGTAACGGGTGGCGCAAAAGTAAAGACCCTATTTGGTTCAGCTATAACATTTTTTCTAAATTAGAAAACTAGATTTAGGTTTTTTTAAATGTATATTTGTGCCATTAAATTTCGTACCATTAGGATTTAAAGATGATGTCTTTTAAATGGTGACCTCCAGAGTTGATACACATTTGAGCCCTATTTATGACATTTTGCATAACTTGCCGTAACACTTCCTGCGATATGTTCGTTATTTCTTGACGAATGTTTTCTTTTAGAGCTGCGAGAGTCTGTGGCTTGTTCACATACACCCGAGATTTCAAAAAACCCCAAAGAAAGAAGTCTGGACTGGTCAGATCGGGTGATCTTGCAGGCCAAGGCAAATCGCCAAAACGAGAGATAACTCGGCCTGGAAAAGCGTCCCTCACTAAATCCATATTTATTCCACGTTCTTGGGGAGTAAAACGGTCCATGTTTATTTTCAGTGTATTTTATATTTGTTCACTACACAATTTTCAACAACAGAATGACAGAAAATGTCATATAAAAAAAATAAAAGTATTTTCTTTAGTGCCAGTACTTTTGCGCCACCCGTTATAAGTAATGGTAAGATTTTAACAAAAATGGCCAAATATGTCGGGACCAATAACTGCTTAAATCTGTGATGTGAGTGTGTACGGGCCCAAACAAGTCTGTGTTCATTATGTTTGCGTACTGGCCACCGCGTCAGTAAAGGTCAAACCGCACTACAGCGGAGCGGCGCGGATCGGCGCGGCGCGGCGCGGCGCGGCGCGGCGCGGCCAAATATTATTTCTATTGATTGCAATGATGCAAACCGCACTATAGCGGAGAGGCGCGGCGCGGCGCGGCGCGTACCGGCGCGGCGCTGCAGTTTTGGGTGCAAAAGAATATTTTGCCGCGCCGCTCCGCGCCGCGCGATTTAGCAACACATCCTCATATTTTTTATTTATTTATTTGTGATGAGTTATGATTATGATGATTTATGAAATGATCACGTAAAATACCACTTTGTAATTTAATCAAAATTTGTACACTGAAATATCAGTAGAAATAGATATTTCCAAATACCCTCTATAGACTGAAGCTCGATTATGAAGAATATTCGGCCGCGCCGCGCCGCCAGCTATACCGCACTAGCGGCAGCGGAGCGGCGCGGAGCGGCGCGGCGCGGCAAAATATTATTTTGCACCCAAATCTGCAGTGCCGCGCCGGTACGCGCCGCGCCGCGCCGCGCCTCTCCGCTATAGTGCGGTTTGCATCATTGCAATCAATAGAAATAATATTTGGCCGCGCCGCGCCGCGCCGCGCCGCTCCGCGCCGCTCCGCTGTAGTGCGGTTTGACCTTTAGGCTGCGGGCACGAGAATGGCGGCGGCCGAGCGATGGCGGGGCGACGTGACGGCGGAGCGGCGGCGATGCATACGACAACATGGACAGTATAGGCACAGAATATTGAAAAAACTTATGTATATATTGTGGTATAGGTGATGCCGCTCGCTCGGCCGTCGCCGTTTTCGTGCCCGCAGACTAAGGGGAACGCTCATTGGGACGCGGTTACCTATATGGTGATGTATATTGATAAGTATTTGTCAAAATTTTCAGTTCGTCATTGTCGATGACGTGAAAAAAATACGAGGGATGCAAAAGTAACCGTGTACTTGTATTGTTCCAGTATAAACTTCAACCCCAGCGGGTCACTAGTGTGCTGCGTGTCGGACAAGGGCACGCTGCACGTGTGGGCGGCGCGCGGCGCCTACGCGCACTTGGCGAGCGCGCCCGCGCATCCTGATACTAGGGCGTTGTGCGCCTTCGCCGACGATACTACGGCCGTCGGTGAGTACACACGGGTACTACACACACAAGGGCACGCTGCACGTGTGAGCGGCGCGCGGCGCCTACGCGCACTTGGCGAGCGCGCCCGCGCATCCTGATACTAGGGCGTTGTGCGCCTTCGCCGACGATACTACGGCCGTCGGTGAGTACACACGGGTACTACACACACAAGGGCACGCTGCACGTGTGGGCGGCGCGCGGCGCCTACGCGCACTTGGCGAGCGCGCCCGCGCATCCTGATACTAGGGCGTTGTGCGCCTTCGCCGACGATACTACGGCCGTCGGTGAGTACACACGGGTACTACACACACAAGGGCACGCTGCACGTGTGGGCGGCGCGCGGCGCCTACGCGCACTTGGCGAGCGCGCCCGCGCATCCTGATACTAGGGCGTTGTGCGCCTTCGCCGACGATACTACGGCCGTCGGTGAGTATGCAACTACATTATACAAGACTACACTACTTATAGGTATATACTCTCTACAGCTACATACAAGGACACGGTATGTACCATGGGCAACAGCGACGCTTAACCACTGCTAAGGTCAAAATCGCTTGCACGCCGAGCCGTCACAACCATACGTTTAGTTCGTGTAGGGGCGATGCGCGTATCGCCCCTACACGATCTAAACGTATGGAAACAGTACTCCATCACTAAACTTACTTTTTTGTTTTTACAGTGGTTTGTGAAGATGGGACATTCCACAAGTTCAAATTCTCGGGCGAAGGGAACTGCCATCGTAGCGATTTCGACTATTTTCTGCAGGTCAGTGGAAATTTCTAATTGGGTATTTGACTTGACAATTGATTCTACTTTTAAGGTATAAAAGAGCAGAAAGGGAACCAAAATAAACCCCTACCAGGGAGGTATCACTTCGCGCTTAAACTTTTATATTAGCCTACTGCTCGCGGCCCCCTCCAAGAGGGCCATTGTCGAGGGATATCACCGCGCCGACCGAAACGCGCGCCGTGTGCAAGCGACGAGAGCGCAGCGCGTGAACGACACGAACGAACAATGCCATACAAGTATATCGGTAAATACCGATATTGTTATTTTAAGTAGGTACCTATATTGTAAGTACGCCTTTCGCTAGACGTGTCTCATTCGCCTCACTCCCTATTCTTTAAGCATTAGAAGTATTTATCCTAATAATAATAAAAAAAATGTTCTTTAGGTACTTAAGTACTACTTTTTACGTAAATCATCCCGAACTTTATACATCACCTAACATTATCAATTATTATATTCTGTGACATCACTCCCAAATAATATTATTTTCACAAGTAACCAGGTAGGTACTTACTTACTTTACTTATTTTAACAACTTAACCATCAGCCATTTTATTGTCCCCACTGCAGGGGCACAGGCCTTCCTTATGGGTGGATAAGGAGGATGGGCCTTAAACCACCACGCGGTCCCAATGTGGATTAGCGGGTGTAAACAACTACAAATGCAGCCGGAACCAACGGCTTAACGCGCCTTTCGAAGCACGGAAGAACTCGAGATATTTTTTTTTGTCACCCATCCCATGACCGACCCTTGCGAAAGTTGCTTAACCTCCGCAATCGTTGGGCCATGTGCTATTACCACTGCGCCATTGAGCTTCTCTAACTACTTAGAAATACTTATTATTTATGCTTTAAATACGCTTAGCCCACCTATTAGGTAGATTTAATTTATTTTATAAGTAGGTAACTATTAGTTATTTAATTGTATATTCATGGGCATAACGAATGTATTCTATGATATCAGTAACTAGCGAGTAGCAACCCCGAAATGTGTCAGTTGAGACAGAGCTATGCGACAGAAAGAGACGCCTCTCTTTCTTCTTCATAGGTGCATATAATTTTATCCACGCAGCGTTGTGCAGTTTGAAATTGTACTTTATTGCCGTGCAGCGAGAATATCATATTATTTGATGGTCCTCGCGCGGAACGACTTCTGTACGTTAGTACTATTATATATTCTGTGCCCCTACGCGAAATTTTGGTTCGGTTTGACCAATTTTACAATGATTTTAAAAACTCCAGTTCCAAGTTGTTAAAAAATCAAAATGCTCCAGTGACAAAATAGTGTTGATTATTGGAATCCATACGAAATTACAAAAAAAAGTTGTGGAAACATTATTGTAAAATATTTTTTTATTTAGATAACTTTTACGCGCCATATTTATCGGCCGCGCGTTGTGAAATGTGATTATGTGACGTCACTATTCTGTAACGTCACATTTCACACTATTTTGTCACTGAAGCATCTTGATTTTTACCAACCTTGGAGTTTTAGAAATCATAGTAAAATTCGTCGAATCGAACCAAGATTTCGCGTTTTACTTCCCTTTCTGCTCTACTAAACCTTAAAAGTAGAATCCATTCTCAAGTCAAATACCCAATTATTTGTTTGCAAACGTACGTCTTATAATACCTAATCAAAATATAAAAAATATGTTAAAAATGCAAACTTTTTTCTTCTACAGGTCGGCGATGACGACGAATTCATTCAATGATGTTTTTTTATGCGGAAACTCGTTGGACATTGAACCTTAGTAAGACAGTCAAAATAAACAGGATAATACGGGAACAGTGCTATCGTGGACTATGTGTATACTATGTGTGTACTATAACCAATGTGTAAGTGTTACCATAATGGTTTGAATATTTGGCAATTAGGTTTTTAACAGTTTCAACACGTAAAGAATTACAGTTTTTTATCTATACCCAGCAATTATATTTTGAGAGGGGTTCGATTTTATTTTATTTGCTTGTGATCTAATAATTTTTTAAAATTTGACTTTTTAAATAGCTAGGTGATAATTACCTGTTAGTTGCAAAAAAATCAATAGGTACAATATATGTAAACGCGTCTTTATTGTCTAAAGTACAACAAAATTGATGATAATATCAACCTGTTTAGTCAATAATATGTTGCTGAATATATTTTTGCACACAATAAGATAGATATTTCACACACATTCGATAGTCATGCACTTTATATGAGCAAATGCTTCAATGGCTTTTAGGGCAATAGTATTGTAATGTTGGCTTGAATGTTACCATATAAAAAATCATCAAAAACCTTGCAAAATAGTTCACAAACTATTTTAAAATTTCATTGGTGATGAGAAACATAGAAAATATTGCCTAAATTCTGAATAAAAAACCTAAGATGTGGTACCAATTACACACAGTGTGAAGTCATAATTTATTATTTAAAATAGCAACACTGGAGTATAATGTACATCGAATCATACCATTTTGGGGGTAAATAGAAATTGGTGAAGTTGTAAAATATACTTAAATTACTATCCCCGTCATTTGGTAATGCGCCTGGCGGCCATGATTTTAACCTCAAAAACGAAAAAACAATTGCAATTTTTTTATATACCTACCTATACCCTTTCTTATTGAAAATAAGAATTCAATAATTAATATATTATATTACCTATTAGAATTTTCCTGTTTATTGTCATTTTGAGTTGCGCATGACGTTGATGTGTATGTTAATTTGACAAGGTTCCAGCGCATTACCAATTGACGGGGATAGTACATAGTAATAACCATTTATAATATTGTTCACTAAATTTTAACTAGTTGTAAGTTAGCGATGTCCTCGCAAATCTTACTTAAAAAATACTTTTAATGACATTACAAGTAAAGAGGAAGATTTATAAAACGAAGCTTTTTGTAAATATTTATTTTAAAATATAATTTGTGTTCAAATATAATCTGCTTTGAATTTTTCTATATTACTTAACTCAGTTAATTGATGTGCAATTAAGTCTTTTATTATTGAATAGTAAATAGTTAAGTATAAATGTGCAAGTGAGATATACAAGTGTAAATACAAATTTGGAATTTCATGCGAAATTAAATTAGAATATGTATGGATTTTCCAATTTTTTTCAACTTGATATCGTTCATTTCATTGCACATTGTAAAGATTTCTAGATAAAAGGTAAGATGTTTTAATATAGTAAACGTGATTTAGATTTAAAATTGATGTCTCATGTTAAAAGACAAATGGTACTAAATTGCATTTTTAGTAGTAAATGAAAGAGACGGTGGCAATTTTATTATAGGAATGAATGATTAAATGCTATGGGAAAGTATACCTTAAGGGGATTAATTTAGAGGGGAATATTGGAGACGAAACTTATCACAAAATAGGAATCGTTTTTGGCGAGGTTTTTAAAACGTCATCAAACTTAAAGGTCACATTGAAACGCATTTTAAAATCTTCGCCGATAGACCTTTAGTTTCGTTCAAAACGCGACTGAAATCGCGCAACTTAAAATAATGTATAAAAATAAATGTTTGTGTCGTTTTTAAATACATAAGGTACTTTTTACTATCATAAACATTTCTAATTGCACTTAAATGTAAAATAATATGTTATTATTTGTCATATAAAATCATTTTTTATGTTTCCCATTATAAAACATGGTATATTGTAATTTTTTTAATTTTGTTATCGCTCAAGAAAATGTACCTTTTTATGTTTTGCTCATTTTAGTGATAATCTGACTTAAATCGTTGCTTAAAATCCGGATTATGCTTTATTTTTTATTACTTCTAAAATAAATAGGTATTTCTCATTTATAAATCAATGTTGGCTAAACCTCAAAGTTATTGAAAGCCTGTAAAATATTAAAGAAAAATCATTAACCAAAAATTACTGTGGCTGTGTCAACTAAAAATTGGCATGGCTTTTTTATAAAACAGATTATGGTTTGTAAAAGCCTATTATGTAAGTATGTAAATATTTATAGCTATTATAGTTTTTATACTTCAACAGTAGCGACATAGTGATAGTGATAAATCATAATAATATGTGTCAGCTTTGTTTAAAAACTAGTGAAAGATAAAAAGTAGCGATATAATTATAATTTAGGCTAAAAAGGGCACATTTCTAAATGTAAATACGAACTTTCAGATGTTGGTTTATTTTTTTATGAAATTGTGATTGAATCAGCCTCCACTGTGTTAGATGTGGTATGTATCCACAAATAATTGGATAATAAACATTTCTTTTTTTATTGAGTGTTTAATTGACTTTGGTTTCGCTGTCCGAAAAACAATAGGATATAAAGTTGTACAATTTAATAGTACTAACGTACAGAAGCCCATCCGCACGAGGACAATCAAATAATAAGCTACTCTCGCTGCATGGCAATAAAGTACAATTACAAATTGCACAGCGCTGCGTGGCACCTCCGAACAGCTTCTCTTTCTGTCGCGTCTCTGTCTCAACCGACACTTGACATCCCTTGTGCGCTGGCTCGACTGAGTCGGCCGCGAGCAGTAGGCTAATATAAAAGTAAAGCGTGGAGTGGAGTGAGACCCCCGGCGGTACTTTTAAGAAACCGACAAGCTGAAGGTGGGTACTACAAAGCTAATATAGAACCCCAGATTTGTAAGTAGGTTACTATTATCATTGAAATTTCAATTTATTTTCATATACTACAGACAGGTTTCAGGAATAATAAAAAATGCAAAAAACGAGTATTAAATTTATGATAAATTAACAACTAAGCTATTTTAAAATAAGTAGGCAGGTACATACACTATTTACAAACAATAATCATTCACTGTCAGGTTTCTTCCGACCAAATGGATCTGACCATACTTTCATATCTGAAACAAAGGCAGTTTTTAAATAATTGTTTGGAACAGACCTTTAAAATACACGCTTTATTCTGATGGCAAAGAGATTTACTGATTAAAATATGTTGTTTAGGACTGCAACGCAAGCTTTCTGAAGTTGGTCACTTCTATTATACATTATTAATTTAATCACTTTGTTTAAGTAGGAACTTTAATTTTTACAAGTTAATAAGCAAAAAAATGTATCATCCCTGACCCTGCCCCCCTAGCATGACTAATGAAACACGACAATATCGCGTTATATACCGTTTTATCCACACTCAACTGTCAAAATCCATTGTCTTTACAGTTAGATATAATCTAAGAAAATCCTAGATTATAGAGATCAGATCCCATATTGATGGATTTCACAAGCCAGCCTTAGAGCCTGTTACTTTCTTAGGTTTTATAAGAATCATTGAAAGTAATGAAGCTCATCAGAATTACAGTTTACCAGCGAATAACAACTCTTTTAAGGGCGGCAGCTGCCCCTCCCTGCCCATACCTCACTACGCCCATGGACTGATTGTTTATTTAATTTCAGGGTTTGGTAAACATAATTAGACAGCTGGTAAAATACTTACTTCCTGGTTGAATATCTTCTTGTCTGATATTTTTTCTAGTTTCTTTTTGAATTTTCTCTAAAATGAAAAAAAAATACAAATAATCTTGACACAGTTTATTTTACTTAACAGTTAACACCCTTGACATTATAATATAAACTGTTGATAGGGCTATAGTAGCTTTAATCACATAATCTTTAAAGGTGCTGCCTCACCGGGAGCATTCGTGTGTAATGTAACGTTACAGATTTGAGCATTACATCAGTGAAGGAGGAGAACCGAGCATTACAATGCGCACCTTGTAATGAATACATCAGTGAAGGAGGAGAACCGAGCGAATGCTCGTCAGTCAGGGAGGTATTATTGTAATGTAATGCTCAAAGACGAATCTATAATGTTACAGTACACGTAAATGCTCCCGGTGAGGGAGCACCTTAACACTTTAAGTACCTACACACTTATCATGAAAAAAGTTCATCCCAACACATAAGATAGGTAATGCATACTTCAGTGCATGTGCATGCCAGAAAATTTTTACTCCACAATAGGTACTATTGAAAAGAGTACACAAGTATAATTTAACTGCTTAACGCCCGCCCGGACATGCGTTCAGTCAGACCAAAATCGCTTAAACATCACACTTTTGGTAGGTTTTAATATCAATGGTGTAGGTAAGTGATAAGCGTGATAAGTGTAATACTTACGGCTTACTGTAATAGTTCTTAGAAAGAAAGAAACTACGCATAATATTATGGTAAAGACGCACTTACTATATTCCGAAGAATCTAACATAGGACTGATGATTATAGGGTAAAGGGTTAATCCTATGGCCCCCACAAAACCCGATATAAAGGCGACGTAGCGCCATCCTCTGTAAAATGTGGCCATGCTTTTAAAACTTTATATAGCCTGTTAAAAATTACAAGATATCAATAATAAACTTATTGTTTTGTGAAAAGGTTATGTTTATGTCACGCACGGCTGTCATATCAGAGACAACAGCTGATAATGACATGACAAACAAAAAATTGAAGCCTTCCACCAGGCTAATGACTGAGTCATCGATCGAAATTGCGTGGATTTTAACCATGAAAAGTAATAATAGGTAATAATAATAGTTATTTGTTATACAAGTGACCAAAATCAATTAATTTTGGTCTCGTGTAAAACATACAACTTTTCACCTCTACCAGCGAGAAAATTTTTACGTGAGTTTCCTGTTAGAAAGCTAAATTCAGCATTAGAAACTTGTTCACTCAACTCTTTTGGAGTTAGACAATTATCTTCATCGTTGGACGCACTCATTTTTTGTAATTTATCACAAAAAAAGTTCGATCAAACCCATGCTGAAAAATTGTATTAAAAAAGTAGATTGCCGCCGTTTTGTTTTACATTATTACGTTGTGATTTTCTCTTATTCATTAATAAATATCCCATCTTATTTATTTATTTATAATCATAAAACACTAAATTTGTTAATAAATTTCATAAATTTTTCTTATTTTATATTTATTTCATACATGCGACCTCATTTCGTCAATACTCTTTATTTCGAATTATTACCCTTCTTTTTTAACAATCCTTATTCAAAACTCCTTGGTATATCAGTGCATTTATTTTTTTTACTTTTTAGGGTTCCGTACCCAAAGGGTAAAAACGGGACCCTATTACTAAGACTCCGCTGTCCGTCTGTCTGTCTGTCACCAGGCTGTATCTCGTGAACCGTGATAGCTAGAGAGTTGAAATTTTCACAGATGATGTATTTCTGTTGCCGCTATAACAACAAATACTAATAAAAACAAATTAAAATAAATAGTTAAGGGGGGCTCCCATACAACAAACGTGTTTTTTGCCGTTTTTTGGTACGGAACCCTTCATGCGTGAGTCCGACTCGCACTTGGCCGGTTTTTAATCCATGTATGACACCATAAAGCACTCTGTCTATCCTTTTCTCACAAATCAATTTTACAAATCTCATCCTTGTCACTTTATTTCTTTTTTCTTTATTATTTTAAAAGTTGGTGTTAGATATTAAAAAAGCCTTGCCCACTTTGCCTCACGCTCGCAGCAAAAATCAATTTTGCTGCGAGTTTTTACGCGCCAGAAGCGCCCGTTTCGTGCTGGAGAGGTGAAATAGTTATTTGTTATACAAGGACCAAAATCAATTTGTGCTGCGAGTGCCGACTTTAAATCACGAACTAGCGAAGTAGTCTAGAATTGAATCACGAGCGTAGCGAGTGATTCTAATATAGACTACTGGGCACAGTGAGTGATTAAAGGCACGAGACAGAGCAAAATTTTGGTCTCGTGTAAAACATACAACTTTTCACCTCTACCAGTGAGAAAATTTTCACGTGACTTTCCTGGTAAAAAGCTTTATTCAGCATTAGAAACTTGTTCACTCAACTCTTTTGGAGTTAGACAACTATCTTCATCGTTGGACGCACTCATTTTTGTAATTATTTATCACAAAAATAGTTTGATCAAACCTATGCTGAAAAATTTTATTCATAGAGTAAAGTAGATTCCTGTCGTTTTGGTTACATTCCGCTGTATTTTTCTCTAATTCATTAATATTCCATCTTATTTATTTATTTATCCTACTAATATTATAAATGTGAAAGTTTGTGGGTTTGGATGTTTGGATGTTTAGATGTTTGGATGTTTGTTCCTCAATCACGCAAAAACTTTGGCACACAGATAGTAGATAGACTAGATTAAAACATAGAATACTTTTTATCCCGATATTCCCACGGGAACGGGAACCACGTGGGTGAAACCGCGGGCGGCCGCTAGTAATCATATAATTTTTCTTATTTTATGTTTATTTCATACTTGCGAGTTGCGACCTCATTTCGTCCATACTCTTTATTTCGAATTCTGAACCTTCTTTTTTAACAATCCTTATTTAAAACTCCTTTTATGTATGTACTTATCCGTGCATTTTATTTTTTTACTTTTTAATCCATGTATGACACCCAACCCAAGGAGGTTCATATAAGGAGTGAGTACTCTACAAAAATTCTCACTATGCGTTTAAAAGAAATTCAACTTTATTCTCTTGGTCATAGAGTTGAAATTCTATCGACGACATTTACTGAAGACTCTACTGTGTGAATGAAAGATCACCAAGTAGATGAGGATGTCTCGTTCGCACAATTGCCATTACTAAACAATAATACCATTATGGTAGGGAAAAAAAATGTACGTTACCAATCACGTAGTGTATCAAAGTTAAGGATTCGGAGTGGAATATTGAAAATATACTACTTAAATATTAATTTAGAATAACACATAGTTATTGTGAAATAAAACTGAACTTACTCTTTAGATTTAATAAGATTTTCACAATAATGCTAATCAGCTATCATCGGTGAGGTGGTGTTAAATTCAAGTATCAATCCTGGCAACTCCGATTTTGACTTTGGCGCCGAATTTCAATTTTAGAATTTCAATATTTAGGAAATATTCCTTTACAATACTAGGGTGACCATAAATACTACACCATTTCAGATTATCAAAAAACGAAATTGTTCTATTGAAATAACTGAAAGTCGCAGGCGAGGGGTAAAGTTAATATTATTAATCAAATTCATGTTTTTGCGCCGATTTCGATGAAACTCGGTTTAAGCTACTATTTCGACAAGAAAATAACAACGCAGTGTTAAAAATATTAAAAAATCCAAGATGGCGGCCAACTTTTAAGTTTGTAGACCGATTTAGATGAAACTCGGTTTTTGATACAATTTTGACAAGAAAAGAAAATAACAAAGCAATTTTTAAAGTATAAAAAATCCAAGATGGCGGCCAACTTTTGAGTTTGTAGGCCGATTTAGATGTAACTCGGTTTTTAATACAATTTTGGCAAGAAAATAACAAAGCTATTTTTAAAGTATAAAAAATCCAAGATGGCGGCCAACTTTTTTGTTTGTGGGCTGATTTCGATGAAACTCGGTTTTTGGTACTATTTTGACAAGACAATAACAACGCAGTGTTAAAAAAAATTAAAAATCCAAGAGGGTGGCCATCTTTTTGTTTGTAGGCCGATTTCATTGAAACTCGGTTTTTGATACTATTTCGACAATAAAATAACAACGCAGTGTTAAAAATATTAAAAAATCCAAGATGGCGGCCAACTTTTATGTTTGTAGACCGATTTAGATGAAACTCGGTTTTTAATACAATTTTGACAAGAAAATAACAAAGCAATTTTTAAAGTATAAAAAATCCAAGATGGCGGCCAACTTTTTTGTTTGTGGGCTGATTTCGATGAAACTCGGTTTTTGGTACTATTTTGACAAGACAATAACAACGCAATGTTAAAAATATAAAAATCTAAGAACTTTTTTACTTGGTACTTAAAACCAAGTATCATCAAAATCGGCTCAAAAACAAAAAAGGTTGTTTCATCATAGTGTTCCTGTGGCGTTCTTTCGGCTCCATCGTCAGATCAGCTCAATGATACCATAATATTACATTACGTTCTAGTTCTGACCTGTGTTCAAAGTTTCAAGTCTCTAGTTCATCGGGATGTTAGTATAAAATCGTTTGCAAAATTTGTGCTCAAACAAACAAACGAAAACACAAACAAACGAGCAAGCAACCTTATGAAAACGTGGCAAAAGTATTAATTGTAAATATACTTATACCTAAGTACTAAGTAACTATATACCTAAGTACTTAAGTTTATATTAAACAGTTTAAAGTAATAAGTATGTCTCCGACCAACCATACAGTTTGGTCACCCTAATGAAGAAAGAGATGCAATTATCTACTTGACCTCTCTGTCGGCTCGTTTTGGGGCGAAGAGCTCAATCTGGTTTATACCGAAGGGATTTGCTACATCTATGATGACACCATAAAGTACTCTACCTATCCTTTTCTCACATATCAATTTCACAAGTCTTGTCCTTGTCACTTTATTTCTTTTTTCTTTATTATTTTAAAAGTTGGTGTAAGAAATAAAAAAAACTTTGCCTCACGCTCGCAGCAAAAATCGATTATGCTGCGAGTTTTTACGCGCCAAAAGCGCCCTTTTCGTGCTGGAGAGGTGAAAAAATTTGTTTTAGTTTTAACTGAATTTAATAGTTATTTGTTACACAAGTGACCAAAATCAATTTGTGCTGCGAGTGCCGACTTTAAATCACGACGTAGCGAGTGATTCTAATATAGACTACTGAGCAAACAAATGAAATTCAGTTAATACTATTAAAACAATTTTATCAAACTAGTCATTTATATTATTCTTGTCTTAACAGAATAGTGAAATAAAAACCACTACTTTTATAACAATATTTCTATATTTTAACACTTCAATAATATTACTTAATTCTATAACGTATTTATAATTATAATATTTGTAGTCAGACTGGCATAGGTTTCCCTATTCAACTTCTTGCTCCGGAGAATTACAACAGAATGAATGTTTGAGACTGAAACCGCGCTTTTTATTAACTATCTCCACCCCCTTCTACCATTTCCAAATGGCGCGAACTCCTAAAAATGGCGCCAAGAACCAGCACATATCAGTGTTGCCATTTTAATGCTATGGAAAACTACTAAAATCATGACATTCGGCCATCCGATATTCTGCTGTCTCCCGACGCACATTCACATATATTTACATTTATTCATAGCACAACAGTAAGATAAGTAATAAGTCAGAAAATTTTAATCACGGTACATCATTAATTTAATAAGCAAGATAATTCTAATTTTAATCACGATAAATCATTAATTTATGTAAAAGAATTGTAATTTTAATCACAGTACATCATTAATGTAATAAGTAACTTTAACTATGCTAATTAAGATGAATAAATACTGAAAAATATTAGAAAAAATCGGCTCACCCGTAGCAACTTAGACGGGATGCTACGGGTGAGCCGATTTTTTCTAATATTTTTCAGTATTTATTCATCTTAATATAAAAATAGCATTGTGAATGCAAAAATCTAAAAGTTTATGCTAATTAAATCTAATCATGGTACAACATTAATGTAATAATTAAATGTAATCTTGGTACATTATTAAAATAACAAGTAATTATAATTAAATTAAAATCATGACATTCTGTAATTATTTAAAATCGTATTTTATAATAGGTACACACTTTACACAATTTACATTTTACACCCGTATATTTTACAGTACAATTTTTGATAGACTTAGGCTACGGAAATACATAATACCAAATTGATCAATTATATGTTACTCACTTTCGCAATTACGCCCATCAAAGCTACTACTATCCGTATTATGTACTTCCAGAGTCTTTATATGTATCCAAGGTCTAATTCTGTCAGCAGCTATAACAGTATTATATGGTTTTCCTTTTTTTATGAAACCCGGAACATCAGATATTCTATAGCGGTCATTTCCTAATACTTCGGTTATTTTATAGGGACCTACAAATTTCGACAGAAGCTTTGTACTTTGTTTGTTATTTTCAAAATTATTTCGAGAAATTTTGACTAAGTCACCCTTTTCATAAGTAACAGCAGGAGCATGATTTGCATCATGCCTTTCTTTCTGCTTGGCTTGAACTTTGTCTATGTTGCTACTAATTTCATTACGAACTTGTTGTAAATTAGAGTTATTCCCATTATATTCTGTATTACTAATATCAAGTTTATTCAGTAAATTATCACGTAACTTGAAACCAAACAAAGCTTCTGTCGCAGTTTTGCGAGTCGATGCATTGACAGTGTTACCGAATTGAATTTTACCCAAATATCTGTCCCATTCACGCTCGTTACCAAAAGCATTTTGTGATGCTAATGAGTTTAAAATAGTTTGGTTAAATCTTTCGGCCTGGCCATTTGCTCTGGGGCAAGCGACGGCAGTTAGTACATGTTTGATACCATGAGCATCACAAAATTCTTTAAAGGCTGTGGATGTAAAGCTGGTACCGCGGTCTGACACTATTCTGGCTGGAACCCCGAAGTCATAGAATATTTTTTCCAAAATTTTAATAGTAGTTTTGGTTTTGAGATCCTTAACAGCCCTAACGAAAACATACTTACTAAAAGAGTCTACCACTGTTAGAATATAGCAGTTGCCATCTTTGCTCCTAACAAAAGGACCAAGATGATCTATGTGGATTGTATGAAAAGGTATGTTTACCTTCTTAATTGGATACAAGTGACCCGACTTCTGCCTTGAAGCGGTATCCTTATTATTAGCGCATTCTAAGCAAGCAGAAACGTATTTTTTTACCAACTTCCTTAGCTTTGGAAACCAGTAATTACTCTGAATTTTTTCTAGTGTCTTTGCGTAACCATGATGACCAATTTCGTCGTGGTTAGCACGACATATTTGCCATCTTGCACAACGTGGTACGACTAGACATAAACGGTCCCCGACTTTCCTGTATACTGCGTGGTTTTTAATAGTGTAGTTTTTTTAAATATCTTTACATTCGAGACTATCTTCGGGTTTTAAAATATTATGGATTCTAGAAATATCTGGATCTGCTATTTGTAATGTTAGAAGCCAATTCTGTTTTTCAATAGTGTAGACAAATACAAGTGAATTATCATCTGTCTCCTCGGAAAGTTTGGTGTTTCTGCTCAGAGCGTCTACATGCGACATTTGAGTGCCAGGTCGATACTCAATATCGAATGTGTACTCGCTCATTTGGAGCCACCACCTTGCTATCCGTGGAATCAGATCTCTCTTACTCATTGTGGTTCTAAGAGCTGCACAATCTGTGTAAACCTTGAAATGCAGTCCCAAAAGATATACTCGAAATTTTTTTAGAGAGCAAATGACAGCGAGCGTTTCAAGCTCGTACGAATGCAGGTGTCGTTCTTCGGGGGTTGTTTGTCGACTAAAATATGCGACTGGCTTTAGGACCCTTGAATCCTTCTGCCACTGCATTAGAATACCTCCGATGCCGAGAGAACTGGCGTCTGCATGTATTTCAGTTTCAAGTTTGGGGTCGTAAAGTGCCAAAACAGGACGACAAACTAGTTTATCTTTTAAAAAATTGAAAGATTGATTTTCAATGTCGAACCACCGCCATTCAGAGTCTTGTTTTAACAAAGATGTCAAGGGACGCGCAATCTCTCCGTAACCCTGTATGAATTTACGGAAGTAGCCAGTCAGGCCTAAAAATTGACGAACTTGGTGCACATTACGTGGTGTAGGGAATTGCCTAACTGCCGATACTTTAGTTTCACTGGGTTGAATACCTTGCAAGGATATATCGTAACCTAAGTAGTTGACAGTGGTATCAAAAAAACGACATTTCGAGAGTTTTAAGGTGAGACAGTTCTGCCTAAAAAGAACTAGTACGTCTTCGAGTCGTTGGAACATTTCTTCCAAGTTCCTTGAGGGTATCAGGACATCATCCAGGTAAGCTAATGCAAACTCAAAGCGCTTATTACCAAGGATTTTGTTGATCATTCTCTGGAAAACAGCCGGAGCATTCGCCAATCCAAAAGGCATCCTCTTAAACTCATAATGCCCGTCAGGAGCGACGAATCCGGTAAGATGACGACTACCTTCAGCCATAGGAATTTGGTAGTAACCAGAAGCAAGGTCAAGAGTAGTAAAAAAGCTATTGCCACTTAGATTGGAAATTTGGTCATCAATTAGTGGAAGAGGAAAGCGATCCTTGACAGTTTTGTTATTCAAGGCCCTAAAATCAACACAGAGCCGCTGCTCTCCAGTCTTCTTCCTAACCATCAAAATGGGGCTGGCATAGTCAGATTTGGATTCCTGAACGATGTCATTCTTTAAAAGCTCATCGATAGTCTCTTGAACAGTCTCTCGCTCGGCATGAGACAGGCGGTACGGTCGGTACACAATCGGCTTATTGTCTGTAAGATCAATTTTCATCTCCACGTCGACCGCACAGCCCAACTCTTCCAAGCTAGTAGCGAAACAATCGCGATATTTTTGTAAGAGGGAATATAGTCTGTCTGTTTGTTCAACACTAAGTCCTGGTCCAGTCTTGATGTCTTCCTTGTTCAAAGGTTTCAGTGTGGAGACATCAGTTTGAATTTGTGAACGTAAATTTTCAATCAAAATCAACCAAAGATTCAATTTTTCAAACAACTGATCGATAGTCAAGTCGTTAAACTGCATAATATAGCGTATTAATCGAACAATATACTACATCTCTCTCGCACTCGTTGGCTTGCAACCGGGCTTCGCGAATTTATACATCCGCACTTTTCTAACGTTACCGAAACTGGTACCCCACTACATACATACTACTGTACGTATCTATAGATTCTATGAAAAATGCTCAATCCGAGCCAAAGCAGGCTTGCTATTGAACTTAACCGCAAGTGGGTACGAGGCTGCCGCGTAAACAACAGTCAACAGCTCACGATCGGGCCAATACCTGCGCAGCAGCCCGCAATCGGACCAATGGCTGCCTACCGCATACTAACGGGCAAATCAGGAGCGATATTGAGCGCGCGGCTCATTGTTACCTGTGTGAGTGAAGTAGCAACTTTTAACAATAACGTGTTTGTTTTGTTTTGCATTTTGAGGTTGAGTGAATGTTTGTTTGTTAAAAAGTTACAAGTGTTTTGCATAAATTAGTGTTTATCGTTGTAAAAAATGATGTCACAGTTCAGATCGATGACTTAATGTGGTTCCTTGTGATTGTGAAGGATCAAAATGTGTGAAAGTGTTGGTCGGCGAGGGAAAGGTAAATTCATTGAACATAGCCGAATTAAGCAGGTCATATTATCTTCAATATCTTCATACAGACCTACTCCAGATGTGTATATTTTGTAGTTTTTTTAGAGCTTCGGGCCTTCGGGCTTGCCCTGATCTCAGACCCTAGGCACGCCACTGCTCGACGTGGACGAAGAAGAGGAACTCCTGTGCCCAGATCTCTTCTTGGTCAGACGCCTTCGCTTTGGAGGCGTACCTGGCGGCGTGCCAACTTCCTTCTCAGATTCCATTGGTTACTGAAATTAATGATGAAGTATATTCGACAAGAGTCTGTTCCATACATATTAACCAAAAATAAAGGGCAACTGTTAAGTTTTGAATAAAATAAAGCTCTAGAATGTCAATAGTCATAATGATGAATAGCACATTAAATTAAAACTAAATTAAATAAACTTTTATCTCAGACTTTTGGTTCATAAATAAAAATACCGACAATAAATAAAAATGCTAACATAGTTTGTAAGATGTCACTAACATTTATATGGACAAACTTAGTCTGAAACCATAATTGCTTTTAGTACATCACTATCCTTTATAGTCATGAAATAAAAAGTTTAGATATCCATGTAAATAATTATTATCCTCACATTATATCACTATCCTTTAAAAAAGTATATACATCCATGTGAATAAGTATTATCCTCACATTATATTACTATCCTTTATGATCATGAAATAAAAAAAAAAGTATAGTTATGCATGTAATTAAGTATTATCCTCACATTATATCACTATCCTTTAGCATAACATTTAACCAGTAAGCAAACATAGCTTACTAAAAAAAATATCCGACAAGTGTATGCAGTTCACTCAACAACCCGTAGGAAACATACCTACGCAATAAACCAGTGAGCTAACATACCTCGCCCCCTATCATTATCTAGTGAACGACATGCCCACTCCATCCAGAGAGATAATAAGCTCTCTCAAAATACAAGAAACATGTAAGTTCTTTAGATCACTCTACTCAGCGAATAGTGAATAGCCCGTCCATAAAAAAAATAAGAAAGAAGAACATTGATAATGCATTTATTATAAATTGTCATTATACGAAAATGTAATAAGGTATAGGCGCGTTAGTATTTTTAGGAAAGTAACCAGAATGTATCCATGAATGAGTTAAAATAACAAGTAGGTAGCTGGTACGTGGCACAAGAACAGATTTATCAACCATAACTTGTTTTATTACTTGTGTATTTTAATTGTGTTGTCTCAAATAACCGCTCACGCGGCCAGGGCGCCGACCAAAAAGTGCGTAAAACGGCCGTCATTCGACACAAATGGCGCGTTGGGTATTGTTTACAAAAAAACGTTATTTATGACTTTGCATCGACGGGAATGGCGTTTAAGTGATGTTTTTATACAAGCAGATGAACTATACTTTACATCTGTTAACAGTGATGTTTGGGTTTAGAGATTCTTCTTATAAATAATCAGCACTAAGGTCGAAACGAGCGGTTTTTGACACTTAACAAAAATATTGACTTACTTGGTTTAAACTGCGTCTTTTGTGTACGTGTTTCATATTTCTTGAACTAAATATAACATTAGGCAAACACTGAGCATACTTTTACAATAAATAAACCGCTTTACAATAAATAATCCACACAACCTCACATCACATCACAACACGGCACTTTTTTTTTTTCAAGCCAAGAAATAGCATAATGTGGAAAGAGCGGTGCCATGGATGTAGTATAACTTTGGATAGAGCGATTCGGAATTTAATACATAATTATTTGACCATGGAGCTAATCAAATTTCAGCGCTATTGTTTGGGTAGTAGGGTACCCATGGCCGCTTGAGCGGATGTTTCTTTTTTTTTCTATTCTATCTTTCTATTCTAATACATTGAACATAATAGATCTATGAAGTGAAAATAAAAAGAGATAATAATATTATCACAAGCACAAAAAAACCGGTGCATTTTTCTTTGTTCAGCACGCGTAGCATGACCAACATCGAGATAAGATTCGACTCACAGAACAATGGCTTGTCTACACCGAAGTGTCACTTTTGTCGGGTTGAGATCGAGATACTCATGCTCGCATTTTACAACCGTAGACTCGCATTGTTCTTTGTCGTGGCCTAATTTTAAAAGTCGACAAACACGAGCTTTTGTCTTCAACTGACATTAATTTGACAGTTGAGTGGGAGAAATTTGTCTACCACCCTTCGAGTGGTCGAGAAAGATTTGTCGACTTATTTTTTTTTCTGAGTTTTTAATTTCGCAATAAAAATAAATCTAAGTTGTCCGTGTTTATATTTTATTAAGGTAAGAAGAGAAGTTACAGCACAAACGACAAAAACAGCTGTCCGGAAAGAAAAAAAATGAAAAATTGTATTTAAGTAATTCTTTTTTATTATAAAATTTATAAAAAAAGAAATATAATAAATATTTACTAGTAGTAAATAACGAATAAGTATTTTTTATTCTTAAATTTTTTCATAAATTTTATAAATTAAAATAATACAATAAATAATTTATTGTAAAAAGGTACCTACCTATTCAATAATATTGTTTCCTAATATTACACTTTTTTCCCTTCAGTATTTTTTTTACTTTTATTTTACTTAATTTTAATTTATTTACTTAAAAACGTAAATTAAAATTATTTTCATACATTGATTTCAATATTTATTACTAAATTAACAAATGCGTTGGTCTGTGTCATCTTTTCAAAAATCTCTCAATAAAAGGAAGGCAAACGAACTATATCCATACGGCTATATTTAACTCGGTTTTAAGAGTTTTGCGTCGTGAAACGTATAGAAAGGAACGCCCTTTAAGAGAAATGATGGAAATAATTATAAATATTTACTAGTGGCAACATTATTCTTCTCGAGCTCGAGAGAGCTTTGTCTACGGAAGTGAAAGCTTTTGTGTCTCTTTATCTTAGAACTTATTAAAAAATAAGTATCATGTTTAAACTAAATCATTTCGAATCATTTCAGATAATTTCGACGTTTATTGATGTTGAAATAAAAATATTATATTTTAAAACTCATATTTGTATTAAAAGACATAAAAAGGTTGTAAAATTCTGAGAGCGAGTCCCACCACTGTGCTCAGCAATCTAGAGGGTCGAGACGACAAGTCTTCGTAGACAAGAGTCCCGTTTGCTCATGCTACGCGTGCAGGAATACACTTTTGTAACCTCCTACCCACTTCCTTGATTTAAGAGGAGGTGCTCATAAACGAATTCCTATTTTCTTTATTCATTGCAAGAGCTGAAATCACGAAAATTACAGTTGGGTAGATAAAAAGCCTTTCATTTATGACTTTGTTTTACTTAGTCATGAAGTTGACCAGAATATCATGATAGCTACATGCACCAGATTCATGGTGATGATTCAGAGTGCAGTTGTGTGTACAATTGTGTAATGCAATACGTGCAATGATTGTGAAGTGTGGTATGTATGCACGGCCGAAGAGTAGCCTCGACCACGTGCGATGATTGTGAAGTATGTATGCACGGCCGAAGTGTAGCCTCGGCCACGTGCAATGATTGTGAGGTATGTATGCACTGTCGAAGGGTAGCCTCGACCAAGTGCAATGAGTCTAAATTGTAGTGTTAAATATCACTTGAATGTATTTAAATTTAAAACTACCCAACTTAATTTCGTAATTTTAGCTAAAAAAAAACATTGGAAAAGTAAAAAAAAAACATGTGAGCGTACATACCTTGGTTTCACCCTCTTCTGAGTTGAAATAAAAACCACTACTTTTATAACAATATTTCTATATTTTAACACTTCAATAATATTACTTAATTCTATAACGTATTTATAATTATAATATTTGTAGTCAGACTGGCATAGGTTTCCCTATTCAACTTCTTGCTCCGGAGAATTACAACAGAATGAATGTTTAAATGGTGAGACTGAAACCGCGCTTTTTTATTAACTATCCCCACCCCCTTCTACCATTTCCAATTGGCGCGAACTCCTAGAAATGGCGCCAAGAACCAGCACATATCAGTGTTGCCATTTTAATGCTATGGAAAACTACTAAAATCATGACAATAGTGGGTACATTTTTTACATTAAAAAAGTAAACAGCTTTCTTTTTAATTTATATAATGCCAAAGTTTTTATGTCATGTGGCAGTTTATTATAAATTCGTATAGCCATACAGTATGCGTTATTCGAATAAACTTTTAATCTCTGATTCGGAATACGAAGGTAAAATATTCTAATTTAAATAATATAAAATATCTACTTGTAAGCTATCAACGCACAGCTCAAATTATGTACTTGCCGAACATTTAAATTTTAATTATTACGGATTGTATTAATATACGCGAATTAAAAAAAAACTTTGAATGCAGTTCCGTTTCTTTTCAGTATCACTACATAGTATAAAACAAAGTCGCTTTCCATATGTATGCTTAAATCTTTAAAACTACGCAACGGATTTTGATGCGGTTTTTATTAATAGATAGAGTGATTCAAGAGAAAGGTTTATAATTATGTACAACATGACATATTGTCAAATTCCACACTACACCGAAGCGAAGCGAGGGCGTGTCGCTAGTTAAAAATAAAATGAAGTCTTCATTCAGCAAAATTTCGTATCTTCAATATTTAAGGTAGGTACTTTCACTCGTGTGGCAAAGTTTTGGACACCCATACAGCATTTGCGATCAAAAATTGCGATAAATTGCTTAGTGTGAGTGAAGGAGGTTAAACATTACGGCCCGGTTTTCATAAAACGCCATCAATCGAAATTTTATGATGAGCTGTCAGAAAATCGCCCATTGACGAGCAAGCCAAAAAGAATGTAATAACGAGCGAGCGCGAAGCGTCTCCGTTTCTGTTAAAAAAAATGCTTTCGTTGTACCTAGTATGTCTACTGTCTGTCCGGCTTCTCTACAGGTCGCATTTCTCAACCGATTTTCATGAAACTTTGTGAGCAGGTTCGATACGTAGATCCGTTCGATTTGTAGTTACTTACGTAGTTTTTATGTCGATTCAGTTTTCGATTTTTTTCGAAACGTAATCATATTTCAACCATTTCGCAAAATGTTCAAAAGTGTTACAAACGCGAGGTCTACAGCTACACTAAAGCTCTAGTTTTTTTTGTCGATTCAGTTTTTCGAAAATTTTCGAAACATAATCATATTTCAACCATTTCGCAAAATGTTCAAAGGTGTCACAAACGCGAGGTCTACAGCTACAGCTCTAGTTTTTTTTGTCGATATAGTTTTTCAAAAGTTTTCGAAAAAAATAGTCATATTTCAACCATTCCGCAAAATGTTCAAAAATGTCACAAACGAGAGGTCTTCACCTCACAGAGCCACTAGCAATACATACCATTGTTTACGACAAACAAGGGTAGGTACCTACTTACTTATTATTTTTTGCATTTCCCGGATGTGATAAGCGCATCAACGATAAGGAAGGATTTTTAGGAATTCCCAAGGGACACGAATTTTTTTTTCAATGAAAAAAAAACTGTTTTCTGTGCTGGGCGGGTGTCTTACCTATTTTAAGATTCCGTACCCAAAGGGTAAAAACGGGACCCTACTACTAAGACTCCACTGTCCGTCCATCTGTCTGTCTGTCACCAAGTTGTATCTCACGAACCGTGATAGATAGTTGAAATAACAAACTACTAAAAACAGAATAAAATAAATATTTAAGTGGGGCTCCTATACAAGAATCATGTTTTTTTTACGGAACCCTTCGTGCGCGAGTTCGACTAGCACTTGACCGGTTTTTTTATATTTAAAAGGACTGAAGCTAATTAAAATTATTACTGCTCCGAGAAGTCCTGCACTGCAGCTGCAGGCAGGTAGATAAACGAAAGGTGTAAGAGATGAAAAAAAAACAGTTTTCATTGTAGATTTTTTTATTAATAGCAGCTGTTATAGGTACACCGTTATTTTTAAAGTATATCTAAAAATAAAAAGGAGTGTTCAGACCACGTTAATGAACAACTTTTACTATGGGGCCAACCACAAAATCATGAAAAAAAACCAGCTGTTCCATTGAAAAGTACAACATTGACTCGACTGTAATGTATGGAACAGCTGATTTTTTTTGCGATTTCGTGGTTGGCCCTATAGTAAAAGTTGTTCATTAACGTGGTCTGAACACCCCTTTTCATTTTTAGATTTACTTTGAAAATAACCGTGTAGGTTTATCTTTCGAATATGTAGGTACCTATGTAATCTCAGCGTCATTTTACACGGGTTATTGGGACACCAATACTTATATTAAGTTTGTTTGACTAGATTTCAAAATTGTTACGATACATTTTACCTACGAACTTAGGTTTTAACACAAAATAATTGTTTTGTGGTTCTAACTTGTACCTACATTTTCAAAAGATATATATACCTAATATCAGCTGGGTTTCTTTAAACTAAATATTTCTAAATATAATCATAATAATGTAGGTGGTATAGTTATTATTGCATTTTTCAACAAGATAAGAGTGAACTGAACTAAACATAACAGAGATAAGATGGGTAGGTAATTAACTAATCATAAAAACCGAATTCTTACTCTTCTGATTCTGAAGCTAGCTGTCTTACGAAATAAACAGTAAACAATCTCTTATTAGTAAGTGATTTGTTTAGATTACGAAATAGTAGTACAATAGGTACGTACCTAGTAGTTAATCTTTATAAACAAACTTAACTAAACGTCTCTCAACACAACAACAAAATTGAATTACTTCGGTTCTATTAATAGCCACGACCACAAAGTCCGTGACAATATTAAACATCAATAGATAAGATGTCATTCGTTTCAGAGTTCAGGTTACTTACACCATCCTCGAGCAACTGTATTAATTTAGTATAAACAAGAGTTGGAGCATCTATACCCCAAATGAAGTCTATGTGATTAAATTCCGCCATCGGTACTATGTAATGCTCAATGGGATTTTCTAGCCGAACATATAAATTCGACACATCTGCTTCACCAGACAACCAATCATTCTGAGAGCTGATTAAAGCTATCGGTAAAGTTATTTTATGCACAGGATATTCTGGGGGCATAGTTGTTCCATAATATTTAAGATTGTCCGTTGGGCCATAGTCGAATTGTTGAAACTTTCCAGCGTCTTTTATCTCTTGAGCGTAATGAATGAGTGTTTTCGTAGACGCACCAGCGGGCGTGTGTCCCAGTATTAACGGCAACAAAGTTTTATTGAATTGTTTCTCATCATGTCCGCAAATTACAAACAATGAGGTCTCACATAACACCTCTTCGTAATGATTGATTTCACACGCGTGCTTTGATAACCATCTTAAGACTGCGTTCTGAGGTAAAAACTCGTTCGCTCCCAACAGTTTCATTAGGAACTCCAAATTGTTGCTGTATTTTGCCAAAAGTCTGATAGGACTCTTTATATCCGTCATATACGCAACAGGTGCTAAAGCAAAACCAGCCCTTAAAATTTTATTGTACTCCGGCTTCGTTGAAAGTAGCGCGAAAAGCACAGTAGTCCCCATCGAATGGCCTATGTAGTTTATTTTCACGTCCCATCCTTTTACATCCATTAAGTAATCGATCACAGCTGGCAGGTCGTGTTGACTTACTTCGTGGAATGTGAAGTTCCAGAAATCAAAACTATCGGTTTTCAGTGATACATGGGCTTTTGAATAAGTATTACCTCTGACGTTAGCCATCCAAACATCGTAGCCGAAGTCGGATAAAATGTATGCTAATCCCTTTTTAGGACCAGGAATGATCCAATCAGAAGAACTCCCTAGCAATCCATGGTGAAGCAGAACAGTCTTCCTAGGAGCAATTTTCTGTGAAGAATTTTTTGAAAACGGTATCCTATGCACCGTCAAAATGTACCCATCATCAGTCACGATAGTGTGAGATTCAGCAGGATACCCGTGCATTGCTATAAGTTGAGGTGTCGTCATATGTATAGTAGGATCATCGTCTGCACAATTATATTTCACTTCATGATTTTCAGGAGCGATAGCATCAAACACTTTGTTATTATCAGTTTGAGCTTTATCAATAAACTTTTTGAACTTCTTGGTAGTTTTATTATTTGTCTCATACATACTCTTCTCTTCATCGTCATTAAAGAAGCCGAAATACGATGTCAATTTATTTTTTACGTTGACGACATTATCTTTCAGACTCCTTCCTTTTTCTTTTACGTAATTCTTGATTTCAGATGTTTTGTTTGCGACGACATCGACAATGTTGGGAAGCCAGGACGATGTTTGCCGGCACTCGCTTACGTTAACAATAACAACGATTATGAATACGATAACTGGTAGCTTCATTTTTTCTGCGTAGCGCTGGACCGGTCCGCGCGGCTACGCTTGAATGACTGGACTGGATCGTTTGACGATACTCTAACCAACGTAATTTATCCAGACAAAGGTCAAGGGGAGTTATGACTAAGTTCTGCACTACAAATGTCAATTATTATAACTAGTTAACTTACGGAGATAAGCTTACTTTGTTTGTAAGCATAATATTTTGTTTGCAGTGAAATTGGTGAATCATAAATTACGACACGGATGAAATAACAATTTGTTTTGATAAACGGATCTGCAGCTACGAGTTAATTTATAAATCGAACTCAAGAAATGTGACGCATTGCATTGATAAAAATTATTTTCATTTTTTGTTTAATCTTATTGAGCTGTAGACTAAAATGTGGACCTCGCGTTTGTACGTTAAAAACTAGCTCACATTCTCAAGTAATCTTTTTCTGTGCATTCTCAGTTGTTTAAAAATTAATTACCTCTAATAGATGTCGCCACGAGGTTTTTAAAAACAGTAGGTAGAGTCTGGTCAACGAAAGATGAACCGGAAATGGAGGCGCCACTTTCCCTGTTAAATTAACTTTTAGAGGTTAAGTTATTGGAAACTGAACCTTAAATAAGGCGCAAAATTAGTTCCATTTCCAACCGAGACTCATCTTTCGTTGACCAAACTCTTACTTACTAGAAAAAGTCCAAAAACTCATGAAACGGAAGTAAATTATTTTTACTAAAACACAGTTTGCATTACCAAAGTAGTTGAATCGGTTAATTAATAAAGGGAACATGTCTATTTTTCAGAGCCCCAAAAGAATTAATTTCTAAAAATTATTTATTCCATTTCTTACCTTCATCTAATAATTTGGTGCCCTATAATGTTTTAACTATTGTACTGACATATTCCGTTTCTTGCTTGACTATGTTTGAATAGAAAAAATACTAGAAAAAGTCGACTCACCCGTAGCAGCTCAGACGGGACTCGAACCCGCACCCTTTTGGGATTCCGACTCAATGCCAATCATGCTACAGAGTCACGACTCGGTCGGATTTTTTCTAGTATTTTTTCTATTAAAACATTTATCTTAATATAAAAATAACATTGTGTAGTGAATGCCTAAAATCTAAAAATAAAAACAAAAAATGTTATGTCTGCCTTGCCATAAATCAAAATCCATACATCTTGCTAAATAGGAAAAAAATTGAACATGTTCCCTTTCTTAATTAACCGATTCAATTCAATTATTGTTTATACAATAACACTAATGACAAAGAAAGTAGGTAATTTTACTACTTTCTTGACAGAATTTAGGCAATAACCACCTGTTTATAGTAAAAATAATTTTACTTCCGTTTCATTAATTTCTGGACTACATAAAAATATGAGCTTTAATTTGGTAGTCAGGTATTCTTTTATTTCGAAGCTAGATGGCATTATGGCACCTGTGGCGTATCGTGCGTGGGTGTGGCAGGTAGGGCACGTGCCCAGGGGGGTGATTTTGTAATTTTGTTGCAATCAACTCTGACAGAAATCGCAGTTACATCGCTGCTTTAGTAAGAACCAATGTGACAACTATCTTAACTAAAGCAGCAATGCAACCGCGCTTTCAATCGATTTCAATCAAGAATTGTTAGCAACAGCTTTACGTAATCAAGGTACTGGGCTCCATTTATAGGGGGGCGCGTTTGACCATCATTTACTAGTACATGTAATCATATAATACATCTACTATATTAGACAAGACAATTGGGTTGGTAAACTTTTTCGAAGATAATTGTTTTATATTTTTTGTTGATAGCACAAGTTTGAAGAATAAAGAAAATAATATTATGATTTTTTTATTTCACCTTGTTAATCAAATATAATTTTTTATATTATTATCGCGATAAAATATCAAACGTACGGCTGAACACGAAGTTCCCTTCCATTTACTGATAAAAAAACTGATTGACAGGACAGATTTGGCAGAAAATGACAAGAGTAATCCAATTATTTTACTCTTTGGTAATCATTAATAACGACGTAATGTTGTTGTTTGTTTTTCAGCTTATTTATTGTGATTTTCTAGTGTTTTTATTGTTCAGTTATGGGAAATGGATCAGCTTGAAGAAATCCATTATCCAGCTTATTACGCCGATGAAGTACCTACACTGCTTTGTTCCGTTTAGTTTGAAATATGAGCGTGTGGGCGCGCCGCCAGCTGAGTCGGGGGGCCGCCCGCGCCGCGTCGTGGTGCGCCTACAGCGTCGCCACCTGCGAGATGAGCTGCTGCGCGCCGCGCGCGTTCGTCGCACAGGTCAGGCATCGGCCACAGGTCCTCGGGTCTTCATCAACGAGCGCCTGACCCGCACGAACCGCCAGACATTTCGGCGCGTCCGCGAGGAGTGTCGCAGCCGGCAGTGGCGCTACGCTTGGACGAGAGGCGGCCGCATCTTCGCTAGGCATGGAGACGGGATGCCAATATTTCAGTTCCGTTCTGACGAGGACTTTGACCGCGTTTTCGGGCCTCGGGTGGCCTAATATCCTGAAACATAAAACGACTGTTAAACATTATGATTACTGTGCTTGCTTTATGTCCTTCATCAGTGCTTTAATATTAGTATGTTTACCTTTGTGCCATGTCCCCATAATCTTTTTTCCTATTGTATCTGCCAAACTACTATTACTATATATTTGTACATTATTTTTTTCATCATTGCTTAAGAGTCCAACAAATAAAACTAACCAATTAAAGTCAAAATTTTATATAGTTTTGAATATAGTCAATATAAATGCAGCTTACTATTTTATAATTATCTTTAGTTCTGACGTGATTACAAATCTTCAAGCAATTTCTCTATTTTCACTATGTACAATTTTTCTCAAATTATTTACAGTTTTCATTGTAATTTATAATCTTACCATTAACTACATTTACATTTTGTTAATTTAAAAACTACAACTAACAAAAATATATTAATATGTATATATATCTGCACTCATGTCAGAGAGTAATTTGTTCTACTCAGTGCTCAGCTGTTACTTATTTAGAAATGCAAGTGGTATGATATTGATTCATGTTCATGACATGTGTAACTTAATTTAAATTTTTAATGATATGCTCTAAGAACCTTAAAGTTGGTATTTTTAATGCTGGGTCACTGGGTACTAAACATGAGGAATTTATAGTGGCCATGCAGGAAACGGCTCCGGATCTTATGGCGATAAACGAAACTTGGCTAGGTTTAGGACAAGACGACAAGGCTCCTAGGTTGCCAGGCTACCGTCTGCAGCATGTTCCGAGATCTGACGGCCGTGTTGGAGGGGGGGTAGGATTCTACATACGTAGAGGCATAAACGCTCGTACCTGCCCTCACGCCAGTACGATTGGAGTGGAACAGATGTGGTTAAGTGTGCGCGTAAATAACCAAAACATTGCTTTTGGCACCGCCTACAGACCCCCGAGGCAGAACGTCAACATCTTTCTAGACGCCATGACCTGCTCCATCATCTCCTTGCCTAATTTCAATCATATAATTTTATTAGGTGACTTTAATATCAACCTCCTTGATCCGAACAGCAGTATGGCTAAGCTATTTAATCAATTTTTACATACCATTAACCTGTGTCAACTGGTGGAAGAGCCCACCCATTTTACAGACCATAGCGAAAGCCTTATAGACGTGATCTGTACAAATACACAAGTAGTTAAAGTCAATGTCAAATATACCCCCGACTATGCGATGGTGGCGGCTGAATTTAAAATTACAGACCAATGAAGGATATTCTTGTGGACCAATTCAATTCAGATCTTGACTCCATTAAATGGAGCAATTACAACGAGCTGGAGGATGTGAACACTTTGGTAGCGGCCTTTACTCTCTGTGTGAAGACGCTATTTGACCTCCATGCTCCCATCAAGAAAAGGAAATTCAAGCACCCTCCTCATCCATGGGTAACGGACACAGTGAGATCTATGATGAGCATTAGAGACAAATACCACAGTAATTACAGGGAGTCAAGTGCCTCAAAAGATCCATCAGTGCCATTGGAAAAAGTAGAAGCCCTAAAAAAAGGTACAAGACGATGAAACAGGTTGTAACAAATGCTATTGAAAGTGAGAAAAAATGTTTTTTTAACAATCATATAAATAATAATTTATATAATTCTAAGAGACTATGGCAAAATTTGAGGAATACATTATTACTAGATAAGAAAAAATCTGAATTGGATTTCCCTACTTCTCTGGCCAATCCAGATCTAATGAACGCACATTTCCTTAATACACCTGGGGATAATGGAGTTTCAATATCTCAACTTACTTATTTGGAATACCACCGACACGGCGCTGCAACTTTCTCATTGCACCCAGTCAGCGAGGATCTGGTATTAAAGACCATTAAGAATTTTAAATCCAACGCACAAGGTGATGTTGGTATCCCTTTGGAGATGTTGCAACTTACCCTCCCCCAATCATTGCAAACTATAACTAGCATAATTAACAGGTCGATAGAGGAATGCACGTTTCCTGGGGGTCAAGTCTGCTAATGTTTTCGTCAAAATCGTAGTTCAATGGTGCTCTAATGGTAATGCTTTTTGACACAGTTCTTGTTTTTTAAACCCAAAATCAAGACCCCATTATGTTTCCGTTTAGGGTATAAGAAACAAAATGTGTTTCAGTTTTGGGTTTAAGAAACGAGAACTGTGTCAAAAAGCATTTCCATTAGAACACCATTGAACTACGATTTTGACGAAAACATTAGCAGACTTGACCCCCTGAGTGTTGGAAGATTGCAGTGGTCAAGCCGCTTCCAAAGAGCACCCAGCCGGATTCATTACAGGACCTTCGACCCATCAGTCTGCTCTCTTGTATTTCTAAGATCTTGGAAAAAGTAGTCTGTGAGGAACTCACTAAATTCCTGGAAGACCACAACATACTCCCGCAGTTTCAATCTGGCTTTCGCAGAGGCTATGGTACCGCTACTGCCTTGGCCGACGTAGTTGACAATCTTCTAACAGGTCAGGATCAGGGTTTGATGAGCGCGATGGTCTTGCTTGATCTCTCACGGGCTTTCGATACAATCAATACAACTCTGTTGTTGTCAAAGTTGTCATACTATGGTGTTGACGCAAAAGCACTAAAATGGATTAATAGCTATCTCTCGCGCAGGCAACAGTATGTGGAGCTTACCAAGGCTGATGGGTCCAAGTTCCAATCTACCCATCTACCCGTAACACGTGGCGTGCCCCAAGGGTCGATCCTGGGCCCTGTCCTCTACGTTTTATACAGCGCAGACATCACTAGAAATATTAATCATTGCAAATATCATTTATACGCAGATGATCTACAATTATACCTTTCTTTTCCAGCCTCTGAACATGCTGCAGCTATGGCAAAAATTAATGACGACCTATCTCAAGTGGCTGTGTGGTGCAAACGGAATTGCTTGACGCTAAATCCCAAAAAGTCAAAGCTTATCTTGTTTGGTACTAGACACAATCTACACAGCTTCGCGAATAACTGCCCATCATTCAATATTACACAATGGGGAAAATATTGAACAAGTTGAAAAGGTCAGAAATCTGGGGCTGGTTCTGGATGGCCACCTTAATTTTGAAGCACATATTGCTGAAAGCGCTCGAAACTGCTTTTATCGCCTTAGGTTATTATATAAAGTACGACCATACTTAAGCGAAGAGCTAAGGATTCGGTTGTGTGAGTCGCTGGTTTTGTCCAAATTAAATTATTGCGACACTGTATATGGACCATGCTTACTGTCCCGAACCAAAAAGCTCATCCAACGTGTGCAAAATGCTTGCGCTAGGTTCAAAGTCAAAGTCAAAGTCAAATAAGCTTTATTCAAATAAACTTAATTATTAAGTACTTTTGAATCGTCTATATTTTCCTACCACCCGTTCCAGACTTTTTTAGCTGACAAGAAGAACGGGCGCAAGAAACTTATCAGCTGTAACAGCCATAAGTAACGATATTTACAAACTTTAATATATCGTTACCAGAAAATTACAACAGGGTAACAGGATTATTGGCAACAACATAGACTTATTATATTACTTCAACAAAGTACTTATTAGCAAGTTATGTGTTACATCATTTCCACGCATTTAGATCTTTAAGATAATCATCTACTTTATAATAACCTTTACCCATGAGCGTTTTTTTAACATGGTTTTTAAATTCATGCAAAGGAAGATCAATCACTTGTTGTGGAACTTTATTAATAAAGGCTATGCCTTTCCCCATAAATGAACCTCTAGTTTTTGCAAGCCTAAATCTTGGAACGGCAAGTTTATCTTTATTTCTTGTATTGAACTGGTGAATATTGCTGTTCTTAGCAAATGAATCATAGTGTTTCCTTACATAAACTAAATTATCATAAATATATTGGCCTGCCAAAGTTAAAATATTTATTTCTTTGAACATTTCTCTCAAAGTATCTCTCCGCCGTAGATTGTATATGGCGCGAACAGCTCTTTTTTGGAGTACAAAAATATTTTCAATACTGGCAGCTGAGCCCCACAATAGCAGTCCATACGACATTACGCTATGAAAATAACTAAAGTATACTAACCTTGCCGTTTCAATATCAGTTAAAAGCCTTATTTTCTTAACAGCGAATGCCGCTGAACTAAGTCTACTTGACAAGGCTTCAATATGTGGATCCCATTGCAGTCGAGAATCTAGTGTGATACCTAGAAATTTTGTGCTCTCGATAAACTCGACTTCATCGTCATTCAAATTAATATTTAATTTTGTCTGCTCAACATTAGGTAATGAGAATTTAACACATTTAGTTTTTTTGGGGTTAAGTGCTAAATTATTACTATTAAACCAGTATGAAACTTTAGAGAGGGCACTATTTACTTCGTCCGAACAGTTATTACCTCTGTTTACTTTAAAAACTAAAGAAGTATCATCCGCAAATAGCACTGTTTCACATAAATTATTCGCGTAGTTGGGAAGGTCATTTATATAAATTAGAAACAGCAATGGGCCCAATATTGATCCCTGTGGCACACCCATATTGATGGGGGCTCCAGTAGATTCAGTTCTATTAATCACTACTTTCTGAGTTCTATTGTACAAATACGATTTCATAAGACTAACTGATTTATCAGAGACACCATAATGTTCTAGCTTCTTTAATAGTGTTTGATGATCAACGCAATCGAATGCCTTAGAAAGGTCACAGAAAATGCCAATTACATCTTGCTTTTCTTCCCAAGCATCAAGAATATGTTTGAGAAGTGCAATTCCAGCATCAGTAGTACTTTTACCCTTGGAAAAACCAAACTGATTTTTATGAAGTATATTATTGTATGTGAAGTAATCTAATAATTGGGAATATATAATTTTTTCAAATATTTTACTAAGTGCTGGTAGCATAGATATTGGCCTAAAGTTAGCTGGGTCACTTTTATCCCCAGATTTAAAAAGAGGAATCAATTTACTATTTTTCATTAGATCAGGAAAGACCCCTTCGTCAATACATTTGTTAAAAATAAAAGCCAAATAAGGGGCTAGTATATCAATTATTGATTTAATTATGCTTGTTGACATGCCCCAAAGATCTTCTGTTTTTTTAACATTAACTGTTTTAAAAGCTTTAATGATATCTGCACTATTTATATATTTAAAGGAAAAACTTTCATTGCACTTAACAACACTTGACTCCAGAAGGGAGACAGCGATGTTGGGACAAGCACTAAGAGTACTGGTAGTTTCTACAGGTATTCTAGCAAAGAAATCTTCAAAAACTTTAGCGACCTCATTGTCAGATTCAAAAGTTTGATCACCAGTTTTTAAACAGAAGGAATTTATATTGGATTTTGATTTGCCCTTTTCTTTGTTAATAATATTCCAAGTAGCCTTAATTTTATTGTCTGCTAATTTAATTTTATTTGCAAAGTACTTGGACTTTGCTAAGATACAGACTTCTCTGAATGTTTGTGAATACTTCTTGACAAATTCAATGAAGTTAGGATCACTAGAAGTAGCTTTCTCTGCATAAAGTTCGTATAATTTCCTTCTGCTCTTATATATGCCGGGTGTGGCCCAGTCACTAAATTTCGTACTATCATTACATTTGATGACTTTTTGTTTAAAAGTTTTACTAAATTCAGTTTGAACTATGCTAAATAAATGATTATATAGGTTATTGGCTTCAAAATTTGGTTCTGGTAATGTTTCAATTTTACTTGTGACATTGGTTCTGAATTTTTCAATACAGTGTTTTTTTACTGGCCTACACATTATTTCCCGTTTAGGCGGAACATGATGGTGCTCAATGGAGGCTAATTGTCCACTATGGTCGGATTTAATACAATTTAAAATTGATTTTTCAATGACATTACAGTTACAGAAAATATTATCTAAGCAGGTTGCCGATGTGGGTGTGATACGCGTTGGTTCATTAAAAATATGTAGCAAATTAAATGATTTAAATAGGTTTATGAACCTACTTGACAGTTTGGCTATTTTAGGGTCTAAGATGTCGACATTAAAATCTCCGCAAATTGCGACTTTTTTATTCTTCCTACAAGTTATTTTTAAAACTTCCTCCATAGTGGACTCAAACTCAGAGTAATTCGCTTTGGGGGGTCTATATACGCATACTATAATTATTTGATCAAGTTCCACGCACGATAACTCAACGGTTCGTTCAATTGAGAGGGATACTACATCTCTACGCTCTTTACATTGTAAACTATTGTGTAGAATAATAAGTGAACCCCCTCTTATAGTAGATTTCCTACTAAGCGAGCTAACAACTTTATAATTATCTAAACTTAAAAGTAATTCGTGCTTTTTCAACCAATGCTCAGTAACACATAACACATCAATATCTTCAGAGTTTAAGAATAAGCTTATTTCTAAATCTTTGCCAGAAAAGCCTTGCATATTTTGGTGTACAATTCTTAAACACTTTGGCTTTTCTATTGTTAAGTCAGGGCTAGAGGACGCCTCTATTGTCCTAGATGGTAATTTAAATGTGAAACATTATTATTACTTGAACTAAGTAAAATGTTATAATTATTTTTATTTGGAACAGATTCCAAAGTTGAATGACTAATGTCAATAGTTGACTGCTCAATAAAAGCAGTTGTTTTACTAGCCAGATTATTGGCTAAATGTTTAAAATAAAAAGATAGCGATAATGCTATTTGTCTCCTAAAAGAACTAGGCAGATAGAACTTATCTTTTGTCAAGTAAAAACTATTAAATAATTTATTGATGTCAATTATGTGTAGCTGTTCACTATTATGAAATGCTACCGTATTCAATGTTACGTTCAACTGATACCTAAAGTTATTTTCCATTTGTGACACACTTTTGCAATAAGGGAATGTGAACAAAATCACTTTTTTTACTTTTAAAGACATTAAGGAATTACAATAAGCTATCAGTTGGTGTTTGTTCACATTACCCCTATTTCCTATCAAAATTATCAAATTAGTGTTTTTATTAAATGTTTTTTTAACAATAATTCTCATCAAGTCATCCAAAGTTGACCCAGGCATACAATAATTAATTATGTTTTCCTTGGTGTGTTTTTGAATTAATTGGCCTAAATTCTTACCCATCTCATCGCAGAACATAATTGTTTCACAACAGTTTTTATCAGAAGATCGATTATTTTTTGTTGAGTTTTTCAAATCGTTACAAGTGTATGAGACCTCTGGTTCTGGTTCACATACTGAGTGGGTAGTTAAGTGAGTTGGGTTATTATCAGAAACTTTAAGCTCACACACTGAGTGGGTAGGTAAGTGCTCTGGGGCATCCTGGACAACTGCATCACACTGCTGTCTTACAACAACAGTATTTTGGTTAAAACAGCTACAATTCTGTTTTTTGCCAAGGGATTCGAACCGGTCTGTATTATAGTTACACATGTCAATCATGTCATTTGCAGCTAGCTTTTGGTAATTTAGCTGTTTGCGAGAAAAATCACTTAAATTATTGTACATTTCCCTGAGTGAAAGTTCCAAATTATCAATTTTTTCACTTAATTGATTATTTACCTTTTCACATTCTTTACTGTTATTACATGATGCCCTATTAATTACATCTAATTGCCCTAATAATTGCTTACGCTCTTTCCTCAGCTTTGAAAATTGGCTATAATAATTTTGTCTTTTTATCAACCTTTGAGTTTTCTTAATATATCTATTTAAGCGGATATATTTTTTGATTTTCTTTCCACTATTAAGTTGACAATTATTTCTAATGACAACAGATTTGTCATTATAGTTATTACATGCCAAGGTTGAATTGTCATAATATATTGCAGAATCACATTGATGTAACTCGCTAAACAGGCTTTGAGAATGCTTCTCTTCTACAAAAGTTTTGTTTTCTTTTTCTAACTCTAAAATGGTCTTTTGAGCAAGAGACAAACTAATTTCAAGGTCGGTAATGCGACTCAATGCCTGTTCATGAGTGTAGTGACATTCTCTAAATTTTTCTATATACAATTGCATCTGGTTGTATTTATCTACAATCTCGGAATACTTTGTATGAACTTCAGCAAGCTCATTCTTGAGGTCAGTGTTCCGGGATATGGTCTTAAGAATCTCGCGTTCACTGTCTTCACGTTCCAGCAATAAGGTGTCATTTAGCTCTTTGGCTGCCTTCAAATCCTCTAGTGCCATTTTGAGTTTGATCTCCACATCCTTTGCAGTTGCCTTACGGGTCATCATGTTGTTATTGAGCTAGATGGAACTTGCAATCCGCAATCACTGCAAGTATACAATAAGTGATCAATAATCAAATATTATTACAAGTTGTCAGTGTGATTCCTATGTTACAAAAAAAGAAATAAAAAAAAAAAAAAAAAAACTAAGTTAAGCAAAGTGAGGGCAGTAAATTATAACATATGTTTATTATTTATAATAGATTTGATGTGCAATTGTAGCAAAGGTTTATCTATTACTAGGTATCAACTTTGACTATAAAAGCAAGGTCAAACCTTTCTTTTTAATGTATAAGTCAGTCAGTTCCTATGAATTTAGTAAACAAATGTAGGTACCTATCTATACTTAAACTATACTTAAATGAAGTTAAAACTGAGTGACTGATAGTCTAGAATGAAAATTAATTAATACCTGAACAATATTATACCTATATAACTAAGTTATATTGTAAGAAAAGGAGCAGAATGGTTGCCCAAAATTATTGTTTAAAAGTGAAGTAGATCTGACGTGTTTATGTACAAATATAATGCTTGTGAAGTGTAACAGTATATCGAATGTCTGTGACAATAGTAGCCACCGTCTACATTACTTCCACGAATTGTCAAGTAAAGAGAGGTTATAACTGTGCCAGATTGTATTGAGTTGTGACGTTACTCACTATTAGTGAGTTTTGTACAAGTGGAATGGTCAATGTATTAGTTTAAATTGGGAAACAATCCGCCACTGTGGTTTTAGGTAGGGTAGGTATAAGCAAATTCAATTCAGTCACAAAGTTTTGACTTGATATTTTCCCATATAACCTATACCTATGGGTACCTATTAATACCTAAAATTAAGGAATAAAAGTACTCCCCCGGTTTAATATGCAGCAGATCACAAATTGTCGTTTCTTCTACGAAGTTTATTCGCTTTTTATATCTTCTCCAGTGACATTTGGATGCCGCCCCGCCGTTACAAATTTGAGATCACTTGTTTTTCAATTTATACCACACCGATTGTACTTATAACACTTTTCACGACTATTTATACAGTAAAGAACAATTTAAGCACTACTTATTAAAGAAATTGCTAAGTTTAAACAATTTAATTTAATTAAAATATCAACTCGTTCTGCTTTCATATACCGCCTCGTACACATGTAACACCTTTTCTTAATGCTCTGCTCAAAATGGAGGCTCGTAGGAAACTGCACCTTGCATCCATGTTATTTGACATCATTAATTCCGGGAAGCCTCAGTATCTTTATGACAAGCTGATATGGGCATGGGAACGTAGCCGGTATCCAAAAAGAGCATGTACTCATACCTTTTCAACTCCCAAGCATCGTACTATGGCCTTTCGTGGGTCATTTAGATTTGCGGCGTCTCGGTGCTGGAATGACCTCCCACCACCAATGCGTAACCTTAAAACGAAACATACCTTTAAAAAACACGTAAAATCCTATCTAATCGAACAACAAAAGCGTCTCGATTAAGTACCTATGTCGATCATTTAACGTAATCTAGAGTAAAACTTGATGCACAAATAAATAAACAAGACAGTTAAGGTTAGTGGATGATACAAACTAAAAATCGGCCGTTTTTTACGAAAGACAGGCAAGATGAATCTGATAAAAAATCGCGCTGCGCGGCCGTTTTTTCAAAAGACAGGCAAGATGAATCTGACAAAAAATCGCGCTGCGCGGCTTTTTTTTACCAAAAGACAGCCGAGATTACAAGATAAGTGGATGAATCTGACTAAATATTGCGCAGCGCGGCCTTTTTTTACGAAAGACAGGGGCTCTATTTTTGAATCGCTTGGCTGGCGTCGAGCGCTCGTTTCTGCTGATTTTCGTTCGACATATGGCTCAAACATTCGAAATAGAGTCATATGTCGAACGAAAATCAGTAGAAACGAGCGCTCGACGCCAATCGAGCGATTCAAAAATAGGGTCCCAGGCAAGATTACAAGATTAGTGGATAAATCTGACTAAAAATGGCGCTGCGCGGCTGTTTTTTTAAATATAGGCTGGCAAGATTACTAGATAAGCGCATGAAACGGACTAAAACTGGCTATATATCTAGTGTATAATATGTTTAATTTAGTGTATCTGTTAATTTTACATTTAGATGACTTATGAAGGGGCGCAACTTCTGTGCTTGCCCTAGGCGCCGTTTTCGATCGGTACGCTACTGTATGGCACTTCTAATTTTGTCAATTTTATCGAAACGGGTGTACTTTTTTCGAAAAATTTCTAAAAACTGACTCGACAAATAAAATTTATTTAATTATCGAACCTACTCAGATAAACATATTTAAAAAAATTCACATCTATACATATAACAAAACATGAGATTCTAAATGTTTGTGCGCAAATAACTAAAAAACCACTCACAATTTGGTAGCATAGGGGGTCTTACTTAAAACCACAGATAATATAATACTATACTTAAAACCTAAGCTAGTTTCATCTAAATTGGGTGGGTAGAACCTGGGAAACAGCTTGAACTCTCCGTAGTACTAGATTTAATATACTAAGGAGATCATTTAAACACGCCTTATTGTTAAATCGCGGGCAAAAGGGATACCTACCTGGGGATTTATCTATTGTCTACCTCTACGCCACGCTAAAGATTTCTCTGCCTTGTCCACGAGGACGATTTCGCGGGTGGAGGGTATCCAGAATAAAAGTACCTAATGTTCTCGAGGGATAACAAAAAACTTTCCACGCAGACGAAGTCGCGGGCGGCTGCTAGTAATATAATAAAACAGTAAATTCTAAACGTTTGTGCGCAAATAACTCAAAAGCCGCTGAACGTATTTTGATGGGATTTTTACAGTTTAGTAGCTTGGGATCCAACTTAAAATCAAAGTATTTTTCGTCTAGTTCGGGTGGGTAGAACGTGGGAAACAGATTGAATTCTTCGTAGTACTAGCTTTTATACATCATCAAGGAGATCATTTAAACTGGTCGCCTTCGCATTATTGTTAAATCGCGGGCAAAAGGGATTTTAGTATTGTCCACGCAGACGAAGTTACGGGCGGAGGCTAGTAGAATATAAAGTACTTACCTACTTATTCAGAATTCGGTTCAGAGATTTGGTAATTAGGTACTTAATTCCTACCCTAAGCTGTATGTATGGTCAGGGCTCTGTCACTCCGTGCGCGAGTCTGAAGCGCTCGGCGTCCTCTGAGAGGACACATCAGAAAAGATAAGACCTACGCAATAGAAAGAGAGGCAACTACTAAGTGAATGTTTTGGAGCAAAGGGAGCGCTGTGCAGCCTGAATGAGGGCTTTTCCAAAGGACTAAAAACTGTAGGATCGATAGATGGCGTTGATAAATTAAGCACTGTCAACTGAGGCGCATTCAGAACCTACGCTCCGAGTGCAACCAATGTTGTGTTAACCGAACGTCACGCTCTGGGGCCCTATTTTTGAATCGCTCGGCTGGCGTCGAGCGGTCGTTTCTACTGATTTTCGTTCAACATATGACTCTATTTCGAACTTTTGAGCCATATGTCGAACGAAAATCAGTAGAAACAAGCGCTCGACGCCAATCGAGTGATTCAAAAATAGGGCCCCTAATGTTTGATACGCCCCGTTAGAGCATTGGTGGCACTCGGAGCGAAGGTTCTGAACGCGGCTCAGTTGACAGTGCTTAATTTATCAACGCCATCTATCGATCCTATAGTTTTTAGTCCTTTGGAAAAGTCCTCATTATGGCTGCATTCCGAATCACACTAAAATCGATGACAGCGCACTAAAATGCGTTCCGAGTCGGAGATTTTGTATGGGTTTGACAGATAACGTGAGCGCTGACATCGATTTTATCGTGATTCGGAATATAGCCTTTGTCGGAGCAAGAGTCGCAATTTATTTAAACGATTTTGCGGAGTGCAACTTCTGTACGCTATTACTATTATCTATTCTGTGGTATGGTTTAAGATTCTTTTGCCTTATTTATAATGGAAAGTAATTTAGTTAAAAAAGAAAATTGTCAATGTCACTGTCAGACAGTCCTCCCTCTCAACTCAACTGTCATTTCATTTTGTTTTGTTTGTTTTTGTGTGATTTGAAATCGATTAAACAATCAAAATGATTGCAGATTTTGCCAAAGAGAAAGTGTTTTGGACTAGAAAAATGAACCTAAAACTGGTGAAATTCATCGAGAGTCGTCCTAACATCTGGAACCCCAAACATCCGAAATACACATCGGTGCAGTGTCGCGATAGAACTTATGCGGAGTTCGCAGCGAAGTACGGCGATGAATTTACCGGTCAAGCTGTTAAAGAGCGCTGGACTAACATTAGATCCACTTTTGCTAACTATTTGAGGAAATTAAATGCTAGCCGTAGTAAAGGAGATGGAGAGGTTAGTCCACACACACTGTTTTCATCCACTATTATTTTCTATAGTAAGCACTTCCTTACGGCCTATTTCAATAACCTATCCTTAGTGAGATAGGCTCACTAAAGACTTTTTGCCTAGATATTTTTGTTAAGTGACCAGAAATAACAACAGTTGCCTAATGCGTAGTAACAGATCCAAAGTAGGCCTATCTCTTACTGAAGTGAAGATAAATTATTGAAATCAGTCGTCAAACTATAAATACTAAAGAAATGAATTACAAGATTTACAAGGTCCTCTGGTAGAATAACCAGATATCAGATTGGGTTGAAAATCAAAAGTATAAACTAGTAGGTATCTACTTCCTCAGTACAAAATTAACTCGTCAACACCTAGAAAACGAGACAATAGTTTTCCTATTGTCGTCCGGACGCCGGCAACCGCTCGGTTGTTGAAAAGTTAACAATGGTCTACAAAAACAGTGTTTATCCTAAAATTAATATATTATTTGAGACAACTTTCAAACGAATAACAATACAAAAGTGTTTGACCAAACTTGTAACATTTTACAGTCTTACCATTAAAATTCATCATCATCATATTAGCCACACGACACCCACTGCTGGGTATAGGCCTCCCCTAAGGATAATAAAATTACTTTTCAGGAATATAAAATTAATTGGCATTTGTGGGAGCCATGTCAATTTCTATTAAAAGTAAATAAGAAAGTACAACAAGACTCAAATACTATTGATGATAAAGCAAATGATGTCATGGTAAGTTATTTATTAGTTATATTTCATTAATTCTTCAACATCTGCACGGATGCATGTGTCCAGACCAAAATGGCTTAAGCAGTTCTGTCAACTCCCTCTCAGACGCATGAGGCCGGCATAGATACGGCATCAATAAACCATAATTTTCTCATAGATATCGACTATTTGTGTATGGGCAACCTTATTTCATTGACAAGCCCTTATTGTAATACTTTGTGACTGATTGGTAAATTATCGAATTTTTCATGAAAACGGCATTTTATTTCCATATTGCCAGCCAATGTGCCCCATCCCACTGGCTGGTTCTCTTTTTTTTATACAATGCGGCAGGTGCAGAAAAATTTAACACCAAGTGGCAAAATTTCTTAATTCTATTTATGAATATTAATATATATGTACTATGGGCAACAGCGACGCTTAACCAGTTTGCAACAAAATTCGTGTGCGCGCGTATCGCCCCTACACGAACTAAACGTATGGTTGTGACGGCGCGGCGTGCAAGCGATTTTGACCTTAGCAGTGGTTAAGCATCGCTGTTGCCCATGGTACATATAATACAAGCCATTTTCATTTAAATGTAACTTGTTTTGCAGGATGAGTTTGATGAAATTAAAGAAGGAACCACAAGAGAAGATGATTCATCCAAAACATTTAATAGTTCTTTAGATATGTGTTCAAATATCGCAAATAATTTGGCGAACATTTTACGAGGAGTGCAAAATGATGCTTTTGGTCTAGATAATATGAAGCATGGAAAAGTTGGTCAAGCTGTGTCTAAAACACTCTCACAAATGAGTTCATTAGATGCTGCTGTAGCTTCAACCAAAATAATGCAAATACTTCTAATGTATGATAAAGATAATCCAGACAATCCAAATAACAGTAAGATGAATAATAAAAGTTTTGAATCAGTCTAGCCATTTGATTTTTTTGTTATCCTTTTCATAGCGAGTATACAAGAAAGTCGATTTCTTTTCTGCTAATAACCGATGTTATTATTTTTTAATAAAAGATTTATAGTAATTTATTTATGAACGTCATCTCGTGTGTGCCTTACTCCTTCAGACTTGTGAGCTTATAAATCCTTCAGTGACGGATAAACAATTTCTTATTTTGGTATTCAGAACAAACGTAACGCTAAAATTTATGAATTATTGACATTTGAACATGGTCCTCACGAAATGACGCTGAAGATCCTGGATGCTGGAAATAACAAAAACTAGCTAACGAAAGTGCAGTTTTACTCCATAGATGCTCAGTGACGCAAAAATAAATAAGATTTAACATTCGAAAACCATACAAAACAGAACAGAACTCATAAAATCGTTGTTTAAACGTGGCACACACAGAACCGTATGTGCCAGTTTTCATTTGTCAAAATATCGACAACTAAACCCTTTGGAGTCAAATTAAACAGTCTAGCAGCGTTACGTTTGATAAGTGACAGCATATAACACTTTAAATCCATTCGCGTAACAACACATCAATAGAAAAAGCAAAAACAATATTTCGACCCATCAGACTGTGTGGCCCAGAATTAATACCGTTACGTTACGTGAATTTTGCGTTACTTAAGTTGTAAAGCAGTTTATAGTAATAAAAATTTCCGTCACTGAGGATCTAGCTTTATTTGGAACCAATCACTGCAGTACTTACGATGCAATTCGAGATTTAAATTAGTATGTAGATCACCTAGGGTGACCACGAAGTATTTTTTTGCGGACATCGTATCGTGTTGATGTTTACTAAGACTGCAGCGTATCGTTACAACCCACGATCACAGTTTAACTCCATACAGTTGTTAAACGCCTTTGATGTTGGACGATGCCGCCGCGTGCCGCCGCCCGTGTAGGTACTTACGCAATCAGCCGCAAATGTGCAAGGGTTGTCAAAATAGAAAATAAATGTGATTAATAAGTAATTATTTACAACACACATACACACAAACTTTCGCATTTATAATAGTAGGTAGGTATTAGTAGAAAGTAGGATTAGTGATTAGTAGAACAAGGATATAAATAATCTAACATTACATGATCAGTGTTCAAGTGCTTATAGCCCGTGCGCAAAGCGCAGGTATGTAGGTAAGTCGGTAGGTACCTATATCAAATAAATTTCAAAAGTGGCACCTAGCTTGCTTTTAAGTACTTACTTTAACAGAACGGCCGCGGCGTCATTAACTAATTAATAGTGTTCGAGTCCCTAGTAGCACAGAAAATAAATTAGTAGGTACCTATGTAGGTAGGTACCACCAGTGTACTACGTAAAACTGGTTCAAACAAGGTCGGAGGTACCTAGCTGTTTTGTGATGCTAGCAACACGCACGATATGCTTATGTATCTAGTTCCTACATACCTACCAAATATATATTCATTACTTATTTCACAAATCTGCTTGAAGTTATTCTTTAGCTACAATCAAATTTTACTATAAAACTGCACACGACAGGTATTATTGAATTATACAATAAAAGTACCTACTTAACAGCACGAGATGATGTTGGTTAAGTAGATAAGTAATACGAAATTACTTATAGGAATAAATAAACTTACCTCGCATCACGGGGAAATCTATGAAAATTTAAGTCCTTGTTGTATGTCACCGTCGAGGCACATCCGTATACGGAACAAAACAAGTGTGCACCATTATTAATATATACTATAATATGTACGGCGTTTCGTAGACTTTAAAAAAGGATACCGGAGTGGTCAAGTGCCAGGTGGAGTCCCTAATCAAAAATAATGGCTGTTACAACTAAAATGATCAGCTTCAACTGTAAAAATGTACACCGATCGGTGGAATGCCTGAGGCTTCTTTGCCGGACTGCCGATATAATTGCCTTACAGGAAACATGGCTCTTGCCACATGATTTGCCATCTCTGAGTACTATTGATGACAACTTCGCTTTTCCTGGAATATCGGCGGTAGACACTTCTAAAGGTATACTAAAAGGGAGACCGTTTGGTGGAGTGGCACTATTATGGAGGAAGTCGGCGTTCCCGTGTGTGTCGGTTGTGGAATGTCATAGTGTGCGCTTGACGGCCATTAAGATTCTTCTCGACAGTGGAAAATCGGTGTTAGTGATTACTGTGTACATGCCTACTGATTCGGCGGCGAATCTTACGGATTTCACAGAGTGTATGGGTGAAATAAGTGCAATAGTTGAGACAAGGGCGTCGCCAGGGGTGGGCAGGGGGGAGCCGCTGCCCCCCCCCCCCCCCTCTAGAGGTTAAAAAATGTAGCCAATTGCAAATAACCAAAGTCCTAAGGCCCTGCAATCGACTTGCTTTTCCGATAAATTCTGCCCCATCTCAAAACTTGAATAAATTCACTAGGTGCTGTTGACTGTACCTACAATTCATATCATTCTCATCCTCTTTAATATTAAGTTAATATATTGGCCATGGCCCAGGGGGGGGGGCAAGTTAATATTATTAACTTGCCCCCCCCCCCCCCTGGGCCATGGGCTGGCGATGGCGACGCCCTTGAGTTGAGACGAACAACATCGAATCGGTATTTGTACTCGGGGACTTCAATGCACATCCTGGTGAGCAGTTTTCACATGAACTTTTAAACTTTTGTTATGAACAGTCGTGGGCATGCATTGACATGGAAATTTTACCCAGCGATACCTATACTTATGTGAGCGATGCACACGGCTCTCGCCGATGTTCGATCACTGTATAGGAACTAGCGCCGCGCGGCATACTGTTGTCAATGCTTCGGTTTTATATCACAATGTGTACTGGTCTGATCATTATCCTTTGTTGATTGAGTGTAATATAAATAAAATCCAGTCTAAACTTGTAACTTTAACCCAATCATTTAAAAAAGTTAAGTGGGGTGAAAGAGATAATGATCAAATACAGAGATATACGGCCTTATGTAATAGTAGACTACGTTTAGTAGACTTTCCTGCGGATTTCTGTGAATGTGCTGACAAAACATGTTCTAATGTCGACCATAGAACAAAATTAGCAACTAGTATCATGTGCCCTAAAAGAGTCGGCTGAATGTACCTACAATAGTGATAAACGTAAGAAACATAATTATGTAATAGGTTGGAATAAGTATGTGAGGGCCGCTCATGGGGAAGCTCGGTTTTGGTACCAATCTTGGCTACTGTACGGCAAACCAAATTTTGGTTTTATTTATGACTAGCGGCCGCCCGCGACTTCATCTGCGTGGAAAGATTTTTTGCTATCCCTCAGGAACTATACTTTTTTCGGGATGATAGGTACCCTATGTCCTTCTCTGTACCCCTGACAACGTGTATGCAAAATTTCATGATGATGGGTTCAGTAGTTAATTAAAACGTGAAGGCGTAACAAACAAACAAACAAATAAACAAACAAACGGACTTTCGCATTTATAATATTAGTAAGGATAAGATGCGTGACACTAAAATAAACTTTAAAGCCAAATTGAAATATTGTCAAAAAAATGAGAATCAAATTAAAATGGATATTATCGCTCAGAATCACGCAAACAAGAACTTTAGCAAATTTTGGAAAAATACCAATTAATTGAACCCGAAACCGAGTATTCCTGCGAGCGTCCCTGGCTTGTACGAACCGACTGCTATAGCGAATGCCTTCCGGAAGCACTTCAAAGTCGAGTCCCCCCTCCCTCAGGAGCCGCAGGTGTTCGGTGCTGAATGTCGTGTCGAGGACTTAAAAGTCAGATTTTCTGCGCAAGAGATCGCCTCCACAATCAAAGACATGGTCAGAGGTAAGTCTCCAGGTCACGATGATCTCAGCATCGAGCATCTGAAGTACCCGGGGGTCCACTTGCCGCGAGTTCTGTCAATGTTTTTCAATCTTTGTATGAGTCACTGTTACTTACCAGATGATTTAACGTATTACCGTTGTAGTTCCTATTATAAAAAATAAGACGGGTGATGCCTCGGATTTGTCGAATTATAGACCTATATCGTTAGCTACGGTCATAGCTAAGGTGCTGGACGGTTTGCTTGACAGAAGATTGGGTGAGCATATTAAGTTACATGATGCGCAGTTTGGTTTTAAACCCGGTCTATCCACAGAGAGTGCCATCTTCTGTCTCAAGCAAACTGTGCAGTGGGCTGATTATCTAATTAAAAACCACCTAGCGACTGGTTACAGTTCACAGATGATCGTGATCCATTGCTACTTCTTTTTGGGTTAAAAAAAAACATACCAAAGAAAAGTGGCAATGTATGTCAAATGCAACCGGTCGCTAAATAGTTTCTTTTTAGATAATCAGGGTGCAGTACTACACAGCTAGAAAAACACCGATCTATGCTTGTTTTCTGGACTTGTCGAAGGCATTCGACCTAGTATCGTACAACTTATTGTGGAAAAAGCTGCAATGTGGAACTAGTCTGCCGTCTGAAATAATATCCATATTTAAATATTGGTACGATAATCAGAAGAACTATGTAAAGTGGGCTGGCTCACAGTCGGAAGTGTACGGGTTGCAATGTGGAGTGAGACAGGGGGGATTAAGCTCACCCAAGCTTTTCAACCTGTACATTAACAGACTGATCGAGGAGCTCAGCAGCACCTATATAGGTTGCCATGTAGGTGGTGTATGTATTAATAATATTAGTTACGCCGCCCTGAGAAAACTAGTTCATATGTGTGAAGAATATGCGGTGGCTCATGGGCTCAAATACAACTCACTTAAAAGTGAATTCATGATGTTTCAGGCGGGGGCGTCCGCAAATCACCGGAGTATACCCCCCGTGACTCTCGGAGGCATAAAATTGAAAAGAGTTGACCAATTTAAGTATTTGGGCCACTGGGTCACTGACAACTTGTCAGATTCTGTGGATGTGGAGAGGGAGCGTAGGGCGCTATGTGTTATGTTCGCTGTAATATGTTGGCTCGCAGATTTGCACGGTGTAGTAAACAAGTTAAGATAACGCTTTTCAAAGCTTACTGTCAATCTTTCTACACGTGCGGTCTGTGGGTGAACTTTACGCAGCGGACATATAGCGCTCTACGCGTCCAGTATAATAACGCATTCAGGATGTTGTTTGGCCTGCCGTGCCACTGTAGCGCGTCATTGAAGTTCGCCGAGGCGCGTACTGATTGTTTTTATACGATCATCAGAAAGCGCTGCGCCTCGCTGTGGGCACGCGTGCGCGGCAGCTCAAACGGCATCCTGAGCACGTTGGCTAACCGGTGGGACTCCCCACTGTTGCGCCGCTGGCTAGAGCTTCATGCCCATGTCACTAGCTATGACTATCTATAGCACAGGAGCCGCATCGGTGGCCAAATTATAATTAGTTTAGTTTTGTTTTGTGTCCTTAAAATTACTAACAATAGAATAAGTTTCGCTGTAACTAACACCTTGTATGGATTTTATGTCCGAAATAAAATGATTATTATATATTATTATAATAAAATTATACCTAATAAACGATAGCGGCATAAAAGATTTTTAAAATGGTCAATCGCTATGCGTGATTTATTCGGTCGCGTCACTCGCGCCGTCCTTCCGCGTTCGAGTACCCAAACTCAGCGAGTTTAGGTACTCCGAGCCGCGCCGCCCGACCCCCTCGAGACCCCCTCCGTTGCTCTGCGCAAGTACATTCGTTTTTCAACTGTATGGAGTTAAACTGTGCCACGATGGATGGAACGGAACGGAGGCGGTATATGTAATTGGGGGTAAGGGTTTGCATGTGTGTTTGTATGTTTGTCTGCTACTATTTTCCTCTTTCGCGGCAACAGGTTGTGCGTGATAATTTTTATTAAAGAATTAGTAGTTAATTAAAGAGCGAGAAAATGCTTGCATGCATTGCTTGTATGCATGTTGTCTGATGCAGGTTGAAAAACGTCGAAAAACGAAAAATAAAGGCATATTAAAATAAAAACAAAAACGTGGCTGATGACATGCCGTTCACTGCAGTGAATGGCGCTGTTTACACGTTTCATTTATCGTTAATTTCCGATGCCGATGATTGATCGAAGGCTAATGAAGCATCGAAAATAAACGTAAAAATTAACCATCTAATTTCGGCTTAAGCGAACGCTGGCTGACATCTACCCAGGAAGAAACATTTCAGGGTTACATCTACCTGCCTACCTTAGTACTCTTCGAGGCTTGGTTATTAAAAAAAACACATTGACACATACATTTTTATCAATGCCATCTATCGAGCAGACTGTTTTTTTGTCATTTTGATTGAAAAGCCCTCATTAACAGGACGGTTATATCCTTTCTGTCCATCAACGTGCGTACACTGTTGTCACCCTATCTTAAAAATCTCATACAAATTGTATCATGAATTGTATTGAAACTACTGCAGTGATTGGTTCCAAACAAAGCTAGATCCTCAGTGACGGAAATTCTTATTACTATAAACTGCTTTACATCTTAAGTGACGCAAAATTCACGTAACGTAACGGTATTAATTGTGGGCCACACAGTCTGATGGGTCGAAATATTGTTTTTGCTTTTCCTATTGATGCGTTATTACGCGAACGGATTTAAAGTTTTATATGCTGTCACTTATCAAACGTAACGCTGCTAGACTGCTTCATTTGGTTCCAAACGGTTTAGTTGTCGATATTTTGACAAATGAAAACTGGCACATACGGTTCCGTGTGTGCCACGTTTAAACAACGATTTTATGAGATCTATTCTGTTTTGTATGATTTTCGAATGTTAAATTTTATTTATTTTTGCGTCACTGAGTATCTATGGAGTGAAACTGCACTTTCGTTAGCTAGTTTTTGTTATTTCCAGCATCCATGATCTTCAGTGTCATTTCGTGAGGACCATGTCCAAACGTCAATAATTCATAAATTCTAGCGTTACGTTTGTTCTGAATAGCAAAATAAGAAATTGTTTATCCGTCACTGAAGGATTTAAAAGCTCACAAGCCTGAACGAGTAAGGCACACACGAGATGACGATCATATTTATTTAGGCTGACAGAAACTTTTATTTCAGCAGATCAATCGCTAACTAATTATCACAGTACAACCCACGCAGATAAATAATGGGATTGAAAATGTTGGCTCACCGCGCTTTTCACAATGAGAAAGCGATAGATATAGCGTTTACTGTGAGAGCGATAAGTGAATTTGAATTCATTTTTATCTGCGTGTAAGTTAAAATGTGTTCTATGGCAATCGATGACTCAGCGGTTAGTCTGCTGTGGAATACACCCAAAGTTATGTCAATGTTAGTTTGATTGACGTTTTCTAGTAATTCTAGTTACTCTTTGACAAAAACCAAAACTTAACTTTGTTTATTTTGTTTGATTATTTGTTGTTTTCATAGCCTTGTTTTTAATTAATTCGAATTCGAACGTGTAATTATAATTAGGTACTATTTAAGTTTGATCGGTGGTGCATATTTAATTTTTAATTTTAATTTATATTAGTTTTAAGAATGTCTTTAATTAAGGAATTTAACTTATCAACGAACTGCTCATCAAAGTTTTTAGATTTATTGCAAGAAAGTTGGAATGAAATTCACAACAAAACTAATGTCTTGCGATACAGAATCGATAACTTACGGGAAAAAATGGTAGATTGCTATTTATTACAGGTTAGTAAATCTATTTGCCCCCTATAATTTTTATAACCTCAAAGTACCTGCCATACTACATTACTTGTAAAGAGTATTTTTTCGTACTTACCTTACCTACCTACTTAATCCTACTCCTACTAATATTATAAATGTGAAAGTTTGGATGTTTGTTCCTCAATCACGCAAAAACTACTTAACGGATTTGGTTGAAATTTGGCTCACAGATAGTAGATAGCCTAGATTAAAACATAGGATACTTTTTATCCCGATATTCCCACGGGAACCACGCGGGTGAAACTGCGGGCGGCCGCTAGTAATGTATAAGTGGCATTGACTTCCCGAAAAACTAAATTATTTATTTATTTATTTATGAATAAGTCTCATAATAATAAATAAATAAAGTTTGATATTACTTACACCTTTTTTCCAGTTAAATCCTGAGAGGTGCAGTAAAAGAAGAATGCCAGAAAACATAAATAAAGTTTGTCAACCATATGATAAAGATAAATTTAATTTCACCAAAGTGTCCAAAGAAGAAGTAATTATCAATTTAAGAGAAAATACATGTGGTAAATACATTTTAGAATCCTACTAATATAATGTAATATATAAAATGTGAAAGTTTATGGGTTTGAATTTTTGGATGTTTAGATGTTTGTTCCTCAATCACGCAAAAACTACTGAACTGATTTGGTTGGAATTTGGCACACAGATAGTAGATAGCCTAGATTAAAACAAAGAATACTTTTTATCCCAATAGTCCAACGGGAACGGGAACCATGCAGGTGAAACCGCGGGCGGCCGCTAGTAGTTACATAAAGTCAGTTTGATTTTAGTAAAGTATAAGACTGAGTGTAGTTACACCTAGTGGTTTCCTTATTTTACTATATAAGGAGGCTAACAGTTATTTTTGAATAGAATGCTATAAATTCTTTAAAAAAAAACATAATTTGTTCTATTTAATGAATTTTGTCTTTTATATTGCAGCTGATGATGTCCATACTATATTAGTAAATGTGAGCCCTATATCAAAGTATCACAGCTTGCTATGCCCTTCAGTAAATAGCTGTTTGCCTCAAATCGTAACTGAAGAAAGTCTTAACTTAGCAATCAAAATTATGTTGCTCACTGAAGATCGGTAAGTGCAGGCAAGTATTTTTATGGAATATAATTTATTGATTATAAAAGCCTTTTAATGATTGATGTTAAATTGGTAAAGATAAAGTAAAACATGTATTCTCAGACATTAATAACTCATTTTGCCAGCTGAGTTATCTGTTTATTCCAACTGATTTAAAAGTTATAATTCATCTTACAGAGCTCTTCGAATTGGATTCAACAGTTTATGTGCATTAGCATCGGTTAATCACTTACATTATCACTTATTTGTGGAGAAACATGTACTACCTGTGGAAAATGCTGTAAGTTGAAGTTTTATTTTTCTCATATACATTTTAATTTAATTCAGCAGTTCCTGAATGGTGTACCGTGGAACCCTGGGTTCCGTAAGAGGCTCTCTGCAAAAATTCAAGAGTTTAGTAAATATCTTTTTGTTCTAATTAAATAAATATTAACTTAAAAAGTCCTTTATTTAAAGTCAAACTATACCTACTTAGAAAATGCGAACACCAAGCCAGAAAGCTTCAGTATGGTGTGATTTCACGTAAAAAAATGTATAGTAGTCTTACTTGAAGTAAGGTTTCGCCCAAAAACGGTGAACCATAGAAAGTTCCATAGCCAAAAGCATTCCGGGAACTGCTGATTTAATTAATTAAACGTGAGGCGGCAGCATGAGGCTGTTCAACAATGGAAAATCTATTGTGTCTAATTTTCCTGTGCTTGACGGGTTAAATGCAAACAGCACAGCAATAATAAGTGTGTGAGAGAGGTGAGCGGTGGGGCATGGCTACGTGCATAGTGGCTAATTTCACAGCCAAGAATGAAACATATTGTACTGTGGTAACTAATTATGAGTAATGGTAGGAAATAAGAATAAAAAAATATAAAATTCTTTGAAAATAAAACATATTTTACGGATTGCAGCGCATATATTATTAATTCAGGTGTTAGGTATTGTAGAATGATTTAGTTTAGATTTAAGGTTTTTTTTATTTTCCGAAGTTCTTACACCTTTCCAGGGGCTGTGGTCACGGGATGACGTATTCTTATTATTTTTATTTCAGAAATGCACTCATCTATCTGGTCCTGTCTACTTTTTAAAACAATACCCCGCCCCTGCCTTTTGCTTTGAAGTGAAAACAAATGATCGCACATCTGTAGCAGCAAAAGAGGTGTTTAAACTATTACAGTATTTGATAAAAAAGGAGATAGCTCATAACATATTTATGACTAAAGGGCATGATTTGAGGGTGGGTAATGAAGAAGTATTGAGAATACTTGTTTGGCCAAGAAAGAGCAGTGCCGGAATTAAGCAACTGGGAGCGTTTAATGTTGCTGTGTGTGAACTTAGTGGATGGTTTCCTGTTTATAGTAAGTAGTTTTTATTTTTATGAAATATATATTACGGGTATGAAAATGTTGAGCAAGTACACTGTCAAATTAAATAACCGGCCAACTTGATTCTTATAGTACCTACCTATATAGGCTACTATAGAACCTTAAAATAATAAATTGATTTATTAGAGATAATAAAGCAACGTAAATAAAAGTCAAAGCAGTTAAAAAAGGTTCTATAGTGTACAGTTACGTCTAAAAATATGTATACATTTTAGAATTTTGTCACTGTCAGAGTGTCAGAGAGGTAATTGCTTTTAGAGTGACAAAGTTCTAAATTGTTTTTAGTTAGCTAACGTTAACTTAGATGTGACTGTACTACCAAGAACATGGGTAACTAACAACTCCTAAAGCCAAAATAGCTTACATGCCGAATCGTCACTTACATAAGTTTAGTTCGCGCCGGGGCGATGCGCGTGTATAAACTTATTAAACTTTAACGAAAGGGATTGAAAATAACGGCGGTCTAATTTGCCTCTCACTTACACACTCACTTGCTATTCATTATAAACCTTTTTCTTGAATTTACAGAGTTATACACGAAAATTTTGCAAAGATAGGCACGTGAGACCGCTTCGACACATGGTTTTAATGACTGCAATTTCCTAGGGTCAAACCAATATTTTCCAAGATAATAATAAACACATTGACTCACTAAAACAGTCATAATTATAATAATATTATGAAGTAACCTTTGATCTCTTGCTATAATATTCTATCCTGTTGAGATTGCTATAGCAAGTGATTCATTAATATTTTAATTGTTGACCTTATGAGTAATGAATGTTGATAAACAATTTGTTTATTCCCTTTGATAACAAAAATCATCATGCATGTGTAATTTGCCTGAAGGAGCAATCCTACTAATTCGTCCGTGGACCCTTGGGCAGCGGTTCCCGAATTCCTTTGGCTACGGAACCACAATATATAATAGTACTACGGAACCCTTTTTGGTTCACCGTTTTTGGGCGGATGCCTAGCTCAAATAAGAAGTGAACTAACTGTAACATTGATTTTATTACGTGAAATCACTCCATACTGTTTTTTGGCTTGGTGTTCGCATCATGTAAGTGGTTTGACTTTAAAAAAGCACTTTTTAAGATAAAAACACTTTTTTATTTAGTTAGAACAAAAATATAGTTACTTTTTTGCGGATAAACCCTGTCAGCTTCTTACGGAACCCCATTCGGGAATCACTGCCCTAGATAACCTTTGACCAAAATAAAAAGTAGTAGGTATATAAAAGTAATAATCTGTCAACCAGCCAAATTTCATCCAAATGGGTCGAGCCGTTCGTGAGTTACCTATATGGTGTAAATAACCCGACTTTGTTAAATTTTTTGAGAGAGTGACGAACGTCGCGCAAGTATCTATCAAAATAAAAAGGAGAACAGACAAAAAAATATCTCATTAGGTTAATAGTTTTTACAAAGCAATATCTATCCAGTTATTGAAATAAAAAAAATTGTTGCAGACGCTAATGACTACGAGAGACTCCAACGGTCCGACTTAGAAGCTGAATTAATTAAATGGAAAGTGGATAATTTCGAGGAATTGTGCAATGAAATAAAAACCTTATATTAGTAAGAACAGTGTTTAATGTTTGTTTGGTACCTACTAACAAAAGTTTTTTAACCTTAAACGTTACTTATGATTTTTTTTTCATTTTTTATTAAAATTTTCCTTTATTGAGGTAACTTCGTTCCGAGTGCTTCCGCCCGCGCCCCGTGCCCGCGCACGCCTGTATTCGTCTACTGCGCAGCGTTCCGCGCGAAATTCAGAGCCGCCAAGTTATTTTGCGCATACTGTACCCCACCTCATCTTTGCCGTAATTGCCGTATTAGTTAAATTTATACTATTTCTTAATATTTACTTATAGAAATCAAAGTCTACAGCCACAGCGCATATCATTAAATGCTTTCATAAGACCACCGTGAAGTTATAGCAAACGAAATGAATTAACTAATTTAGTTCGATCTGTACGCGTGCACGCATCTCTTGGACGAATCAACCACTGCACGCGAAATGACAGCCATATTCGCCTTTACCCCTCTGCCACTTACTGTGACCAATAAAATAATAGCCTCAGTAAACGATATTGCGTTGTCAGTGTGATGCTAGAGCTAGTGGCGGAACATTGGTACAAAAATGGGTAAAATGATCCGTCTTGTTCAGCAAAAAAATAGCGGGCAATCAAGAAATGTTTCTTTTCACGCGTAAGCACAATTTTAACCTATTATAGTAGCTATTTTTCGTAAAATAAATAAAATTTGGTATGTAAACAAAGTAGGTATAACATTGTCATTATTTGACAAGTGTAATCCCCCCTCACCCCGCAAAAATTGGGCGATCGTGATTTCATACATTTTTCTTACGTAACGTGTCCAGTGGTTAATTCGTCCAAGACGCATCTATTGCACGCATTAGTATTGATATTCTGTTAAGCATTTTTCCTAACTCGAGTACTCGACGGATGTTTGTGTGTCTAGACCACAGTTTATATTTTGTTTGTATATGTTGAGGGCCAATCGTTGAACTGGGCCAATCGAGATCTGCCGGCATTTCGTGATTGGTCCGATTTTTTCATGATATTAAGTAGATCAAAGAGAGCAACCTATTTGCCGATTTGCCCAACTTGGCCATATGACGGCTTGACGGCGAAACGTAAAGTAAGTAGTTCCGTTTCGCGACGCTCTGGTGGCGCTATGGGATATAGCGTTTTATCGACACTCAACTGTCATACATAATCCATGGTATTTTGACACTCAAAAGTGATAAATCACTATATCATATCGCGTAGGTACCAGTGGTCATGCTAGGTGGGCAGCTGTATGTTTAAGTGCGATAATGATGGCGCCATCACAAGAAGTCGAAAACGGTGATTAAAAAACCGGCCAAGTGGGAGTCGGACACGAAGGGTTCCGTACTAAAAACGGCAAAAATCACCCTTTATTCTGATAAACGTTTGTTGTATGGGAGCCCCACTCAAATATTTATTTTATTCTGTTTTTATTATTGTTGTTAAAGCGGCAACAGAAATACATCATCCGTAAAAATTTCAACTGTCTGTCTAGTCTAGCAACTGGCTAGCGGTGACAGACAGCGAAACAGACAGACGGACAGCGGAGTCTTAGTAATAGGGTCTCGTTTTTATCCTTTTAGGAAGGGACCCTAAAAATGATAATAATGAGTTAATTATTAGAGAAATTAATATTTTTTGATGAATGAATGAATGAAACTTTTTTTAATAAAGTCTCTTCTAGACATAAGGACCGCTCTGGTCGTAAGTTTTCTAACGTTTTCTAAAGTTGTCTAAACCTCGCTTAAAGTTGTGCGTAAGTACCAAGTTTGTATAGAAATACAGCGTGGTGTATAATAATTTGTAACATACATACCAACAGCGCATGGATGTGCGCGTGATTTTCCTGATTAAATCTGCGATAATGCTAGTGCGAGGAACAACTTTAATGTTTCAAATTTATGAAGAAAATATCACGATTAAGCATAACCATAGACATAGAAAAATTTTCGCTGCGCTCAAGAAGACCAACAAAGCGTGGAAAAGAGAAGTTAACATCATACGGACACGGTCTATGGAAAAAAGAGATAAAGGATCAAGTGACATGTGCCAACATTTTTTACAGTAAGAGCCCCCTAGCGTCCCGCCTAGCAAATGAGCAATCACAGTTTGTTTAAAATATTTGTTAATCTTAATTAGAATTTAAAATAAAGGTATCGTGGAGCCATGGTGTCTTGTGCTCTAAGTAATTGTGATGTGACAAAAAGAAATAATCCAAGTAATCACACTTTTCACAGGTAAATAAGATATTGCCACAAATTTCTCTAAAACCAAATTTCGCAACATTTATTCGTTTATCGACGAAGAAAACAGTATGGAACATAGTTTATTAATTTCCTTTGCCATATAATAGTAATATTTTATGAATCTAAGTCATTTTTTACGTATCTCATATAAAATGTATGCATTCGTTTTCGGATCACCTGTTTATTGACATTGTTGTTCTTTGACATTCTATTTCTATGAGCATAACATTCGTATAATTAAAATCAAGCATGGATGTAAAGAATAGTTCTGCTGAATAGAAAACTGCGCGCTTCACTCGCTCAAGCGTATCGTCTCGTGATAATTATGAGAAATTATACCAACAAACTGACCAATAAACTATAGGTTTTATTTTAACAGGAGACGGCAAGTAAACGGTTAAGCTTTAAAACGGTCGGGAGAAATGAAAAATACCTATAGAAAGTTGACAAAATCAACGTTGCGTAGTGCACTGCTATTTTTAGGGTTCCGTACCCAAAGGGTAAAAACGGGACCCTATTTCTAAGACTCCGCTGTCCGTCTGTCTGTCTGTCTGTCTGCCCGTCTGTCTGTCACCAGGCTGTATCTCATGAACCATGATAGCTAGACAGTTGAAATTTTCACAGATGATGTATTTCTGTTGCCGCTACAACAACAAATATTAAAAACAGAACAAAATTGATATTTAAGGCTCCTATACAACAAACAGGTTTTTTTGTCGTTTTTGGTACGGAACCCTTCGTGCGCGAGTCCGACTCGCACTTGGCCGGTTTTTTTTTATCTTACTCTATGGTCCCCTGTTTCCTCCGCCAAAACTAGACCGATTGAAATACTTTTTTTCATTAAAATTTAAACAAAGGATTTGACTGTGTTCCTATGTTTTCCTTTATTTTCGTTAATTATTAATAAAAAAATATTAATCTTGAAAAACTTGAAAACATTTTCATTATTTAGACATCCAGCAATCAAGTGACGATTTGACGAAATCAAATAAAAAACCCGGCCAAGTGCGTGTCGGGCCACGCGCCGTAGAGTTCCGTAGTTACCTTATACCACAGACCATACTACAAGTAAAATACTATACCATATTTAATACCACTATTATTTTTCGACTGCAAAAATAACTTTGTTTTTCACAGTGTTGGTATGAATGGCAAAGTTATATTTGCGGTTTTGGTAAATGTGCTATATCTCAAAAACTAATTATTATATCTCGTTCAAACCAATTTTCGTTGAAAGTGTTTATTAAGATCTACAGAATATTTTTTTAGATTTTATTACACACATTTTATCACTTTGGCAGTGTTTATCCTTCAAACGGTTGACTTTGAAAAAAAAATCGTCTTAGGAACCTCAATGCCATTTTTAAAGACCTATCTATAGTGGAAATTTGTTATATGTGGAAATTTTTAATTAGCATTGGATTATCCATAGTCTTATTCATTAAGTTATTTGTCTGTTAATTTCCAATAAAATAAAATAAAATAAAATATAGACACTCCGCACGTATTGGTTTGAAGAAAAATTTTTTTTTCTGTTTCAGTTCCATGTATGGGGAGCCCCCCTTAATCTTTTATTTTTTTATTTTTGTGATAAATTCGTTAAGCGGCTAACAGAATAAAAAATTTTCGACTGTGTAATCTTAATAATTTCGGAATAAAGCGGCTGTGCCATAGGGACGGACAGACAGACATGACGAATCTATAAGGGTCCCGTTTTTTTCCGTTTAGGCTACGGAACTCTAAAAAAGTAAAACATAGGAACACAGCCAAAGCTTTTCTTTATTTCTTGATGAAAAAATCATTTAAATAGATTTCATTTTGGAGGAGGAAACAGGGGACTACGAAACCTTGATTTTGTCAACTTTCTATAGGATTTTTTCAAATCTCTCGACCGTGGTGTTTCCTCTAAACCAACTGCGTTAAAAGTTTCTCTGAAACCCGTACTTGGTTTATAAATTGCGAAAAAAAATCACAACAGTAAATCCGGAAAGCAAACTAATGATGAGTGAAATCTTTATTGTCTTATGAGTTTTACATGATGGTAAATATTAGGAAGTACTAACATGAACCCCGTTTAGGGCACTACAATTTTTACAGCCTATATCTATAACATTTTTTACAAAGTTATTTTTAGTTAATACAAACCCTCTCGTGGGGTTTATCAGACCATCAAACTGAACAACTTTCATTATGGGACCAACCTCGAATTAACGAAAATAAAAATCAGCTGTTCCATACAAAAGTACAATCCTACTCCTTCGAAATGTATGAAACAGCTGATGTTTTTTTCGCGATTTATTATTTATTATGATGGTCTGATCGAGAAACGAGAGGTTTTGTATTAACTAAAAATAACCTTGTATAACATACTAAAGTCACAGTCCTACCGTACACAGTATACCTACTGTAATTTTTAATAAGTATTTGCAAACTTCAAAAAGGTGAACTATAAGCCCTTTATTCATAAAAAGTGAATGGTGTCGAGTCCATGACTGCAATGTCAGTCCGGTTTTCGTGCAACGGTATTTTGTGGATCGAGTCTGCGCGCGCAGTCGGTAGCGCGGCTTACACGCCATGGGTCGTTCTCTCCGTCCCCTGCTGGCGTATACGCCGAAACACGTCAGATTATCGTCGACAGGATGCCCTTTCTCGAAACGGCAGCGTTCCCAAATCGCCCCAACAGCGGAGATGAACGAAGAAATTTTCGCGAACGCGAAACCTTACTCCGAAGTCCCGGGGCCAAAACCTATACCAATACTTGGGAATACGTGGCGAATGATCCCGGTTATCGGACAGTATGACATTTCGGAATTCGCGAAAGTGACCAAAATGTTTTTGGACAAATACGGAAGGATCGTGAGATTGGGTGGTCTGATTGGAAGACCGGATTTGCTTTTTGTGTATGATGCTGACGAAATAGAGAGGATGTACCGTAGGGAGGGACCTACACCGTTCCGGCCTGCTATGCCCTGCTTGGTGAAATACAAGTCTGAAGTGAGGAAGGACTTCTTTGGCGAGCTACCGGGCGTCGTCGGAGTGTAAGTACTTTTTTATTGTTGCGATGGAAACTTTTTCTCATTAGTATGTAGAGCAGCGTCTGTGCTGATTGCTGGAATCTTTCTACTTTCACATTTTTCGTCCCTGCCATTTTTTCTAAAGGAATTATCACGTACGTTTAAGAAATACACATTCGTATACGTAATTACAGATGGTGGTTGAATTTCACCAATTCCATTCCATAGGCGAAATCTGACAATTCAGATTTCACCATCTCGGATTAAATGTTTTCTATTTGCTTTTACTTGGTAAAAAAAGAGTGCTATGCTAATAGGTAATTAATTAATTGTAATACAAGTATGACGAGAATATTAACAGTGAAAGCCTAATTAACTTCAGCATTAAAACACGCATCCTAAGTATTCTTTGTTTGTATTCTTTCCTTTTCTTTTATGTGGTATTCCGTCTATTTATTATAGCCAATCTACCTTAGATTTCTAGTGGTCAAGCTAGAGTAAATACCCTCTTTCTTAAATCCTCATGACTGTGAGCCTACATTGGTATGTGCCACGGCCACGTCTCCCCTCATGTCATAGCTTTCATAATATAAAATGTATATTCAATACGATAGTTTGCATAGCATCACAAGTAACAAAGTGCTCTAGTCTGCACGCTTTTTTTTTTACAGCAAAAATCTTGTTTAGTTAGTGATCGATGACTAGAGAAAACCAAAATAATCAGAAATTGAACCTTTTTGCGTCACTTTACGCTCGGACACAGAACCGCTCCGCTCCTTTGTGTCCGATCCGAGCATAAAGTGTAAAGCTATTTCATTGTTAAAACGTGAGTTTATACAGAAATTGCTTCCATTCACTTCTATTTTTTTATGCAATAAAATAAGTCAATAGACATGTGATAATAAAGATGTCACCATTCATGTAAGTTTTACTACCATTCATTCACGTTTCGCTTTGTGTAAAACTATGACATACATTATTCATGTGCGGTAAAACTTCTGTTTATATAAATAAATCAAATAGTTTTCTTCGATCCCAGTGTCAATAATTCTTAAAAAAATACGTAGGTACTTACATTATGTAGATGTGAAATATAAATAAGATAAATACGTAGGTACTTACCTATTTGATAAATTGGCCTCAACTGTTTAGCAAAGACCTCTAATTTAAATAATTTATTATAAAAAATCAAATCATCCATTAATATTTTATGAAAAGTGATATTAAAAAAAGGCACAAGTTTTGTAAGAGCTTTAGAAATCATAGTTTAATAAACTTCTCTGCTACGACGGGAGTTCAAAGTATTCTCGGTATGAATATGAAGGAAAAGGCAGACAAATCTGAAATGATTTTATTTTTTTATACAGTCCCCTGGAACCTCAATACACTTCTTACAACGTACAATCAGCTTTTTAGTAGCCTCCAAAAAATTACTTTCCAAAAAATGAAAAAGGATCGTCCATAGTCGCCTTAAGCTCTTCATCGTCGGAAAATCGCTTTTCCACGAAGCCCTTTTTCAGCTTCAGGAACAAAAATAGTCGCTATAGGTGCCAGATTTTGGCTGTAAGGTGGTTGATGGATCTCTTTGAAACCAAACTCCGGCAACGCGTGCCGAGTGAATCAAGCACCACCGTGGCACAGAATATATATGACCGTGGTCAATTTTGGTCAACATTTCGCGTCAGACATTTTGTTTCACTCGACACTCGAAGCACGATTGTGAAAAAACGAACGATGGTCAACCGACGAAATTTTCTAATTGTCACCTTGGATAATGTCGTAAGAGAACCATAGACAAAAACTACCCTCATTACTAACCAGAAAATCCCGATACCGAGAATACTTTGAATCCCCCTCGTACCTACGACATAAATCTGATTAAAGCCACTTTACATTCATCACGTAACATAAAGTCCTTCGGCCATGCAGATACAGACACATGCGATGTGATGTGACAAGAATCTATTTTATTTTGCAACTAGCTTTTGCCTGCGCCTTGGATTGCTTGGAATTTCGTGTCCCGTGGGAATTTTCAGAATTTGTGACCTATGAGTGTCTACCAATATTTTTTTAATCTGGACGATGAAAGATTTTTGAAGCAACTGCTTACAATAATTCACTAAAGTAATAAAAGAAAGTATTGTCTAAAAATGTACACTTTTTGATGTAATGCCCTGTAGATCCCTAATACCTAAGACTCAACCAGTTGGGCATAGTAGTTGTGCCGTGGGTCCGGGTTGAGTCGTTGGTACCTCAATTGTGTTGCGTAGAAGGGAATCAAAAGTGCCCACGGCACAACCAGTTGTGCCGTAGGTCCGGAAGGATGCCATAGATCGCGGAAAGATCCTAGAGATCTGAAACATAGATCGCGGAAAGATCCTAGAGATCTGAAATTAAGATATACGTACGTATTTCTTTATATCTTTCTCCAGACATATAGAACCAGAAACACGATTCACCCCCAGTTTCTCAGGTACTTAATCGGAGGTTATCGGAGGTTTTACTTTGTCGGAGGGTCCTATATTATCTGGTTAAAAGTTAATTTTATTACTTTAACCAGATAATGTTGACCCCTATAATATATCTTAGAAACTGGGGGTAGTGATTTTTGGCTCGATATATTTTAATTTCGAAAATGCCTCTTAAAAATTCATAAAATCAAAATTACTTATTTAGAAACAACATTATGTATTCATGTCGAAACTTTAAATAATTTGTATCATTAATATTCAGAAGTTTAAATATTAAGTCTGTATAAACCAGATAGGTAATATATTAGGCATTTAGACTTCTTCAGACTTCAGACTTATTACTTTGAAAATTTTTGCGTCAAAATCAGTTTCATCATTAATTGTATATTTGTTTAGACATTTTCGTGTTCTGTGGTTTGGTTATAAATTGTCTACATAGCCCTTTTGTCTCTTTGTATTTCTATGTTTAGTTCGGTTTTATATCTTTTATGGTTGGTTACATCGCTCTCAAGTTTTCGCATGTGTATTCACGCTAAATGATGACTTTTTACAAAGTAAAACATTACATAGTAGGTATATATAATTTAAGTTTGTATATATGTTATATATAATATATTATATGCTGTTGTTTCCTAAATACTTAGAAGATCGCTTAGATTTGACCAGTGCAGTGTCCTGAGATTACATAATTCAATGACAACAATTGCTACTAACTACTAGTTAAAAAATGCCTAGCATCCACATTTTAGTTTCCATTTTCCACTTTTAACAACACTAAGAAATTTTCTTATTATTTATAAACAATCGTCTCTACATTTGTTTCCTTGTTTCATTACCGAATTCACATTTTTAATTAATAAAAAATTGACGTGTGATACCAGTTTTCTTTAAAGAAACTGCAGTTTGTTTTGATAACAGTTTTTAACACATAAACGATTTGGGTAGGTAATGAACGAACATGTTCTTATTCGCGAAGCCGTTAGACATAACGGCATTGCGAATTTAATAAGGTTGAAGAAAGAGTTAAAAACTCGTTTTGTATCGTCGTCATTTGATTCTTGGATGATTCTGTTAACATGTTTCTCACTTTCATTAAATTTTGGCTCTCTATCTAGACAACCTGCCTATCGGCTCTTGTAGAGCGAGGGCCATACCAGCTTTACTCATCCTTAAAAGTTGGAGATGCTCAATGGTCTTAGTTGGGAATTTTGGGCAGGCATCCAGTGGTTAGAAAATTTAGATTTTTTTGTTTTTTACTTTTGTTATTCTATTTTTAGAATTGGTGTGTTTTCTTTTTTGATATTTTCTTAACGGCATACAGGTAACAATTTTCGAGCCTATGAACTTTTAGCGTATCTACCATTTCTAGCGTAAGTAATAAACCTGAATGAATTTCGTAGTGTCTCTCCTCCACGCTCACTATGTTTAACCACATGATGGTGGGGTCGTTTTATAACTCTGCCCTATTTCGGTATGTACTTATTCTTCATAATCATCAGAATTAGTTTGCACACTTTCATATTCTTCAGCATTACTTCTTTCTACATTGTCTTGGGACTTCTATGAATTACTTTGCACTCCTTCATATCGTTTAGCATCACTTTTTTCTACTTTATCTTGGGACTTGACCCTTTCTCTGGATTTTCTGAAGGATTAGCGTGCTAAAGTTACAAATTAAACTTTTTCTAGGGGCTGTTTTTCTCAGTAGAAGTGCTAAGGGTAAAAAAGTAGGTGATAAAAGTTTATTTTTTTAATAATTGCTTCGTAGCAACATTCTTAAAGTTGTTGTATATCTTTTTCTTCCTTGTTTGTCCTGTGTCTTCTTGTTACGTTTAAAAATACAATTTATGTAGGTAGCTGTACTAATGACACGTACTACGAATGAATGGTTTATGAATGCAAATATTGATAACAAACAAACATTATTTTTTATTTATCACGAAGAATACCAGCAATTTTCATTAGGTAGGTACTACTGGACTGACTCAAAGAATAAGCAAACAATAATAAAGTTTTTGCAATGTCACCTCTATATCCGCACTAATATTCTGTTCTACAAACGTGTTTGCATTAGACTAGGTGCTAAAAATGACAACGACGTATGACCACGTTTTTCCTTTGGCACGTTGTTAGCACTTATTTTGTGACGATAGGTGACATAAGTAATTGAAAATGGAAGTTCAGTTGTTTGTTTTAACAATTTTAGCACTGAAACTATAAGTACCTATTATAACAAGCCACAACCATTCAAGGTTGACTAAGGGTACGAACATACCGAAGATGCTTTAGCTGCGATGCACCGTGGTCACGTATCTCGATGTCACGTCGCTCGATGACAAATGTATGGAAATATACGAGCAGGCATAAGATGCCGAGCTGAAGATATTTTACATCACTTGCGATGCCTCGCGGTCTAAGTACATAAAGGTTTACTTACATTGATGCTTTCGTGTAAATAATTTTGTTTTTACATCGCACCGTCATCCATGACAAACACAACCAGCGAGTATCGACTCCGGAGGTACCTACGACTTGTTGCTTATTTTTGTTTTGCGTTTTGTGTTTGGATCATACAATGCAATAGGGAATATGCATATTTTTCTTCGATCATCTATACCTGTAGATATTGCATGACAATGGCATTTGTGGGACACTTATAACTCCCCCAAAAGCAGCCCACTATGAAAGTCCCCCAAGACTTGTCATACAACTTGACATTAAGTGTCGCGTGATTTGTCAAACGGCATGTGCCACATTTCAGCTTTGTTATTATATGAAGATATTTTTTTTGTTTCGAAATCAAAAGTATAATGCGTGAGAAAATCAACTGTAATATTAAAACTTTTCACTTGCGTTTTTTTCTCGTGATACGCAACAAGAGCAGAAAACGCTCTATACAAAATGGTCAGGATTTGTGACGTCACGTTTCAGGCGCGTTTATTATGGAGTTAGATAAGTCTATGATTATCCCATAGACTTAGAAAATTTTTCGCTTTGCTCAAGTAGACGGACAAAGGTGCGAGTGAGAAACCGATTCTTACGGCTTATGCGATGTGCGAGAAAGAGTAAAAAAAAACTGACAGCTGAACCTGGTTTGACTTCATTTATCATCGTTTATCACCTTGGTGAAAAGCGTCAACAAGATTATTTTGTAATTTTGATCGCGATCGGGTCGGTTTGGCTCTTAAAGCTATATAAATCAATAATGGTGTCGTGTTCTGTATTGTATTGTAATGTTACTTACGACAATAACCCAAATAAACACTCATTTCACAGGTAAATATGATTGTACTATTACCATTTTCATAATTCATATTTTAGTTGAATATATTCCCAAACACACTAAGTTATATACTAATATGATGCTATTAAACGCCTATTTCCTAAATAAAGGCTGATTTCTAAACATTATGTGTTAGATAAAAAGATATTATGTCCGTGAACTTGAGAAAATAAGGCGTAGATATTGATCAAAAATTATCGATATCGATTATTCATGTCGATGATTTCCAATATAACTTTGTTTGTCTTTGTGAACACTGATAGTTTTATTTAAAGCTGCTTGTAACCGACAGTTTTCAAATGGTAAACTAAACCAACTTAAATACTAATTTAACAATTATTTCCAGGTTTTCTGTAAATCCAGTGATTAAATTAAACTGGATAAATGTCATAAATAAATAAGCAGGGAGCCTCAAAGGAGACCTTAAGAAATTATTTAAATAAAATTGTTCAAAATCTTGTTTGTGTTTTATTTATTAGAGCAATAATACATTATGGTTATCAACAACCTAAAATGGACTTCAGTGCATCTCTAAATTCACGCACACGTTTACATATTTACAAACACTGGCTCATCTCACTTTTGGTTTCACAGTCAAGTGAACTCTGTTCGTCTATTCCAGTGGATATTAAGTTTATGGATTATCCCCCTAAATTTTGCGTTTAAGTACATACAGGGTCATTTTTGGACCCCTTTTCAAACTTTGTCAAGTCATTCTATAACAGCAGTACAATCAATTTATAAAGTAAAACAAAAATATTTTTTTTACATTTTTACCCCAAACTTTTCCCTACACAAATTGAAATTGTTGTCACCGTTTACGCGTCGCACGGTCGAGCCGCGCGAGCCCCCCTCCCGCCACTCGCCTTCCCCCGCTCGCGTCCCGTTCGTGACGGTGAGCGTGCGCGCCTAGATTTTTAGGATATAAAAAGTGGTTGAAAACTGTGAATTTAAAAAGAAATAATTTATAATTATCTCACCTAATTTTTTTTTATTACTTCCTTGAACTATTATTTGATTTTGTAAAGGGGTCGCAAAATTACCCTGTATTTATGTGTCATACAAAATATTATTTCTTATTCGATATTCTATCTGACTCTTAAGTGCATTTATATCCTAAAATGAAAAAAAAATGTTATTTTTCCCTGATTTCATCGTGTAATATAACTAAAATAATACATTATTTTTTATACATTATTTCTGTTCCATCATGTTCCGAAGCGATCAAGCTCAAAATTTCAAAATTGGCGACTTATGCATAGGTATTCCCTATTATTACTTAGATGCAATTCATAATGCATAGGTTAAGTTGGTTTAAGTACCTACTTAGGTAGGTACAGATTTTCTATATGGACAACTTGACATAATTATCATAATTTAATATTGTTGGACTTTAATATTCTCTGCCTCAAGCATAATTGTCACTCCATCACAGATAGGGTTACCACTTACCAGATCTAATAATGAGATTTCCTGACTTTTTCCCTGACTTTACAGTAAATTTTCTGACACTTTGTACACCTACATCTACATTATTAATTTAGTTGACGTTTGATATTTTTTTCTTACCAAAATGATTAACAAATTATGTGTTTTCATAAAGTACTTACAGTTTTCGGGATTTCAAAAATCCTGTTTTTCCTGTTTTCCTGACGGATGCCTTAAATTCCTGACATGTCAGGAAATTTCCTGTCATCTGGTAACCCTAAGTTCACGGAGATCTTCAAATAATTACTGGGCACAAAAATTATGGTAATTTTGAGTACCTACCTATTGTATGTTTGCCCAGGTAGGTAGGTATGTTTGAATAAATAAGCTTACGATAACAAACCTCAGTGTAATGAGTGTTTGTGTAGGTAATACGAGTATTTAAAATGGTTTCCTTTGTCTTTATAAGGCAAGTGCTTACCCTATATGGACATGACATGAATTTTGCATTAAAACTTTTGCGTACGAAACAAAAAGGTTCATATGTAAATAGTTGGTTAGACAAAGAAATATAAATGTTATTAGCGTTAATTTAAGGGACAGAAATATTGTGTTTTCTTTTTATTAATTTCTTTTGTTTGCAAGTTTTATATATATTTTTTGTTTTTTTTTTGTAGGTATTTTGTATAATTTCTAAAAGGCGCTTTGAGCATTGTACCTTTTTTATTATTATTTTTGAATATATGTGCTTTTAGTACACAGGCTAGCAGACTATACAGACCGCCTTTATGCCATATATAAAAAAATCTGTTTTTGTACTGACGTGCTGTCGTGTGTGTGTACAACACCCGTGGTAAAAGTTGCTTGAAGTTGAACATATCCATCAGGATGTGGATAAAGATATCCGCCCGCGGCATGGGTTCGTATATCATATCGACCTCGATATGGCTAAAATATGTATTAAACGGCGTCGAAACATACTTGACAGGACGATAAAGTTCGTCCTTCGATAAAGAATTTGATCACGTCGACAGAAATCATTCATTCAGTGTGTTTTAAATTCGTTCTTTTGGCATTGATAAGCAAGTTTTAGAAAAGGATCGCACTACACGCGCGCATACTGTACTGCGCGCGTGTCGCGCTCTTTTGTCGACCACCTCTGAGTAGTAGTAGTATTATATTATCTGTGGTAGTAGACTATTTATCGACTTCAACCTGTCAAAATGCGCTACTTAAACTGTGCAAGATGGCGGCTCATTGTGATCATTTGGTGATCATGCACGCAGTGCGCGATAATTAGTCGCACTTGACATTTCATCGTGACATAGATAATATAATTTATCGAATGATCCATTCACTGTGTCATAATTTTGTCAGGATTCATAATATGATAAAAACTCGATAAACAGCAGTGTTGTTCTTGATACGGCAATTGCCGTATTCTACGGTAATCCAGATCGAATTTGAATCGAAATACGGCACCATTCAACAACGCTGTCCATACAAATACGGCAATTTTCATTGCTAAAATAGGCTAAAATTAATGATATTTTTCAAATTACGGCAATTTTTTATAATTTTGGGCTTTTTACGGCAATTTTTCGATTTTGAATACGGCAATCCTAAATTTGCCAGGAACAACACTGATAAACAGTTTATCGATTGTGCCATGCAACGGGCGCAGGAATCATCCTGATATCTTTATGTTTATTGTAGTAAGTAAGTAAGTAATTAACATTTTAATGACGATGTTCAATTTATTCTTAACTTACTTATATTTGATTTCTTTATATTGTAGGTACACTAATCTCTTATTACCTAAATATGACCTATTTACGTAGAACCACAGGGTTTACCATAGGGTTTAACTGTTAACTCAATTTACTATCGAAGTAAATTGAGTTAACAGTTGTTGACATGTTAATTTACTCTACTGTACTCAACAATTTGGAAAAGCCATAAAGAACAACGTACAGCTAGCAACATGGTAGCAGTATGATACATGAACATGACCCACTTGTGAAGCGGAGCGAAGCGAAAGTCACGCGATTTGACGTGACGAGAGTGCGTGGTGATGATTACTGTTAGTATGGAATAGAGGAATACACTTAGGTCTTAAGTGGTACAGTCAGCAATGAAAATCGTTTAACACTTTAGTACCAAATACCAATTCGTCATAGCAACTTTTTCAAACCGTGAGAATTGGTACTAAAGTGTTAAGCGACTTTTGTTGCTGACCGTAGGTACCTATGTATAAAGTCAGAAGCTGCTAACACGGTATGGCACGCCACCATCAATTCAATTCAATATATTTATTGCAATCCTACTAAAGCTTATTTTTTTTAGGGTGTAATCTTACCATAATCTCTTGGAAAACGCAGTGTTTGACTGGTTTCGTAATTGGAAAAGAGTGCTGCTTATTTTCTGATCGACAAAGGTGTTAAGCTAGGGTTTCCTAGGACAGCGGTGCCGTCATATTACGGCCGTAATATAGCGGCGTTGAATGTTGTCTATGTAAACAATACGGCGACACCGTAACGTCAGAAACCGCGCCGTATTGTTTACGTAGACAACGTTCTATGCCGCTAAATTACGGCCGTAATATTACGGCACCGTCATCCTAGGAAACCGTAGCTTTAGGGTAGTGCAATGGTGCTATTCTACGCTGGCGGACGCCACACGGCGTGTGTGTAATATGAAAAATAAAAACTGGCCAAGTGCGTGTCGGGCCACGCGCCGTAGGGTTCCGTAGTTACCTTATACCATACGATATTTAAAACCACTATAATTTTTTGTCTGCAAGAATAACTTTGTTTTTCACAGTGTTGGTATGAATGACAAAGTTATGTTTGCGGTTTTAGAAAATGTGCTATATCTCAAAAACTACTTATTATACCTTGTTCAAACCAATTTTCGTTGAAAGTATTTATTAAGATCTACAGCATATATTTTTTTTAGATTTTTCACTCTCTTATTTTAAAAGTTAGAGGGGGGGACACACACATTTTACCACTTTGGCAGTGTTTATCTATCAAACGGTTGACTTTGAGAAAAAATCGTCTTAAAAACCTCAATGCCATTTTTGAAGACCTATCTATAGACACCCCACACGTATTGGTTTGAAGAAAAAAATGTTTTTCAGATTCAGTTCCATGTATGGGGAGCCCCCCCTTAATGTTTTATTTTTTTTATTTTTGTGTTAAAATTGTTAAGCGGTTAACAGAATACATCTACCTACCAAGTTTCAACTGTGTAATCCTAATACTTTCGGAATAAAGTGACTGTGACATACGGACGGACAGACAGACAGACATGACGAATCTATAAGGGTTCCGTTTTTTGCCATTTTGGCTACGGAACCCTAAAAAGTATAATAAAAGAAAGTAGCTTGGCGGGAGATTCTTCAGTGACCACAGCCAAGTCGACTGATGAGCGAACAGCTGTTTTATTGTGGTGGCTGTTAAAAAATGTCATGCTAACTTATTGGAGGAGCCTTTTACGGTGCGGTGGTTATTATTTTCAATGATAACTACTTTTTAGCACATACTTAAGTGCGTTGTTTCTGTAGAGGTTGTCTGGGAAAGGCACACCAAAACTGGAAAAAAGTATTTTATAACGTCCCAATTTCGTAAGTTCGAAATTAAGTTAAGGACGTTTGCATTTTTTCGATTTTATGAGAAGGTAATATACCTACTTACGTTAATGTGGTCAGTGTGTTTTCAATTTTGACTCGCATATTTGCCAATCTATACTAGCGCTAAAGGTTTCTATGTAGGTAAAACTTGAAACTAATCATCCGATTCCAAAAATTCTTCCACAAACTTCAGAGTTGAGCTAGTATACTATTGTATTTTATTTATAACTTGTGGCTGTGCACTATTGCCACTAATTTTAACATCACACCTAACCAACATCGTGGCGATGTTATCTTCCTAACTACAGCTTGGATAACCGCAAGATTGAGAAATCTACTAAGATTATAAGTTGTGAAACTGGCATGCATTACATAGGTACATACTGTACAGTCAGACCTCTTTCATGTTTAAAGGCAAGATCATGCATTAAATAGATTACATACAAAAACATTGTAAACAAGGCCGTCTTCAACCTATTTGAGGCCTTGGGCACATTTGGATAATGGGGCCCCTATGACCTTGACTTGGGTTACCATCAAAGTACGAGAGGATCCTGTATATGAGGCACAAAATGCCAGATTTTTTAGAAAAATGCTTATCTAGGTAGGTATAACAAAATCGGCCGCGAAGCATGATTTCCCATTGAAAGTCAGTTTCATTCACTAATTTTGTACTATTACGCGTCCTTCAGTGAAAAAAACGGCCGCGCGTCAGTTTTTAGTCAGTTTCATCTCTCGATCAATATCAATAATCTCGATCAATAATCTTGTAATTATGCCTGTTAAAGTAAAGAAAACGGCCGCGCAGCGCGATTTTTTATATACTTTATCAGCTTTATTCACTAATCTTGTAATCTTGCTAAGACACATTTAGTAAGAACATAATTATTGTATTCCACAAAAGTAACTATTTTAGAATTTAAGGGTTAGTTATTAAAAATCTATGTGGTTTGAAGAGGCACTCTTCTAGATTAGATTTTTTTTCGTAATATAATAAGCATCCGTTATCATTAAGCGATCTGGCGAGAAACAAGGGGCCCCTATCGATCGCGGGGCCCTGGGCAAGTGCCCAGAGTGCCCAATGGGAAAGATGGGCCTGATTGTAAATCGTTAACAAACTATCAGCTTAAATTAATCGACTAGTGTTTTTCATAATTTTTATCCTTTGAACCGATTTATTAATTTAATGAGGAAAATTAAGATACGGTAGTTAAATATGTCCATGACTTATGAAACGCAAAGAGATAAAATGGTTTCAAGGATTTTATTATAAAATTACTTACCTATATTTTTTAATAAATTGATAATGTTTTGAACTAGGTCGTAAGCAAAAGGTTATATCTAACTTAGGTATTAAAAAATGCAAACTTCTCCCTATTATTATTGTTTTGTTTATACTGGCCCCCTTGGCCCCCTGGGGTCAAAGTCTGCTAATGTTTTCGTCAAAATCATGTTTCAATGGTGTTTGAATGGTAATGCTTTTTGACACAGTTCTTGTATCTTAAACCCAAAATCGACACACAATATGTTTTCGTTTTAGGTTTAAGAAACACAATGTGTTTCGGTTTTGGGTTTAAAAAACAAGAACTGTGTCAAAAAGCATTACCATTCAAACACCATTGAACTACGATTTTGACGAAAACATTAGCAGACTTGACCCCCTGTTCGTTTGTTTAGTGACGATCGTTCTTCAATTCTAAGTGGTTGAGGATATCATCATTTGGCCTTATCAAGTACATTAAAATGGATGGATTATTGAAATACTAAGTAATTTGGCCACGAAAATTTTCTCAGAAAAGTTCCTAGCAAAATTTGAACCCACAAATGTGTTTCGATGTCATATTATTTCGTTTATACTGGTTCTTTGTTTAGTGACGACCGTTCTTCAATCCTCAGTGGTTGAGGATACCTTCATTCGGATAGATGGATTATTAAGATATTAATTAACTAATTAGGTTATGAAACTTTTCTCAAAAAAGATCATAGCAAAATTTGATCCCACAAATGAGTTTCGATATCATATGATTACTATTTATAACCATTAAACTAAACGATCGAATGTCTTACGAAATATATTTTAATACCTACCTCAACGTCTTCATCCATAAAGGCTACAGGCCCCGAACGATGTCAATGTCAACATACTTTGCACCATTGAGAATTCAAGTGGGTTGTTGACGAGTCATTTACTGCATCTGGTTACGGCGCTTTGCATGGTTATATAAGTTTCTATAGAACCTTTGCTGCACAATTGGCATGACAATGTAGCCTCTGCCAGTTTAATGTACGAATTTAATTAATTGCATTGCATCATTCTGTACAAAAGACATCAACGGGATCCTTTTTTTTTCTTATACAATACTAATCATCATCCTTCCAAGCTAATATTGATGTAACGTGCCGTTCTCGAGTTGTCACTAAGGGTAAAAACAAGTGGCTTTGTAAAGAGTAGACCTCGCGTTTGTGTAATTTTTGTACATTTTCCGAAGTGGCTGAAATATGGTTTTTTTTTCGAAAAAAAATTGACATAATAACCGCTCACAAAGTTACAGTTACTTTCTGTCAAGAAGCTTATCTTTCTCTGGTAAAAGTTTGGCATAAATAAATGTGCTAAGGGCTCCATACTCACTCTGGCTAAATATTTGAGCAGCATATTTAAATAACTCGCATTTTTTGGTAATTATTATGCTCGATATGGGCTTTTGTAATCTTGGTTATAAGATGTGAATTCTGTTATTTATTTATTATGCGAGTAAAATTTTTCTATATAATCCCATGAAATTGTGTTTCCTTCGGCAAAGAAATCATTATGGACACGAGGTTCTTTCTTAATAAGTGCGGTACGTTGATTAAATATGTTTTTTGTTCATCAAATGTGAAGTAAGGCATTTCTGGAGTTACTTTTTTAACTTTTCCTTTGGCATATTTATCAAAATTTGAACTCCTGAAATAATTGCTTTCACTGTTATTAGTTTCATTGGAAATAACTTTGAAACTTTGAAACGACTTTTCTCTTTTGTATTTGCCAATAACGCGCCTACCGCCATGTAATGGGTTGCTTTCATTCTACCGCAAGTGTATAATTTTCTTTGCCGCAACCAACCGCAACGCAATCCCTCTGAGCAAGAACTACTACAAGCATTTGATGCTATTCCATTAGTATTATTTTATAGGTAGTATTACTTATTATTTACATTTCCATTGATATTGTGAAGTCTAATACTTCATCGTGTCTGATACCGTAATGCCATCATTCATTACATCGACACTTCGATCATTTATCATCGAATCATCGACACACTACAATAATTAGCTCCGTAATGAACCATTGGGTACAGATTAATTTTTTTTCGAAATAGCTTCGGCTAATTTGGGTGATTAAGTTTGTAGGTACCTACCTTCACGGAGTAATCTCAGAATGGATTTCAAGGTTCCATATTTGTGGACTGCGGTATACTTACACAGTGTGAATTTAATGCAAATAATTGAAATTGTGCGTTAAAATTGTTTAGTCTTGTATTTGTTTTTACAATTTGTATCTGGAATCTTGTAGTAAGTTCATTATCGTTAGGTATAACCAACCAGGTGGATGAAAAGGTGAATTTTGAGCTTCTAGTTCTTTTTTTGTTTTAAACATTTCATTCTTCTTTCTTTTCTTTTAAACTCTTGTAAACTTGTCTGTAACTTTCTTTTTCTCTGTGTATTTTTTGAAAGAGTTGCTGTTGTATGTACGTTTATTTCTTCTTGAGATTCTTTTGTTTGTGCCTGAGTTACACAAGTATCTTCAGTTTTAACAATATATATTGTATTTACGCATGAATCATCAGTTTGTGTTGACATGTCGAAAGTATTTGGTTTCTTTTCAATTTTTGAAGTTCTTGGCTGTGTCTTAGAATCCGTAGGAAGAAATTTTGTTGGTACTGCATGTGGTAGTAATTTTTTCATACGCACTTCACATATCATTGATTCTTCGAAATGCTGACAGCAGACACGATAGCTGCCGTGCTTTATATTAGCTTTGGCCAATAAATCTGTTCTACCAATTGAATTTAACCATTGGTTCCTCCTGAAAGTTAACAAAAACATTTAATTTATGTATTTATAAGAACTACCATCAAAACATACATATTAAGAAATTAAAGAAGATAGTAGATCATACGAGTGAAGCTAGTCAACAGCTAGTCCTATTATATTTATCTGCACAAACCTATCAAACAATTCAAACTAACTACTTGGTCAACAGGTAAGTACCTGTACCTGTTGACCAAGGCTTAAAATAGCACTAAAGAGACAGTGATTTCACTTTCAAACTATTTCAAGCTTTATTTCCAATAGGTAACGTCTAGAATTGCATTGGAAGACTCGGCTGCTCGCGCAACGGGAAGGGGAAATCTCCCCAATGATACCTTTTTTTTATTAAATCTGTAGTGTGGTGTCTACTATGCATTGGTCGAATCGAAATAAAGCTTTAAAAAATGATTGAATGTGAGAGATGCCGACTGCCAATCGCTGTCATTTTGGTGTAATTTTAACCTTACCATAATCATAAGAATAATATGAAAACTTGAGAGCCAACAGGTAGGTAATTTGAGGTTATGCAAATTGTACTTTGTTTATCAACATAATAACAACAACACAACATAACATAATAGTACGTATCACAAAAATATGTAGGCATGTTTTAATTTGTATCAAGTAACTTACCTTTCCTCATCAGTTGGTAACATAAAAAAAGACAAATTCGATGACCTTTTAGTATTTAGGCATCCATAAACACTGCAATTAATCGGCATGATGACGACAATCAATTTTGTTTGCTTAATAATCAGTTTAAACAAATATTAACCACTTAAACAACAGAAAACGTGAAAACACATTAATCCCAAGAGCGCGAGGCAGCCCGACTGAATGTCCTCGGCGAGGCGGGGCCGCCGACCGATGACGATCGGCCCCGAGACACCGAGCGATAAGAATATCTGTGAGAGCAAATTATAGAAATGTAAGTATCGGAATAAAAAGTATCCTATGTTTTAATCTAGGCTATCTACTATCCGTGTGCCAAATTTCAAGCAAATCCGTTCAGTAGTTTTTGCGTGATTGTGGAACAAACATCCCAACATCTAAACATTCAAACCCACAAACTTTCACATTTATAATATTAGTAGGATAAATAGGTAATAATATTATGGCCTGGTTCGGAAAACTGATGTAGTTAATAGGTAGAATTTCACCAATCATTTTGTAAAAGCAATCACGCCTCAGGACCGTATTCCAGTTCCACACTCGCGTGGAAAATCATAACATATTTATATTTTTGATGGAAAGCATCTATTGGCGCTCCATGGCAGTAAAACTGGTCGACCGACGCGACGGCCAAATATTCCTCCTGTTCTTACATGAAACTTCTCATTTCAGGCACGGCGACCAATGGCGTAAGTTCCGTTCGAAGGTGCAGCAACCAATCCTGCAGCCGCAGACGGTGAAGAAGTACGTCACCCCCATCGAGCTGGTCACCCAGGACTTCATAAAGTACATGGAGGATGCGAGGGATGAGCATGGAGACCTACCCAAGGAGTTTGACAACGATATACATCGGTGGTCTCTCGAATGTAAGGAGAAACTAACTGCTTTTTTTTCTAGCTTATGCCCGCTATGTAAGAAAATCAGGAATAGGTAATAGGTACTATATTATATAGTACTTTCAAGATAAGATTCAACTTTTTCTATACCTACCAAGAGTCATAAAATTAGGCTTGTTTTTTTTGGTCCAGTAAGTAGGTAGTGCGCGTGAATGATAAAACGTGTTGATGATGACCAAAAATGGGAAAAATGTTTCTTCGGATCATCAAACTCAACAGCTTTTACTATGAGACCAACAAAAAAATCAGCTGTTTCATCCAAAAATTAGGTAATAACGAAAATATCAAAATGTATGAAACAACAGATTTTTCGTGATTTCAGAGGTGTCCCATTTAATTTTAATGGTCCCAAGAAACGGTACTTCCATTTTTGGTTAATTCATTAATGTAATATAGCAAAGGTAATGAAAGTAAATCGCGGGGAACTGAAAATAAGGGGTCGCGAATAATACTAAAACAGCGCCATCTATCTTCACTTCCAGGCATCGGGCGCGTCGCACTCGACGTACGGCTGGGCTGCCTCTCGTCACAGCTGACCAGTGACTCGGAACCGCAGCGTATCATCGACGCAGCGAAATACGCGTTACGGAACGTCGCAGTACTCGAGCTGAAGGCACCGTACTGGCGGTACATCCCGACGCCTCTGTGGACCAAATACGTGAATAATATGAACTTTTTTGTTGAGTAAGTATTATTAATTTAATCATCATCATCAAGTATACTTAGGAAAACTATTGATTGAAGATATTGGAATTCTAAATTATCGAAATTTGGTTTGTAGTGATTTACAATTTGGAAAAAAAATTACAAATTGGAATTACAGTGGAAATTTAAAATTTTCAGACTATGTTCAAAATACATCAACGAGGCTTTAGAAAGACTGAAGACTAAGAAAGTGACGTCTGAAAACGATTTGTCGCTGCTTGAACGAGTGCTCAAGAGTGAGGGAGACCCCAAGATAGCAACTATCATGGCGCTCGACCTTATTTTGGTCGGAATTGATACGGTAATTCTTATCAGATCTATTATTGATTGTTTCAAACTCTCGCAACGGCAAAGGGTGATGTGATACCTAATGGCATTACCTGTTTCATGGTAAACGAAGAAAATCGAACGAAGAAAATCGTCCAATTATCACAAATTCATTTTCGTAATAAGCCCTCACTTCTCAGACATTAGAACTCTTCGAAAATAATACAAGTGGCAGAGCATCTCCTATGATATAATGAAAAAAAAGACCGAATAATTACTGATTTATAAACTTTTGCAGATATCCATGGCGGTGTGCTCCATCCTTTACCAGACCTCCTTAAGGCTGAAGCAACAGGAAAAGATGGCTGAGGAGATCAGAAGAGTTCTCCCAGACCCTGACAAACCACTCACATATGCTGACTTGGACAAACTTCACTACACGAAGGCTTTCGTTAGAGAAGTGTTTAGGTGAGCACATTGCGACGAAAGGAAGATCTGTTCAAATATTTTTATTTGGATTTAAATGTTAATGAATTCGACTGATTTTTTCTAATCCTTTTTCGTAATTTGTAATAGAGTAAAATATAACTTATTTTTGTTGCAGAATGTATTCAACAGTTATCGGCAATGGAAGGACATTGCAAGAAGATGATGTTATTTGCGGATATCATATACCAAAAGGAGTAAGTAAAAATAAGGTTTCTACCTAGAGGCTTATCTATTCTGGGTGCTTACATAAAGAAACAGGTTTCCAGTGCAAGCGAGTATGTGCGAGTCGGACCGAGCGGTGCCGGTAGGTATAATATTCTCATGTTATCTTATGCGTTCACTTATAAAGAAACAGGTATATACCTGCTACTGGTACCTGTTACCTGATTCTTTATGAGTGAACACAGATGATACCATGGGATGCACCGATCGGTACCGACCCGCACAGACGCCTGCACCGTAAACCTGTTTCTATGTTAGCACCATTAAGGAAGGTCCGTACTCCAGCAGCGCGGATATTAAAATGACTGACGATGATATCACTAATATAACAAATAAAATCTATTTTCCAGGTTCAAGTGGTATTCCCGACCATAGTGACGGGCAACATGGCGCAGTTCGTGTCGGACCCGGAGGAGTTCCGGCCGGAGCGGTGGCTGGCGGGCGATGGGCGGCTGCACCCGTTCGCATCGCTGCCCTACGGGTTCGGCGCGCGCATCTGCTTGGGCAGGCGGTTTGCGGACTTGGAGATACAAGTCTTGTTGGCTAAGGTATATTTGATTTGTCACAGTTAAGTTGCAGTTAAGCCGGAAACAAATTATCGGACGCGGTTTATGGACGCGGCTGACAGCTGCGACTGATGAGTGTGCACAGTTAAAAACATCCAGCGCACCAGATTGCTACCGGACATCCGATGACGTCATATTAGTCTATGGTTACGTCCGCGACTTACGTTACTCTGGAAATACACTGAGGTTTGCACACCTCAGTGTATTTTCAGAGTTCAGAGACCATTAAGTTGCTGCTATCAGCCGCGTCATCAGCTGCATCCGATAATTTATGTTTCCGGCTTTGCCTCTGTGGTCTAGTGGTTCGCCCACCCGTTCAGACGCAGGGTTCAATTCCCAGGAGGAGGGGTACATTTGAACTCGGTTTGGTTGGTGGTAGGGCTTATTTGACGTCCGCCTGGCTAGCTACCATCATCTTACCTAAGTCTGACCCCATAACAATAATTCTAAATTGTTATGCATGCCAAGACTGCAAATAATGCAATTTGCAGAATTACTAGTCCACTTTGGGCTCACGAGATGGATTACCTATGGTCTGTCATAAAAATGGCTTAAATGCCCTTTTTGTGGGGATATAAACTCATGCTTATGCAAGAATTAAAGTTACAATTCGATAGCACTCACGCTTCTTTTCTCGCTCTGGCAAACGAAGTTCCTGAGTGACAGAAAAAGAAAAAAAAAACACGAAAAAATACTATTCGATGCTAAAAGATGTGGGTCAACTTATTGTTGTTATTTTTTATTTATAAGGTACTTTGTTTGTTACAGCTACTTCGGCGATATCGGCTGGAATATCACCACGAGCCCCTGGACTACGCCGTCACGTTCATGTACGCGCCGGACGGCCCCCTGCGTCTGCGCATGATTGAACGATAAATTATACAATTATGATTATTGTTGAAACGAAATTACATGGTCTAAATCCTAACCATCTTTGTTATAGGCAAAAGGACCCCTGTTACCACCTGGTTGGTTGACGTATTCATGTAGGTATTTGGTATAAATATCTACTTGTATTTTGTTAAATAAAATACAATCTCGTGTATATTATTTATTTTGTATGACATTATACCTACCTAATGTAATATTTTATTTTAATAAATGTGTTTTATAGAACTGTGTTTAATCATTTTGGGAATTGTAAATAAACAATAAGACGATTAATGAAAAAAACGTATTATTTTATTAGCAAAGAACATAAAGTATGGTATTGTGACTCGTGTCTCATCTCTATTAAAAGCAAGCACTTTAAAACTCAATCGCGCCGCTAGATGTCACTTTTTGTGAGAACGAAGTTGTGTATTGTTTTTTGCCATTAATGGGATGTATTAACAAAAAAACAAAAACAAATGTTCATGGTTCACACTGTTCACAGCCGTAGGGGCCGTTCAAATATTACGTAAGCAGATTTATTACAATTATTTACCGTCCATCCCCCTTGTCAGCAAAAGTAAGCAAAGCTCTTAGGCCCTCCGCTGTGTTAAGCGGGACCCGCGCGCGGGGCGATATAGATTAGAGCTTACTCTGCACTGCGCAAACATCTGTCCGTCAAAAAACCAGCAATCTATATTCCCGCGCCGTGTACCCGCGGCGGGCATAGAGTACATGCGGCGGGAACCCGCTCAAGGCAGCGGACGGCCTTACCTCCTCCCCCCATGCTTACGTAAACAATTTTCAATTATAAATGTATATTTTTTAAATTATAATTATAATATTATGATTATAATTTTAAAAATAATAAAACTTATGCATTATTTGCGGGAATCCCCGAAAATGCGTTTCGTTTTCAAGCATAGACAATGTGAGGGTTGCCATTTGTGTAAAAAAGTAAATAATTACCGATGACGTAATCATCATCCTGACTCGCCTACCCCCCATGTCATCCAAAATAAGCAAAACAAAGAAATAGTGCATACGTAATACTTGAACGGCCCCGTAGTGGTTTTCAAGATTTCTAAAACAATTTTCCGAGGTTGTAACATCATTAGTAACACTGAGAAAAAAATATTGCTATTGCAACAAAAAAACTTTGATGCTAGGGAGCCGTCAAAGGTAAATAGTTACAAGAGCAACGTCATTATTGTCATTTTTTAAATTGCCAATGGAACTAAGTTGCCAATATTGATGTTATAGCAATTAAAAATTGTCATACTATCTAAGTGAAATTGATGCAGTCACAATGCTAAAATTGATCCTATCGCAATACTTGCTTTTGCCTTTGTTCTGATGACAAAGGATTTTGCTAAAATGACAAAAGCAAATTGTCCCTAGATCTACTTTTCTTTAGTTGTACTAGCAATCTTCCTTTGTTACTTTATCAACATCACTGTTGCTGCTCCAACAAAGTCACTTTTGTCGAATATATTTTGCTACCCCAGCAAAGTAACATTGCCGGTCTCGATCCCTGCACTTGTTAGTGGTACACCATGGAAAAATTGATACTCCCCGAAGCTTCTGCATATTATTCCAGGGATATGCGTACCCTGAACGGAGTTCATTGTACATCACATATTTGCATTGCGGCATTTGCACTTACATGGTGCCAGAGAACTCCGGTCAAGATACGCAATATGCATACTCTGTAATAATAAAGGCAGAAGATACGAGGAGTAGGTATCAGCTTTTCCATGGTGTACCACTAACAAAGTATAGTGCAGGGATAAAGACAGGCAATGTTACTTTACTGTGATTGCAAAAGGCATAATGACAAAGAAAAATGATTATGAGAAGGTAAAAATGAAAATATATGAATATTCCAATCATAAAACTATTTATTTATGTTTCCACTACAATTAAATTAACGAAAAACTAATATTGTGGGCTAAAAGGTATAAATCGCAACAATAGAGTTAGGTGGTAAAAGTTTCAAAGTCCTCCATAGCTAGGCAACTTTTAATGCACTGTTCCAGGTTCTCCGTGGCTAAGCAACTTGTAATGCACTGTTCCAGCCTCCATAGTTGGGCAACTTGTAACGCACTGTTCCAGCCTCCATAGTGGGGCAACTCGTAACGCACTGTTCCAGCCTCGATAGTTGAGCAACTTGTAACGCACTGTTCCAGCCTCCATAGTTGGGCAACTTGTAACGCACTGTTCCAGGTCCTGCATAACCAGGCAATTTGTATGTCCTCCATAAGAAGTAGCGAGCGCGGGCAACTCCCTCAGCTTGTGGCTCGAAGGCGGCCACTCGGACGCTCGGTTTGCGCCAAAAATACTCGTCCGCAGCTTGTGGTCTCTTAGTGGCCACGACTAGTGGCTCAATGTGCGGCAGCTCAGTTTTTTTGATTATAAAGCATGACCGCACAACACGCGTCTTACTCTGACCAACTTGCCAGGTATACAAAACAGGTTGCGATTGCGACAATGTCATTATTGTAATCTTATATAGGCTATTTTGTGCAGATGACTAATTTGTATTTTGTTAGTTAAAAAGGTTGCTTTACTGACAACACTACCTAAACATAGTAACAACTGTTATTTTGATAGATTATACTTTGCTATAGCATCACATTACAACGTTGATAAATTAACAACGTTCCGTTGCTACCCCGTTTAAGTACACATACTTAGTCATAGGATCAATGTTTCTTTTGCTGAAATGACAAAAATTTGTTCAACAATAAAAAAGTTGTAATTGGCACAATGGCCACATAGCTGCAGCAACAATTCACTTACGTGGGGTGACAATAAAATTCTAACAAAGCGCTTATTGTCGCTTTGTTAGACGTTTTTTTTCTGAGTGAAGGTACAAGCAAATATTACCAAACATCCGTAGAAAGAATCCTTGAATAAAAAAAACACTGATTTCCATACAGAAAAAACAGATACGCTGAACAAAACGGTAGATCATTTTGTGACACATTTTACGTAATAATGTAAATCACTGACCTGAATTTTTTTTTTAAATGCATGAGTGTGTCACATATCTACATGAGTAAGGAGTGTCGTACATACAACTGTCCGCCCGCGCTCGTACGATGCTGCCTGCTTTCCGCCCATTTTTTGTGAAAAAGGTGTGAAGACGGAATACTGAGGGCCTATTACAAAAAAAGATTTCGATACTCTATGTTCGTTGATCGATTTACCTACTTGATTTTACATGAGTTAATTCACAAAGTGGGACGAACATCGTACGCTTATAGCAGTGTTTTTTTGTAATAGGCCCTCTAGGCTCTAGTAGTTATTCATTAAGTAGGTTCATACTGTAGGTATAAGTACTTAAGTAGTGATGCTATCTAACCACGTTTGCAGATTTTCCCCTGAGAAGTTTCACATTTTCTTACCAGTATTTCCAGTCCTTTGGTACGTGTTCGGTACTGCAGGATTGCCATTTTTTATACTTAGGTAACAACAGTGACTTACCATACGATTAGAATTTGTGCAAACATTTTATGGCAACGAGAGAGATTTTGAGACAAAGATAGATAGATATAAGGAAAACATTTGGAGTGAACTAACTACCTAACCTACCTAACTAACTGATATGAATTGTATAACATCTGTCCACCTATGCGAATATTAATTACGTACATTATTTTTCTCATTAGTTCAAGGAATGTATTTCTATTACTTATGATTAGGGCTGCCATCCGTCCGGGTTTCCCCGGATTTGTCCTAGTTTGGAGGGCGTCCGGGGAGCGTCCGGGCGGGGTTCTAATTGTAGTCCGGGTAAAACCCGGACTATAATTAAAGTCCGGGTTTTGGATCAAACTCAGCTCAAAAAAGTACTATATTCATTCAGCGCACGCGTTACCGGGCGCCTCACTTCACTACGCGTGGCGCACCGCGCAACCCGCAAAAAAACGCGCTGCGCGGCCCATTTCTTTTCCTTACTAATATCCTTACTTAATATTATAAATGCGAAAGTCCGTTTGTTTGTTTGTTTGTTACTCCTTCACGTCTTAACCACTCTACCGATAATCATGCATACACGTTGCCAGGGGTAATAGAGAAGGACATAGGGTACCTTTCATCCCGAAAAAATGTTTCGTTCCCGAGGGATAGCAAAATAGCAGAAACGAACACGCAGACGAAGTCGCGGGCGGTCGCTAGTTATCCTTACTAATATTATAAATGCGAAAGTCCGTTTGTTTGTTTGTTACGCCTTCATGTCGTAACTACTGAACCGATCTTCATGAAATTTTGCATGTACAGAGAAGGACATAGGGTACCTGTCATCCCGAAAAAGAGTGTTGTTCCCGAGGGATAGCAAAAAACTTTCCACGCAGGTGAAGTCGCGGGTGGCCGCTTGTTTTACTATCAACAAGCACCGCGCACCCCACAAAATATCGCGCATTTATTTACTAAAAACAAGCACAGCGCACCCCGCCAAAATCACGCTGCGCGGCCCATTGTTTTGTTACTATAAACAAGCACCGCGCACCCCGAAAAAATCGCGCTGCGCGGCCCTTTTTTTTACTATAATCAAACACCGCGCACCCCGCAAAAAACATGCTGCGCGGCCCATTTCTTTTTTACTATAAACAAACACCGCGCGCCCCGCAAAAAAATCTATAAACAAGCAAGATTACAAGGTTAGTGAAAAACTGACTAAAAATCGCGCTGCGCGGCTTTTTTTTTCGGGCCGCCCCTGGCTATTTGGGCATTTATTTAGGCCCGCTACAGTTGCAAAACTACTAAACCTGGGGGTCAAGTCTGCTAATGTTTTCGTTAAAATCGTAGTTCAATGGTGTTTGAATGGTAATGCTTTTTGACACAGTTCTTGTTTCTTAAATCCAAAACTGAAACACATTGTATTTCTTAAACCCAAAACGGAAACGATTTTGGGTTTAAGAAACTAGAACTGTCTCAAAAAGCATTACCATTAGAACACCATTGAACTACGTTTTTGACGAAAACTTTAGCAGACTTGACCCCCTGGACCCTGACCCTCCACAAAACTGTGTTGGACACCCCGGCTCTACATCATAACTAGTAAAACACACTATTTTATGCGAAAAAAGGCTTATAATTCATTTTTTTTCAGTCAAGTAGGGTAAATTATTTTTTAACCAAGCTAAAAGTGAATATAAAAAAATCAAATGTCCGAAGTCAAGCCTCCAAAGTCCGGGGTTTTTACGCTTCCGGTCCTGGGCGGCAAGTTTTAGAGATGGCAGCCCTACTTATGATAATAAAAAAACTAATATGCCGAATGACTTTATAGAATTTTTAACAGTGATCATAACTAAAGGCGATCTGTAGGCTGATTATCTAAAAAGAAACTATTTAGCGACCGGTTTCATTTGACATACCTACATTGCTACTTTTCTTTGGTATGTTTTTTTTAAATCCAAAAAGAAGTAGCAATGGATCACGATCATCTGTGAACTGCAACCAGTCGCTAGGTGGTTTTTAATTAGATAATCAGCCTACGGATCATTATAAATTAGTTGAAGGTTATGGGCATATTATAATGCATAATATATTATTGTGGATGGAAAATGAAAGGACGTAGGTATACAATATGTCACAATAAGTTAATAGCGCAATATACGAGGGTGGATTGATAAAAGTCCATGACTTTGAAAAGAAAGAAATCTTTTTTTTCATAACTCCTTAAGGAATCTTTACACTACATTTTTTTCAAATTCGGCAAAAGATTATTACTTTTGTAAACAAAAAGCTCAAGCGACTTCTCACTTTTCTTAATGACCCTGTCGACCCTCTCGGCGGCACTCATGACATCAAAACTCATCGAATTAAGATGCGAATTCTTCCTATTCTCTAGATTCAACCCACTGAGATTTTTTCTCCTACGAAACATGAATAAATATATAAGGTCCTTCTTAAATAGTGCACATAATTTTAAGGGGTCAATGTACTCATGCATACAAACAACTTTTACTACGGTACCAACATTGAAATCGCAAAAAAAAATCTGCTGTTCCATAGAAAATTTAAAATCCTAGATCAAATGTATGGAACAGCTGATTTTTTTTTCGCGATTTCAATGTTGGTACCATAGTAAAAGTTGTTTGTATGCGCACACTGACCCCTTAAAATTATGTGCACTATTTAAGAAGGACCTTATATTGGTGTGCAAAGATTTTCATCAAGCCAAAAAAAAGCTTGTCTGAAATGGGCCCTCATTTCAGTTACCAGTTTTCAGGCGATGAAAGAAAAAATAATGGGTTAAACAGGTGGGAACTTCATTGGACTGAATGCGCAGAGCTACAATAAGATTATGTAGAGAAATAAAAAAAAACCGAAAAAAAGTGTTAATTTCTTCATAACAAAGTCATGGACTACCCTCGTAAGACGTGAAATACACAGAAACGACGCAGCTAGGATACGGCGGTGATACGGTGCAGATTTGAGACTTTTGGATGCTTTCGGCAAATTGAAAGTGAAAGTGAAATATATTTTATTTAAATAAGCTCACATAATAAGCATTTTTAAATCGTCAATTCTTTTACCCTACCACCCATTATGACGTCGACGTGAAAGGAAATACACGTATCGCCGCCGTATCTGCGTCTTATCTCCACCGCATCTCTTCTCTGTATTTCACGCCTAAAAGCCTAACTTTTACGAGGGTCGATGTCAATCTTTTGATATAAGTACAAGGTTATTTTTAGTAGGTATACTTATACGAAACCTGAAAACTGTTTCTTCAGAATCAGTACCTAATAGAAATGATTGCAATATTTTTTATATCATGATATATTTTGACTATTTACAAAACCATAAATTAATGCACACCCTACTAACGGGACAACACAAAAAGCTTGTAACTTCTTGAGTTTTTAAGGTATCATTATATTTTTTCTGAAAATGAAAATATATGACCCGTGTTTCGGCTTTCGTATACTTATACAAAAAGTAATGTTGTAAATTCTAAGAAGACACAATGTATATTTGCTAATACCGAGTAGGTATCTTCATGGTGGTAAATCGTAATTGTAAAGACTTAGCTAGAATATTAATGAAAATCAAACACTTGGGGTCTGTTATAACAAACAGATGGCAACACTTGAAATATACATACCAACAAACTCACGTTGCCATAAGGCAACACTTGAAATAGACATACTGCAGGCAATATTTGAGATTGAGTGGAAATTAAACATGGTTGGTTATGTGCGTGCATAATCTTTGGCTAATTTACCTTTTCCTCCAATTCAAATTAAGTAGTTACCATGACATGGTGATGATCATGAATATATGCATGATTATTGAACAAAATTAATAAATGTAGCAACGAAATAGAATGAATGAATGAAAATAATTTATTCCACACACTAAAACAATGCAAAAAGAAATAAAACACATTTGCTACTTTATCTCTATCTAAAATGATGTAAACTTGTCGAATAAACAACTAAACTATTGACGAAAATAGTGCTTAAGTACCTACTAAATAAAAAAAATGAAGATGCGATCTTTTTGTTTATGGACCATTCTTTTTTTAATGAAAATTAAAAAGTCGTTTCCATTTTATGTATCGTAGCAAAAGCGTAGCAATAGCTACGCCAGATTTTTACAGCACATAAGTACAATTCACAATACTTATTTGGAAACCATAATGAATAAGAATGCAATTAGGTTTTTGCTATTTCAAAACAGTCAAGACAATCTTTATTGTGTTAAGTTAGCACATTTTTTTGGATTTTGAGTAGAAATATTCGACCGTTCACCGCGCTTCTTTATTTGTTAGGTTGCATCAACAGGCGTTAATAACTTTTTTTAGGCATTCATGTGGTTTTGTCACACACACGCTAGGCTTTGCCTGTCGGTTATGCCTGCATGTAAGGCGTGAAATACACAGAAGCAACGCGGCATGGATACGGCGGCGATACGGTGCAGATGTGAGACTTTCGGATGCTTTCGGCCAATCAAATACACGTATCGCCGCCGTCGCCGCCGTATCTGCGCCTTATCTCCGCCGCATCGCTTCTATGTATTTCACGCCTAAGGTCAAAACCGTCATGCATAACCTATCGTCTATGGGTTGCTTAAGACCTCAAATCACAAATGCGAGCCAACTATGCGCTGTAGACTTCGATACCGCCGCCGCAGCACTACAGATTTATGTTTCGTGCTACCACCATTCAGGCCCGGCTCAAAAGACTTGGATAAAGATGAGATAATTAATGTCGTGGCCTGAATATATAATAATAATATATAATAATAAATTGTAAGCATAGTTAAATGAATAATTAATATTGTTCTTTCAACACTGAGAAAAATTTCCTCTGCCGCACTACGTAAAATAAGGATAAAAATCGACCACTATGACGTGTGTAACCCGCTACATTACGCGTAAGTAGTCAGTCATACGTAGTCGGCATACTGACGCTCATCATGGAGCGGGTTACGTAATTTACGAGTGGTCGATTTTTGTACGTACGTACGTAGCCCGACATCCGGCTACGTACATACGTAGTGCGCAAGTCGCACTGAATACTCCTGAAACTACGACTGCGGCTTACGTACGTTACTGTAGCGGGCACAGTAAATAATGGTGAGCTATACGTGTGCACCGCGGCGGCATACGTACAATACTGTGGCAGACACAGTAAAGCACGGTGAGCCGTACGTGTGTACCACGGCGGCATACGTTCGATACTGCAGCGGGCACAGTAAATAATGGTGAGCCATACGTGTGCACCGCGGCGGCATACGTACGATACTGTAGCGGGCACAGTAAATAATGGTGAGCCATACGTGTGCACCGCGGCGGCATACGTACGATACTGTGGCAGACACAGTAAAGCACGGTGAGCCGTACGTGTGTACCGCGACGGCATATGAACGATACTGTAGCGGGCACAGTAAATAATGGTGAGCCATACGTGTGCACCGCGGCGGCATACGTACGATACTGTGGCAGACACAGTAAAGCAAGGTGAGCCGTACGTGTGTACCGCGACGGCATACGTATGATACTGTAGCGGGCACAGTAAATAATGGTGAGCCATACGTGTGCACCGCGGTGGCATACGTACGATACTGTGGCAGACACAGTAAAGCACGGTGAGCCGTACGTGTGTACCGCGACGGCATATGTACGATACTGTAGCCGGCACAGTAAATAATGGTGAGCCATACGTGTGCACCGCGGCGGCATACGTACGATACTGTGGCAGACACAGTAAAGCACGGTGAGCCGTACGTGTGTACCGCGACGGCATACGTATGATACTGTAGCGGGCACAGTAAATAATGGTGAGCCATACGTGTGCACCGCGGCGGCATACGTACGATACTGTGGCAGACACAGTAAAGCACGGTGAGCCGTACGTGTGTACCGCGACGGCATACGTATGATACTGTAGCGGGCACAGTAAATAATGGTGAGCCATACGTGTGCACCGCGGTGGCATACGTACGATACTGTGGCAGACACAGTAAAGCACGGTGAGCCGTACGTGTGTACCGCGACGGCATATGTACGATACTGTAGCCGGCACAGTAAATAATGGTGAGCCATACGTGTGCACCGCGGCGGCATACGTACGATACTGTGGCAGACACAGTAAAGCACGGTGAGTCGTACGTGTGTACCACGGCGACAACCGTACGATACTGTAGCGGGCACAGTAAATAATGGTGAGCCATACGTGTGCACCGCGGCGGCATACGTACGATACTGTGGCGGGCACAGTAAATCATGGTGCACCATACGTGTGCACCATGGTGGCATACGTATGATACTGTAGCGGGCACAGTCAAGCATGGTGAGCCATACGTTTGCACCACGGCGGCATACTTACGATACTATGGCGGACACAGTCAATCATGGTGCGCCATACGTGTGCACCATGGCGGCATAGGTAGGATACTGTGGCAGGCACAGTAAAGCATGATGTGCCAGACGTATTAACTGTCGTAGTAGAGGTAAGGTACCGTTGCCGGTACAGTAAGGCATGATGAACCGTGCGTATATACTACGGCAGCATACGTACGATACTGGTGCGGGAACAGTAAAGCACGGTGAACCATACTTATGTAACACGCCAGCGTACGTACGATACTGCTGCGGGTATAGTAAGACATGGTGCACTATACGTGTTACGTATGGCACACCATGCCTTACGATACTCGCACCTGTATTTTCCTTATGCTGGCATGGTACATACAAAGGTGTTCAGATAATTAGTATGAATATTAACCAAATTCAATGAAATTTTGTAGACACGATCGAGAAACTAATATCTAGGTCTATAGTTTATTACATTTTCGTAAAAATGTATAGTTTAAATATTGCAGGGAGTTTTTAATGAAAATATGAAAATACCACAGACCTAGGTATTACTTTCTAGACCATATCTACAAAATTTAATTGACTTTGATTGGTTAATATTCAAAATAATTATCTGAACACCTATGTATGTACGGCCAGCGTCATAAATATATATACGTTAACAAGAGCTCAAAAATATCTACACACCTCTATGTCACTGACAATAAGGTTGGTGTTTACATATTTTGACTCAATGGCTGTATTTATGTATATGAATGACACTGACTGTACCATGCCAACATAAGGAAAATACAGGTGCAATTATCGTAAGGCATAGTGTGCAATACGTAACACGTAGTGCAATAGTGCATCATGCCTTATACCCGCAACAGTATCGCATGTACTCGGGCGTGAGTCTAATTAGACACAATTGATTTTTAAGTTTCCGTTTTTCCTTTTTTTGAGGCACGGAACCCTAAAAATAAAGTATGTCTAATAGCCGTCCATCTATGTACATACGTATGGTGAATGGTATGGTGCCTTATTGTCCCACACTAGTATCATACCTTCTATTTGTCTTCTCAGCATATATATTTGTCCAATGCTGGAGATATGCTTCTCCCATGGTTTTTCTATGTCGTCCTTGTTGCGGCGTATCTGGTTGAGGTAGGCCCTGACATCTTAGGAATGGCGGTCTGCCCACGCTTCGACTTCCCGTTCATACCTCTACTATAACAGTTAATAAGTTTTATACAACATTATGCTTCTTTGTAGTATAACCTGCACTGGTTACGTAGATATCTACTTATAAATATTGGTGCGGGTACGATAAAGAATGATGTATCATTTTAAAGCTGACCAGATGTTTTAAAAACCGGCATGCGGCATTTTTCACATTTAATTTCTTTTACTGGCAATAGTTACGTATAAATAAATCACAAAGGTCGCGTCCTCATTGCAGGGTTTTTTTAAACTCTGGTCAGGCTTTATCTACTTATGTTGAACTTGTACGATATTAGTGCGGCTTTTATTATTATTATGCAAAATAATTTTAAAGCAAACTTAACAGCTGCACCGATATAGCACCAAAGTCCAGACCTGTAAGTGAAAAGCATATAATAATTGGTAATTTAGATAAAATCATACTTCACGATACATTATACATTTAGTGTACACAGCCATGATACAACATTTTTTATTTTTTAACTTTTACAAGGTTATTAACAGAAGAAATTCCGTTCTCAAACCCTGTACAAGTTTTATAGCTTAACATGCTTAAAAGGAAATAGACATAAAAGATTCATATTATTTATTTTCAATCGCAAAAATTGAGACATACTTAGTTACAAAAAAACCACAACAAGCTTAATTAATCATACTATTCTAGAATTACATGGTCGTCAAATTGGCGTACCCGTGAAACATTATGCTTTCTTTGAATGATCTTGTTGGATACGTCGGATTCAGAAGCAGCTTGCGATATATAGCCGTCGCATTCCGTGCAAGTGAAATGTTGATGACATAAGCCAGCAACATCAAAGCAATATTGCAGGATTTCTCTGGTTTATCTTCTGTATTCAAAGAAAAAAGTTTCGGTTAATTTTTTAATACTTATTTTTATGAAGGTTTAATAATAAGAACTAATATTTGAGAAAAAATTCTTACCGTCAATCATATGCAATGCCGTGCAATTATATTTGCTATTTTTGTTCTCGTGTCTCTATTTTTTCGCAATTTTGATGAAGCATAATATTTTATAATTTCTCCATTTTTTGAGGGTGATAGAGGAAAATAATTTGTTTTCCATTCCTAGATACAGACGCCTGAAATCGTTCATTAGCTGAAAAAAGAATAAGTAACTTTTGTCATTTATATGTCATTGCGTACGTTTTTATAGAAAAACTACAAAGATTATGTAAAAAATAAGGCTGCGGACTGCGGTATATGCTTACCAAGGTATAGTTATTTCTATCAAGGTTTAATAGTAAGAACTAATATTTGAGAAAAAATTCTTACCGTTAATCAGTGCAATTATTTGCTATTTTTGTTCTCGTGTCTCTATTTTTTCGCAATTTTAATGAAGCATAATATTTTATAATTTCTCCCTTTTTTGAGGGTGATAGAGGAAAATAATTTGTTTTTCATTCCTGGATACAGACGACTGAAATCCTTCATTAGCTGAAAAAAGAATAAGTAACTTTTGTCATTTATATGTCATTGCGTACGTTTTTATAGAAAAACCACAAAGATTATGTAAAAAATAAGGCTGCGGACTGCGATATATGCTTACCAAGGTATAGTTATTTCTATCAAGGTTTAATAATAAGAACTAATATTTGAGAAAAAATTCTTACCGTCAATCAGTGCAATTATATTTGCTATTTTTGTTCTCGTGTCTCTATTTTTTCGCAATTTTGATGAAGCATAATATTTTATAATTTCTCCCTTTTTTGAGGGTGATAGAGGAAAATAATTTGTTTTCCATTCCTAGATACAGACGACTGAAATCGTTCATTGGCTGAAAAAAGAATAAGTAACTTTTGTCATTTATATGTCATTGCGTACGTTTTTATAGAAAAACTACAAAGATTATGTAAAAAATAAGGCTGCGGACTGCGGTATATGATTACCAAGGTATAGTTATTTCTATCAAGGTTTAATAGTAAGAACTAATATTTGAGAAAAAATTCTTACCGTTAATCAGTGCAATTATTTGCTATTTTTGTTCTCGTGTCTCTATTTTTTCGCAATTTTAATGAAGCATAATATTTTATAATTTCTCCCTTTTTTGAGGGTGATAGAGGAAAATAATTTGTTTTTCATTCCTGGATACAGACGACTGAAATCCTTCATTAGCTGAAAAAAGAATAAGTAACTTTTGTCATTTATATGTCATTGCGTACGTTTTTATAGAAAAACTACAAAGATTATGTAAAAAATAAGGCTGCGGACTGCGATATATGCTTACCAAGGTATAGTTATTTCTATCAAGGTTTAATAATAAGAACTAATATTTGAGAAAAAATTCTTACCGTCAATCAGTGCAATTATATTTGCTATTTTTGTTCTCGTGTCTCTATTTTTTCGCAATTTTGATGAAGCATAATATTTTATAATTTCTCCCTTTTTTGAGGGTGATAGAGGAAAATAATTTGTTTTCCATTCCTAGATACAGACGACTGAAATCGTTCATTGGCTGAAAAAAGAATAAGTAACTTTTGTCATTTATATGTCATTGCGTACGTTTTTATAGAAAAACTACAAAGATTATGTAAAAATTAGGCTGTGGACTGCGGTATATGCTTACTAAGGTATAGTTATTTCTATCAAGGTTTAATAATAAGAACTAATATTTGAGAAAAAAATCTTACCGTCAATCAGTGCAATTATATTTGCTATTTTTGTTCTCGTGTCTCTATTTTTTCGCAATTTTGATGAAGCATAATATTTTATAATTTCTCCCTTTTTTGAGGGTGATAGAGGAAAATAATTTGTTTTCCATTCCTAGATACAGACGACTGAAATCGTTCATTAGCTGAAAAAAGAATAAGTAACTTTTGTCATTTATATGTCATTGCGTACGTTTTTATAGAAAAACTACAAAGATTATGTAAAAAATAAGGCTGCGGACTGCGATATATGCTTACCAAGGTATAGTTATTTCTATCAAGGTTTAATAGTAAGAACTAATATTTGAGAAAAAAATCTTACCGTTAATCAGTGCAATTATTTGCTATTTTTGTTCTCGTGTCTCTATTTTTTCGCAATTTTAATGAAGCATAATATTTTATAATTTCTCCCTTTTTTGAGGGTGATAGAGGAAAATAATTTGTTTTTCATTCCTGGATACAGACCACTGAAATCCTTCATTAGCTGAAAAAAGAATAAGTAACTTTTGTCATTTATATGTCATTGCGTACGTTTTTATAGAAAAACCACAAAGATTATGTAAAAAATAAGGCTGCGGACTGCGGTATATGCTTACCAAGGTATAGTTATCTCTATCAAGGTTTAATAATAAGAACTAATATTTGAGAAAAAATTCTTACCGTCAATCAGTGCAATTATATTTGCTATTTTTGTTCTCGTGTCTCTATTTTTTCGCAATTTTGATGAAGCATAATATTTTATAATTTCTCCCTTTTTTGAGGGTGATAGAGGAAAATAATTTGTTTTCCATTCCTAGATACAGACGACTGAAATCGTTCATTAGCTGAAAAAAGAATAAGTAACTTTTGTCATTTATATGTCATTGCGTACGTTTTTATAAAAAAAACTACAAAGATTATGTAAAAAATAAGGCTGCGGACTGCGGTATATGCTTACCAAGGTATAGCCTTGTGATTGTTTCAAGGCTGGGAAATCCTTGAAGTAATCCACTATATCACTTTTTCCACATTGGATGCGGTTTAGGCAGTTTCTGCCCACTTTTCTTCAACAGATTTCCATGGTTTCCAGATTTCCATGATATTTCATTTTTCAGCCAGACTAATGTTTCTTTAGACAATACCTGTAATACACACGTAAACCACATAAATGTGTATGGTGGGATGAGTTAACAAGAGGAAGCGCATCAAGGGCAGATTGAGATGACAGCAGTCGAGCTGTCAAACGTCAAAGTGAATGAAATGAAATTAAAAATTAAAATTAAAAAGGAAAAAAAAAAAAAAATGAAAAAAAAAAATGATATTAAATGTGGTACAATATTGTTTTTACATTTGACCATGTAAATCTACTGTTTGCGAGAAATTTTAAGTTTTATTTTAAACATTGTAAATTGTGTAGGAACTATAGGCAACAGCGTCGCTTAACCACTGCTAAGGTTAAAATCGCTTGCACGCGAATTTTGTTGCTAACTGGTTAATCAACGCTGTTGCCCATAGTACCTACCTATCCGACAAATATTTTACAACAGTGTATTGAGGTGTTTACAATTAGTGGCGTTTATGATTAATGTGACAAACATTGGTCAAATCATAAAAAAAAAAAAAAATTTTTTTACAAGGTAGGTAAGTAAATACCTACACGTTTACATTTGACCATTTACATTGATTGATTTCATTTGATCTTGTAAATACCATAGTTTGCGAGAATTTTAAGTTCTATCCTCGTAAGTCCTGTGTTTTTGAAATGTGTAGTTCCAACGACCTGACGTACTGTATGAAGTACAAACTAAAATTAGTGCTTCAGACCGAGACAGAAAAGTTTCATTTTCTGCGAATTTAGATGTGGAACCTGGTTGTTTATGTTTTTTGGTATGTTTGATATGCTCCAGACTATATTTTGAAGCAAAAAGTAAAAAAAATATTTTGTACTAAATTTAGTATGTTAGGTTTTGGTGTCCATCGTTCTGGCAGCGCCACGGTCTCCGATTTACGTGAAAAAAAATCACCATGTAGGCCGATTTTTTCCCAGTCGGGAAAAAATACGTTTGATTTTTTCCCTCCACTGGATCCGAAGATATACGAGGTTTTTTGTGGCGCTGCCAGAACGACGTCGTTCTGGCAGCGCCACGGCTATATCTCATTAATTACAAATGCTAGAATAAATCCGATTACATACAGATTTTTGGCTTTTTTTTCCATTTCACACAAGCTAACATCCACCCGTGAATGTCAACAGATTCAGGAGTAATCGTGGGTCATTTGTGGCGCTGCCAGAACGACGTCGTTCTGGCAGCGCCACGGCTGTATCTCAGCAATTCGTTTTTTTTCCTGGAAACGGTGTGGGTATATATTTAATACCTTCGTCATAAGGCACGGCAAAAAACGAATTTCTACATTTCATCGTGGATTAAGAATTTTATAGGCTTCGAGAAATTCTAACCTCAAAAAAATTTTTTTTTCGCTCTAACGCCTTTAATTGATATATTAAATAACATTCGCGCATTCCCTTATCTTCCTATAAAGGGAAAAAAAAAACCACCATCGCAGCATTAGCCGTTCCAGAGAAATCATAGGTTTAGATTTGGTTCATACATTAGGCATCGTTCCCGCAGCGCCACACCCAGTACACCATGATCCAGGGCACCTGTCGCCAAACTGAGTATGCCAATATTTAGTACCACCATAGCGAACACGGAAAAAAATCTGATAACGTGTATAACACAGCTACTTTCCGAGAAATAAGCCATTGATTCAATATGCCATACAATTGGTACATTCGAGTAGAAAAGTTTTAAATTGCTTTTTATTTTAGCATTTTAAGTATCGGATCCGGTGCCCAAAACCATTTTTTACTATACACGGTGTTTGGTAATAGCCTTATAAAGCCGAATATGGTACATTTAAATATTTTGTTTATTAATTTTTGTATAAAAAAACAGCTGATTTTTTTTCGCGATTTCAGAGTTGGTCCCATAGTAAAAGTTGTTCAGTTTGATGGCCTCTATCTACAATATTCGGCTTTATAAGACTATATTACCAAACACCCTGTAAAGATAAACTAAACGATCGTTCAGACAATGCTTGATAAGCTTGTAAACGGTAACTGTAACTGCTCAAACATCGCTTCTAGACTATAAGAAAGGCTTGCAGAAACATTTTTATTATAACGGTTAAACCGGTTTTATCGAAAAATTGCGTTCCGGTGCGGAACGAAATAGAAGCGATACTTTAAACCTAAATAAACCGGTTTATTCCTAGGTCATCGCCCGGGCAGTCATATCATAGGGGTTTCTCAGAAATCGTCAAAAAATCATAAGGGTCAATTCAAGTTGGGAGAGCGCAGCGAATTTTCGTACTTCGAAATTTTCTTTATTTCTTCTTTAAAAAAAATATAAAAATCTTTTTAAAAAAACACGTTTTTAAAACAGACTAAATTATTACAAAAAAAAATTGGATTAAAATATTAAAACGGACTAAAAAGAAAAATATAAATTCTTCTGTACACATTTATAACCCTACCTACAGAAATTTTAAACCTAAAAACGTGGGGCGCATTTTGTAAAATTTATCATCCATATTGTCTTTAGCATTTTTTAGAAAATTTCGAAGTACCAAAATTCGCTGCGCTCTCCCAACTTGAATTGACCCTAATGATTTTTTGACGATTTCTGAGAATCCCCTATGATATGACTGCCCGGGCGATGACCAAGGAATAAACCGGTTTATTTAGGTTTAAAGTATCGCTTCTATTTCGTTCCGCACCGGAACGCAATTATTCGATAAAACCGGTTTAACCGTTATAATAAAAATGTTTCTGCAAGCCTTTCTTATAGTCTAGAAGCGATGTTTGAGCAGTTACAGTTACCGTTTACAAGCTTATCAAGCATTGTCTGAACGATCGTTTAGTTTATCTTTACAGGGTGTTTGGTAATATAGTCTTATAAAGCCGAATATTGTAGATAGAGGCCATCAAACTGAACAACTTTTACTATGGGACCAACTCTGAAATCGCGAAAAAAAATCAGCTGTTTTTTTATACAAAAATTAATAAACAAAATATTTAAATGTACCATATTCGGCTTTATAAGGCTATTACCAAACACCGTGTATAGTAAAAAATGGTTTTGGGCACCGGATCCGATACTTAAAATGCTAAAATAAAAAGCAATTTAAAACTTTTCTACTCGAATGTACCAATTGTATGGCATATTGAATCAATGGCTTATTTCTCGGAAAGTAGCTGTGTTATACACGTTATCAGATTTTTTTCCGTGTTCGCTATGGTGGTACTAAATATTGGCATACTCAGTTTGGCGACAGGTGCCCTGGATCATGGTGTACTGGGTGTGGCGCTGCGGGAACGATGCCTAATGTATGAACCAAATCTAAACCTATGATTTCTCTGGAACGGCTAATGCTGCGATGGTGGTTTATTTTTTTCCCTTTATAGGAAGATAAGGGAATGCGCGAATGTTATTTAATACATCAATTAAAGGCGTTAGAGCGAAAAAAATTTTTTTTGAGGTTAGAATTTCTCAAAGCCTATAAAATCCTTAATCCACGATGAAATGTAGAAATTCGTTTTTTTGCCGTGCCTTATGACGAAGGTATTAAATATATACCCACACCGTTTCCAGAAAAAAAAAAACGAATTGCTGAGATACAGCCGTGACGCTGCCAGAACGACGTCGTTCTGGCAGCGCCACAAATGACCCACGATTACTCCTGAATCTGTTGACATTCACGGGTTGATGTTAGCTTGTGTGAAATGGAAAAAAAAGCCAAAAATCTGTATGTAATCGGATTTATTCTAGCATTTGTAATTAATGAGATATAGCCGTGGCGCGGCCAGAACGACGTCGTTCTGGCAGCGCCACAAAAAACCTCGTATATCTTCGGATCCAGTGGAGGGAAAAAATCAAACGTATTTTTTCCCGACTGGGAAAAAGTCGGCCTACATGGTGAATTTTTTTCACGCAAATCGGAGACCGTGGCGCTGCCAGAACGATGCACACTAGGTTTTGATAGTTTTTGAATACGAAAACAACAAAATTCATTTTACATTTTTATTTAAAAGTTATTATTATTATCAACAAAATCATATCTTCTATCAAACATAAACAATAATTAACTAATTTTCATAAAAATACTTGTAAAAAACAGTACTATTAACAATTTAGCCTTAATTCTTAAGCTCACTTACACACATCGGTGTAAGACTAAAAGAGAGAAAATTAAAATATAAAAGTATGTACGGTTAGTTAACAAAGTTAACAGTCCCACTTTCGATTAATAAACTTAATTTAAGTAGATATCCTGATTTCAATTTCTTGAACATTTTTGTCTTCATCTGAGTAAATGATGATGATTTATTCAGGTATGAACACCTTTTCACCGCCAAAATCATCGTGAATGAAATTGTTTAAAAGTTTTGCAATATGCTCATCATCAAAAGCTGAAATGTAACAAGTATATAAATAAAAGTAAATATCTAACATACCAAATGAAATTGGAAGAAATACTTAACGTACTGTATGCAGTACAAGTTATTTCAACCAATCATCTAACTTGGGTGATATGGAGTTATCAACTAAATTTTGTTTTATTTGTATTAATTACTATTTAAATTTACTCTTTTAAATTAAAAACAATGAAATAAACATAAGATTACGTTAATATAGCTGGATTTACTTATACTTACCTCGTATCGGCCTGGAAACCGACTGCGTGGACATTTTCAAAGAAATGACACTGACAGTGGCAGTTGACAGTACTGGTTTAAGGTGGCAAGGTTGGCCATAGATTACAGAAGTAAATGGCTGTCTCGATATTACCATTCTAGAAAAAACTTCGTCGAAAACGGGAGATTAGAATTTGTACTCTACGTAGTACATTAGGTAGTTACGTCTTGCTATAGAATTCAATTGTCAGGTCTGAAATACTAGCGTCAATTTGTACTTTATGAAGTGCGCTAGGACTTACGAGGTAATAAAAAAATCCCATAAAAACTTTCGTTCTTTTTACTTTAATCGGTTATTGTTATATTTTTTTCATGATTTAACCAAAGTTTGTCACATTCACCATGTCATATTAGACGGATAGGTACCTACAAAATTTACAATGTTTAAAATAAAACTTTAAATTTCTCGCAAATGTAGCATTTACAAGGTCAAAAGGAAAAACCACATTGTAGCGCATTTAATTTTGCTTTTTATGACACCCCACACAAGCTTATAAATTACATACTTTCTGTTGTATACGCCATATTCTGAAAGCGGCAACAGCAACTTTTATGACGTCATAACCCGTTATGAAACCCTCCCCCCCCCGTTAAGAACTGTCTCCCGATGGTTTTTTAGTCAGAATACCATGCCTAACAACATACTAAACTATGCCGCTAGTTTCATCAAGCGCATTTTTTTTCCCTTGAGGGAAGGCACTATTAACAAAACGGGTGTAACAAGACACTCAACGAAGCCGAAGTCCACGCATTCCGCCCATCATCAGGTTCATTTTTGTCTTTTAGACTATACCTGGGAAACCAATAGCTACGAAGTTATTGAAGGTCAAGTCAAAAATTTTTTTTTCAAAATATGAAATCTTATTTTATTCGTTATTTCCTAATGTTTGAAACATTTAGAAAGAAACATTTATCAAAATATTATGTATTTCGTAACAAACAATGGCTTCAAAATATTATCACTCAATGTATTTCATGAGCACGCAAACGTTGCTTTTCAACTCGGCCGCACGCAGCTCTGTAGCATTCACTCGCAGGCGCGGTCTTTTATAAAGTTACCTTGTGTGGTAATGCTTTTTAACACCAAACATTAAAATCGTTTCCCTGCAATAATTTTAAACAGAAATGGTTCTGATGATGGGCAGAATACGTAGACCTCGGCTTCGTTAAGTGTCTTGCTACACCCGGTATACTTAACTGGTACCTTCGCGGTGCGAGCCCGACTCGAATTTGACTAGTAATTATTATTTGCTCACCACTTCCCAGATATTCCAGGCGCCAGGCATCTGTGATAGTTGGCGTGGATCAGATGACTTCGAGGTTGTGTAATGTTATGATTACAATGTAAAAAAATAATGTTATGATAACTCACAGTGTTATTAGCTGCAGTTTAATAAATCTGTGAATATTTTTTCATTATCACCGATCCGATGTCCCGTACAATCACAGTACTTGTTGTATGGTCTGTGCGTACAATACAGCGTTTAAGTTTTTTTGAGTTGTTTAGCTCAGCGTTCTTAATTTCAAGGTTCTAGAATAATAATTTAAAGGTTTATTATTAAGTACACAGCAGAGTTCCAAGAGAAAACACAAAGAAAACGTTTTTATGTTTATATTTTAATATTTTACCTAAATACAAGATGTATAAAAACAAGTACGTACTTACATTGACACCGGTCGCTTTAAGATGTTGTGGCCAATTTTTATAGTATTCTATTTTTGGAATATTTTTTTTTATTCTTCATCGTTTTGCAGAATGGCAGTTTCAATTTAGTTAAATAAGGTTGACTGAAAAATGCAAACACAAACTTGTTATGTAGGTAACCATACAACAAGTACTTACGTGTAGATACAGTCGAGTTCATTAATATGTTGGCACGTTTGGCAGGATATTGACTTTTATTACAAAGGCATAAAGGTTGACGAACTGTCAAAAGTGCCAACATATTAATGGACTCGACCGTACCTACCTACTTGTTATTGCCTAAGTACATGTTCAAATTTTCTAGTTGTCTACGTGTTCTAAGATGTTCATGATCTAATGTTTTATACTTTAATTAGGTATTACATAATGGAGTGGTGGAATCTTGTACAGCATTCTTTGGTTGAATGCTCTAAGGTATGAATGCTCTAATAAACAAGCTAGAGCTCAAATGTAAAAAAAAATAGATTTAAAAGATCGACAGAAAAGAAAATATTTTCTCCTCCCCCGGTTTTCAATAAGAAAAAATTTCTGTCTCTTCATTATAGTTTACGACTTTAGCCAACAAGCAATGGATAAGGTTTTAAACTTGTTTGTCATTAGTATTATGCAGATTTTTCAATAAAACAAATGCTTTGTCAAACACGTTTAAAAACCTACGAGAAAACCAATGATAATAATAATAAGTCTATGGAGAAAACTCTAAATAATACTTACACGTGAAATGTTGTATTTGCACTGCACAGATAAAAAGCACAAGACGGCATTTTGAAAAAGTTCTCGAGTGTTTTTTCGAAATAACTGTATTCACGATACTCACTCTTAAACAAGTTTTGTACCTAGGTATAAAACTAAGAAAACAAAAGCGTCTCAAAACGCTGCAATGAGTGCTAACTCTGCTGTCACAAATGGCCGCCCGCCAGTGTTGCCAACCACTGCCAAAATCTTCCCCCAAGAAATTTTCAAAATTCCCCTAAAAACCCCCAAGTTTAAATTCTTATTATAAAGTAGGTCGTGACTAATCAAATAAAACGCTTGCATATTAAGGTTCGTATTATAGAATCAAACTCAAACTCAAATCTCTGCTTCTAATTACTAATTCACAGGCTGCGTGTTTGTAAAGTTTTGAATCAATGAAATCCGAGTACTCACATGGAATTTCCTATTGTACGAAGGTTTTGTTTGAAGCCCCTAAAAAAAACCCTGAAATATTCCTGCCCCTAAAAAATCCCCTTTTGACACTTGCCCCCCCTAAATCTAGGGGAAAATCCCCCAAGTTGGCATCACTGCCGCCCGCGCCAGCCGGCCGCTCTCTGCTTGCTTCAGTGTTGCCAGATGAGCAAAATGAAAATGCGGTAGCTGTAACGGTAAGGTGTGCTTAAAAACACGCAGATTTTCAACAAAAAGTGGAATTTCTTGTTATAACATTTACATCGATTTTTCTCTCGATTCGTGTGCTTATTAGTTGTTTTTCACACAAAGACAAGTATCAACTTATCTCAAGAAAAAATCAAATTAAGTCAAGTGCAGGACAGAAAATAATTTAACTAAATCTGATTAGATGATTCGATACTTTTTATAATCTTACTACACGCGGCTGCCTGTCATGTCCTATCTGTAACTTATCTTCGATCGATTCTTGTAATCCAAAATAAATACAGCGTTCGGCTAATATAATGCAAAATTGTAAGGTTAGAAAGTAGCCGATGCATCTTACAGACTAATTTTGTTTCGCTTATATTTTTACACAACTAAAGTGGTTGCCCACTTAGTTCTAAAAAAAGAGCAAACACAAACATGGTTAATGAACTTATGAAGTAGCTAATGAATGACCACCAAACAACATAACTTTAATTGTGATGGCAACCCCAAATTTGCGTAAAATGCGCAGTAGGTACGACGTTCTTTAGGTAATAAGTAAGCAGATTCATTATAAATAGCCGCGTTATTTATAATGTAGCTCGTTACTTATTTTAAGTATAAGGCTTGCAGTATAATGTATGCCATGCCACTACAGTTAAGTATAGCGGCTCTGTTTTTTCCGGTGCCAGAATATCTTTTTAACTAATGCGACTATTGAAAGTGTTTCGGGACATCTATATTCGAGGTAGGTATATAACTACATATCTACTAAGAATGTTATAAACCAATATGGCGGCTAACTTTTTGTTTGTGTGCCGATTTTGATGAAACTCGGTTTTTGTTACTATTTTGACAAGGAAACAGCAACGCAATAATAAAATTATAAAAAATCCAAGATGGCGACCAACTTTTTTGTTTTTCGGCCGATTTCGATGAAACTTCGTTAATGGTGTTATTTTAACAAGGCAATAACAACGCAATGTTAAAAATATAAAAAATTCAAGATGGCGGCCAACTTTTTTGTTTGTGGGCCGATTTCGATGAAACTCGATTTTTTATACTATTTGACAAGAAAACAGCAACGCAATGTTAAAAATATAAAAATATCCAAGATAGCGGCCAAGTTGGTGGTTTATGAGCCGATTTCGATGAAATTCCGTTCATAGTACTATTTTGACAAGGAAATAATAACGCAAAGTTCAAAATATTGAAAAATCCAAGATGGCGGCCAATTTTCTTGTTTGTGGGCCGATTTCCATGAAACACGGTTTTCGGAACTATTTTAGCGAGAAAACAGCAACGCAATGTTAAAAATAGTGAAAAATCCGTTATGGCGGCAACTTTTTGTTTGTGGGCCGATTTTGATGAAACTCGCTGTTTGGTACTATTTCGACAAGAAAACAGCAACTCAATGTTGAAAATATTGAAAAATCCATTATGGCAGCCTACTTTTTTGTTTGTAAGCCGATTTCGATGAAACTTGTTTTTTGGCACAATTATGACAAGAAAACAGCAACGCAATGACACAAATATAAAAATTCAAGATTGCGGCCAACTTTTTTGTTTTTGGGCCGATTTCGATGAAACTCGGTTTATGATACAATTTTGACAAGAAAACAGCAACGCAATGTTAAAAATATAAAAAAATCCAAGATGGCGGCCAACTTTTTTGTTTTTTGGTCGATTTTGATTAAACTTGGTTTATAGTGTTATTTTAACAAGGCAATAACAACGCAATGTTAAAAATATGAAAAATCCAAGATGGCGGCCAACTTTTTAGTTTTTGAGCCGATTGCGATGAAACTCCGTTCATAGTTCTATTTTGACAAGGATATAATAACGCAATGTTCAAAATATTGGAAAATCCAAGATGGCGGCCAATTTTCTTGTTTCTGGGCCGATTTCGATGAAACTTGGTTTATGGTGTTATTTTAACAAGGCAATATTAACGCAATGTTAAAAATATAAAAAATCCAAGATGGCGGCCAACTTTTTTGTTTCTGGGCTGATTTCGATAAAACTTGGTTTATGGTGTTATTTTAACAAGGCAATATTAACGCAATGTTAAAAATATAAAAAAATCCAAGATGGCGGCCAACTTTTTTGTTTCTGGGCCGATTTCGATGAAACTTGGTTCATGGTGTTATTTTAACAAGGCAATATTAACGCAATGTTAAAAATATAAAAAAATCCAAGATGGCAGCCAACTTTTTTGTTTCTGGGCTGATTTCGATGAAACTTGGTTTATGGTGTTATTTTAACAAGGCAATAACAACGCAATGTTAAAAATATTAAAAAAATTAAGATGGCGACCAACTTTTTTGTCTATCGGCCGATTTAGATATAACTTGGTTTATGGTCTTATTTTAACAAGGCAATAACAACGCAATGTTAAAAATATAAAAAAATCCAAGATTGTGGCCAACTTTTTTGTTTCTGGGCCGATTTCGATGAAACTTGGTTTATGGTGTTATTTTAACAAGGCAATATTAACGCAATGTTAAAAATATAAAAAATCCAAGATGGCGGCCACCTTTTTTGTTTCTGGGCCGATTTCGATGAAACTTGGTTTATGGTGTTATTTTAACAAGGCAATATTAACGCAATGTTAAAAATATAAAAAATCCAAGATGGCGGCCAACTTTTTTGTTTCTGGGCTGATTTCGATAAAACTTGGTTCATGGTGTTATTTTAACAAGGCAATATTAACGCAATGTTAAAAATATAAAAAATCCAAGATGGCGGCCAACTTTTTTGTTTCTGGGCCGATTTCGATGAAACTTGGTTTATGGTGTTATTTTAACAAGGCAATATTAACGCAATGTTAAAAATATAAAAAATCCAAGATGGCGGCCACCTTTTTTGTTTCTGGGCCGATTTCGATGAAACTTGGTTTATGGTGTTATTTTAACAAGGCAATATAACGCAATGTTAAAAATATAAAAAATCCAAGATGGCAGGCAACTTTATTGTTTCTGGGCCGATTTCGATGAAACTTGGTTCATGGTGTTATTTTAACAAGGCAATATTAACGCAATGTTAAAAATATAAAAAATCCAAGATGGCGGCCAACTTTTTTGTTTCTGGGCTGATTTCGATAAAACTTGGTTTATGGTGTTATTTTAACAAGGCAATAACAACGCAATGTTAAAAATATAAAAAAAAATAAGATGGCGACCAACTTTTTTGTCTATCGGCCGATTTAGATATAACTTGGTTTATGGTGTTATTTTAACAAGGCAATAACAACGCAATGTTAAAAATATAAAAAAATCCAAGATGGCGGGCAACTTTTTTGTTTCTGGGCCGATTTCGATGAAACTTGGTTCATGGTGTTATTTTAACAAGGCAATATTAACGCAATGTTAAAAATATAAAAAATCCAAGATGGCGGCCAACTTTTTTGTTTCTGGGCTGATTTCGATAAAACTTGGTTTATGGTGTTATTTTAACAAGGCAATATTAACGCAATGTTAAAAATATAAATAAATCCAAGATGGCAGTCAACTTTTTTGTTTCTGGGCTGATTTCGATGAAACTTGGTTTATGGTGTTATTTTAACAAGGCAATAACAACGCAATGTTAAAAATATAAAAAAATTAAGATGGCGACCAACTTTTTTGTCTATCGGCCGATTTAGATATAACTTGGTTTATGGTGTTATTTTAACAAGGCAATAACAACGCAATGTTAAAAATATAAAAAAATCCAAGATGGCGGGCAACTTTTTTGTTTCTGGGCCGATTTCGATGAAACTTGGTTCATGGTGTTATTTTAACAAGGCAATATTAACGCAATGTTAAAAATATAAAAAATCCAAGATGGCGGCCAACTTTTTTGTTTCTGGGCTGATTTCGATAAAACTTCGTTTATGGTGTTATTTTAACAAGGCAATATTAACGCAATGTTAAAAATATAAATAAATCCAAGATGGCAGTCAACTTTTTTGTTTCTGGGCTGATTTCGATGAAACTTGGTTTATGGTGTTATTTTTACAAGGCAATAACAACGCAATGTTAAAAATATAAAAAAAATTAAGATGGCGACCAACTTTTTTGTCTATCGGCCGATTTAGATATAACTTGGTTTATGGTGTTATTTTAACAAGGCAATAACAACGCAATTTTAAAAATATAAAAAAATCCAAGATGGCGCGCAACTTTTTTGTTTCTGGGCCGATTTCGATGAAACTTGGTTTATGGTGTTATTTTAACAAGGCAATATTAACGCAATGTTAAAAATATAAAAAAATCCAAGATGGCGGCCAACTTTTTTGTTTCTGGGCCGATTTCGATAAAACTTGGTTTATGGTCTTATTTTAACAAGGCAATAACAACGCAATGTTAAAAATATAAAAAATCCAAGATGGCAGCCAACTTTTTTGTTTCTGGGCTGATTTCGATGAAACTTGGTTTATGGTGTTATTTTAACAAGGCAATAACAACGCAATGTTAAAAATATAAAAAAATCCAAGATGGCAGCCAACTTTTTTGTTTCTGGGCCGATTTCGATGAAACTTGGTTTATGGTGTTATTTTAACAAGGCAATGACAACGCAATGTTAAAAATATAAAAAAATTTAAGATGGCGACCAACTTTTTTGTCTATCGGCAGATTTAGATATAACTTGGTTTATGGTGTTATTTTAACAAGGCAATAACAACGCAATGTTAAAAATATAAAAAAATCCAAGATTGTGGCCAACTTTTTTGTTTCTGGGCCGATTTCGATGAAACTTGGTTTATGGTGTTATTTTAACAAGGCAATATTAACGCAATGTTAAAAATATAAAAAATCCAAGATGGTGGCCAACTTTTTTGTTTCTGGGCTGATTTCGATGAAACTTGGTTTTAGGTACTATTTTACAAGTAAACAGCAATGCAATGTTTAAAATATTAAAACACCTAAGATGACAGCCAAATTCTTTATTTGTTTTTTTTAACCAAATAACACGAAAACGATCCCTTTTTTCCCAAGCTGTTTTTTTTGTATAATAGTATCAAAAATCGAGTTTCATCAAAATCGGCCCAAAAACAAACTGTGGGCTGCCATCTATTTTTTATATTTTTATTATTGCGTTACTGTTTTCTGTAAAAATAGTACCAAAAGACGGAGTTTCATCGAAATCGGCTCACAAACAAAAAAGTTAACAGCCATATTGGACTTTGCAATATTTTCAACATTGCGTTGCTAATTCCGAAAACCATGTTTCATGTAAATCGGCCCAAAAACAAAAAAAGTTGGCCGCCATCTTAGATATTTTTATTATTTTTAACATTGCCTTGTTATTTCCTTGTTAAAATAATACCAAAAACCAAGTTTAATTAAATCGGCCGAAAAACAAAAATCGGTTTAATATCATTAAACCGCATACGTTAATGTAAAGAGTGTGCCACAGTAATTTAATGATGCGGCTGACGTCATAAAGATTCTACGTACCGAAAACAGTCAGTAAGTAAACGGAGTTCGTAAAATGAGCCAGGATACGTAAAAACTGATGATGTAGACGGAGATTTTATTAATTATCCCGTGTACGTAAAATGTATCGGCATACCTCCGACCCTGCTCGTACATTATGTACGTAACCGGGACCATTAATTAATGTGACAGGGACAGTACAATGATTTGGCAACCAGTTACTGTTATAAAGAGCCTGGATACTGAAATAATGCAGCTGTATAACTATTCGTACGTATGGCGCATACATATTTTATGTTACGGGTTAAGTAAATTACGTATGCTGCTCCGTGCAGAATCATTAAGCCGCATACGTAACTGTAAAGAATGCGCCACAGTAATTTCATGATGCGGCTGACGTCATAAAGATTCTACGTACCAAACACAGTCGGTAAGTAAACGGAGTTCGTAAAATGAGCCAGGATACGTAAAAACTGATGATGTAGACGGAGACATTATTAATTATCCTATAATGAAACTACAGTAATAAAGGTAAACCACTTTTACTTTCTTCACTGGAATACACCATGAATATTATTAACTAGGCTATAGCAACGATACGTTAGCAGTTTTCCCTAACTACTTGGCTTCTCGACGGTTGCACAGTGACTGAGCCCGCAACTGACTTTCGTCGACCGTTCTGCCGCCTATCCCCACCGCTTACCTCCCCATTCCACTACAAATGGCGGGAAAATATGGCGGGAAACGGCGGAGCTAAGCGGCGGTGTTGCCAGGCTATTAAACTAAAATACTACTATTATCCTTTCAATTTGATTCAAAATCATAACAATAAAATGGATTTATTACTATCAAACGACAAAACGTCACATTCGTCCATCCTGACCTCGTGCATGTCCTCGTGCACGGTCAACTCAACAATATTATGGGTTATAATTGTCAACTCAATACTTTCATAATAATATCGTCACATTCGGCCGGTTGTATGTTAACTAATACCGCATTCTATTAAACAAACTTATTGGGTTTAACGTATTGTTATATTTTTTTAATTTGAGAATTCTCATTTACTTAATTGTTATAATTAATTTTGTGGATTAATGAATGCTAAAAGAGAGAATCTACTGAATCTGCCACCATTTCAAAAATGGGAGGCCCCTCCAAGAAAGAAATGGCGAAAGAAAACTTGGAGAGGGTTGTCGACCTCCGTCTTTTATATTTAATAATTTATTTACAAGAGGAACTAACTGTTGTAACTTATCGCGCCTAGTATGATCATGAGATCATAAAGCTATAACATTTTTAAAAGCCAGTAAGATTGTGACACAAATATTAACTCTAAAACATCTTAAAATTGTTACAATTTTTTTACCACAATAAGCAATCAAATTATTTATGAAAGTACAACATTTCTTATTAGTTCTTTCTACAAAATTATAAATTTTATTAAAATATTTAATAAGAGAAAAGTACAAAAAGTAAATATAACAGTCGACAGCCTATTTACCATGAAAGGGTAAACAAATTCAATTACAAATTGTCGACTTTTGACAGATAACGTGACGTGCTGCCGACTACCTAACTGAAATTATCAATGATATCAACTTATTAAACCCACAATAGGTATACAATTTCAATTTACTACACCCGCTAGCTGTGTAAAACGCAAGGTAATCGTTTAATTATTAAAGTTGCGTTGCAACAATCATTATGAGTATATATTATTTTTATTTATTTCACAATTCACACCATGAGCTAGGTACTTATAATATTTAATTTAGCTAGACTAGAACTACCTATTTTAACAGGTTCTGAATAAGATTTAAATATATTTGATAAATCAATGCATAGGAATTTGGGTCCGTTTCTATGTTCAACCAGATAATTGCAGCTGAAACCTATTAGCCGTCGCAGCCTGTTGTCATCGTGTCACAAAAACTAGGATCGACCAATAACGCAACAGTCGTTTCTACCATCCAGTCACGCGTCGCACATCGCGCCGTCGTCACCTTAGCGACATATAACGCATCGGCATCTTGTCAGATGCAATATGTTTCTGAAATATATAAAACATAAACGACAGTAACCGTCCCTAAATCATAGGACAAACGTCAACAAAATAAAACATCAGAGTCAAAAGGAAATATATTTGAATCTATTCATGAGAACTGTTTCTTTATGAGATAAGAAAAATATTATGTGACATTACACATTCACATACTTATATACATAATCATATCTAGTTGCATAGTTATTAAACATTAATTTATCATGACAATTTATTCATTTTATTCCACAATTTGTGGTTCTCTTGCATTTTATTATGTAATGTCAATATAATAAGTCTATGTGTAATGCGGTCAGTTTTAGTAGTTGCTAATGTAATTAGTAGATGCAATAAATAATTATGAATATGAATGTCATTACTCGCGGGGCCACCGTTTGCCACTATGTGGACACGGCCTGTCAAGACGTTATATTCAAACCAAAGCTATAACTGAGGACACATATGGCCCATAGACGCGACACACTTGGCCGCTTACTAAGTACTAGTACCACACGTAAGGACACACTTGGCCCATAGACGCAACATACCTAGTCTGGCCCATAGATGCGATACACTTGCCGCTTACTAAGTACCACACTTAAGAACACACTTGGCCCATTGACGCAACATACCTAGTCGCCTAAACACCACACTTAAGGACAAATGGTTCATATAATAGTAGCTTACGCACTGCTAGGTACCTAATAATATTGTAAGACTTATTTTCTCAAACATAAATATAATTTATTCAAATTAACCATAACTACATTAGCATCCAATTGCAATAATATATTATAAACCAAGAGATAACCAAGTAAAATGAAGTTGTGTCTTAAAGAAGAACGCGGACTAAAGTCAACTTATTTTTTGATAGATCTTCGTTCGTAATTGACTTCTGATTGTTTGTGAAAGTACTCCAATATTCAAGGGCCTGTGCACTAAGCTAAACAACAACAACTTAAATAATCGTTTGCAGATGACGATTCAAATATGAAATTGAAATCGCATTATGTAGTCACATAAACATGTAATATAAGCATATAACAACCTAGCCTTGTAAACCGCTAGCGCTTCTAGCCAAACCGTAGGCGCATCTAGCCAAATCTCAGGCGCATCTAGCCAAATTAAAGGCGCATCTAGCCAAAACATAGGCGCATCTAGCCAAACCATAGGCGCATCTAGCCAAACCATAGGCGCATCTAGCCAAACTGATGGCACATCTAACCAAATCATAGGCGCATCTAGCCCTGTAAACTGATGGCACATCTAGCCAAACTGGATTTGCATCTAAATAATAAACAAATCATTTATTTCCCAGAATATGGTAGTATACATTGATGTCATTATAATATAACAAAATCTGTATAATTATCCTGCCTGTTAGGCGTAGAAATCTGTCAGTAGCTAGGTGATTATAAAATTTAAATTTGAAAATCGATAATCATTAATTTTTACAACTACTTTTCATTACCCATCATTCCAATAAATAATTTAAAATCCCCATAAAATAAATGTTAAACCTTAATGTCAAATATGATATATGACAATAATAATTATAATAATTGCCTGCCAGTACAATGTTAATTTAAATTAAAGCAATAAGATATTAATTACGACTAGCCAAACCATAGGCGAATCTAGCCCTGTAACCTGATGGTGCATCAAGCCAACCGAAGGCACATCTAGTCAAACTGAAGGCGCATAAACTGAAGGCGCATCTTGCCAAACCGAAGGCGCATCTAGCCAAAACAAAGGCACATCTAGCCAAACTGATGGCGCATCTAGCCAAACTGAAGGCGCATCTAGCCAAACTGAAGGCGCATCTAGCCAAACTGAAGGCGCATCTAGCCTTATAAGCCGCAGGCGCATCTAGCCAAACCGCAGGCTTATCTAATCATATAAAATGTTGGCGCATCCAACGTTATATAAAATTACGGCGCATCTAAACTTATAAAATGAAGGCGCATCTAAACTTATAAAATGAAGGCGCATTTAAACTTATGAAATGAAGGCACTAGCCTTGTGATTGTGAAACGAAGGCGCATCTAATCTTATAAAATAAAGTCGCATTAAACCTTATAAAATGTAGGCGCATCTAACCCTATAAAATGAAGGCGCATCTAGCCAAACTGAAGGCGCATCTTGCCAAACCGAGGGCGCATCTAGCCAAAACAAAGGCACATCTAGCCAAACTGATGGCGCATCTAGCCAAACTGAAGGCGCATCTAGCCAAACTGAAGGCGCATCTAGCCTTATAAGCCGCAGGCGCATCTAGCCAAACCGCAGGCTTATCTAATCATATAAAATGTTGGCGCATCCAACGTTATATAAAATTACGGCGCATCTAAACTTATAAAATAAAGGCGCATCTAAACTTATAAAATGAAGGCGCATTTAAACTTATGAAATGAAGGCACTAGCCTTGTGATTGTGAAACGAAGGCGCATCTAATCTTATGAAATAAAGTCGCATTAAACCTTATAAAATGTAGGCGCATCTAACCCTATAAAATGAAGGCGCATCTAGCCAAACTGAAGGCGCATCTTGCCAAACCGAGGGCGCATCTAGCCAAAACAAAGGCACATCTAGCCAAACTGATGGCGCATCTAGCCAAACTGAAGGCGCATCTAGCCAAACTGAAGGCGCATCTAGCCTTATAAGCCGCAGGCGCATCTAGCCAAACCGCAGGCTTATCTAATCATATAAAATGTTGGCGCATCCAACCTTATATAAAATGACGGCGCATCTAAACTTATAAAACGAAGGCGCATTTAAACTTATGAAATGAAGGCACATCTAAACTTATAAAATGAAGGCACATCTAAACTTATAAAATGAAGGCACATCTAGCACTGTGATTGTGAAACGAAGGCGCATCTAATCTTATAAAATGAAGGCGAATCTAATCCTATTAAATGAAGGCGCATCTAACCTCGTAAAATAAAGGCGTATCTAACCTCGTAATGAAAGCACATCAAACCTTATAAAATTTCATTCATATAAATCTCAATTTTTTTTTATCATTCTAGTATCAAGAGTTATACCTTATTATAAGTCGAAGGCGCGTTTAGCCTTACACGTTGAACGTGTGCCTAGCTTTGAAAGTAAGTTGTACATTTTCATTCATATCAATATATTTTTTTTATAATAGAAAACCAACAACAGTTAATAAAAAAGGCGCATCTCACCTTGTAAAATAAAGGCTTACCTAACCTTATATAAAATAAAAGCACATCTAAACTTAAAAAACTTCACCCTTATAAATTCTCAAGCCTCTTCATACAGGTACCTTACTTTAAGTCGAAGGCGCGTTTAGCCTTGTCCTAGCCTTACAAACTGAATGTGCATCTAGCCTCGAAAGTCAATGTTATAATAAATTTTCATTCATATAAATATCTAGTTTAATTACATAGGGCTGGGTGAAATATTTAGACTAAGTTTCATTTTAGTTTGAAATATTTCATAAATTTCATATAAGTAAATTAAAATATACTAGGGACTAGGAGTGACGGTATTTACAAATATTATGAACATCTTTAATGTAGGTACTTAATTAATACAACATAAATAAATCTTATCTGGTAAACTAAAAGCACGTCTAGCCTTGTAAACCGAAGGCACGTCTAGCCTTGTAAACCGAAGGCGCATTTAGCCTTGTAAACTGAAGGCGCGTCTAGCCTTGTAAACCGAAGGCGCGTCTAGCCTTTTAAACCGAATGTACGTCTAGCCTTTTAAGCCATAGGCGCGTCTAGCATATCAAACCGAAGGCGCGTCTAGCCTTTTAAACCGAAGGCGCATCTAGCCTTGTAAACCGAAGACGCGTCTAGCCTTTCAAACCGAAGGCCCATCTAGCCTTGTAAACCGAAGGCGCATCTAGCCTTGTAAACCGAAGGCGCGTCTAACCTTTCAAACCGAAGGCGCGTCTAGCCTTTTAAACCGAAGGCGCGTTTAGCCTTTTAAACCGAAGGCGCGTTTAGCCTTTTAAACCGAAGGCACGTCTAGCCTTGTAAACCGAAGGCGCGTCTAACCTCGTCTCAAAAATTTATAGAAAACAAATATGCCTAGAATAGAAATACCTAAGAACCGGTTCTCTTTAAATAAAATTTCAAAGTAGCGAAATATTTCCTACCAACAACGATTAGTTTTAAAAGCGTTATATTTTTTTACAAAACTAAAAAAAAACATTTAGGAACATAAAAATGACATCAAAATTATTACCTTTTACTAGTAAACCGAAGTTTAAGTTATATTTCTTCAAAACTAATATAGGACAAAAAATGTGCTTCAAAGTAAACTTAAATCATTCATTTAGGAACACATAAATCAAAATTATAATCTTTTACTAGTAAACATACTGCGCATCACCATGGAAAAAATAAAAAAATAAACGTAGCTCGTACACCAGATCTTTAGTATAAGATAAGTAGACACAGTTTTTTAACTGTAAGATCACTTCTCTGAAATCACGTTAATTAGTGAAATCGGCAATTTTTGTGAACGGCCTCTTAATAGAATAAGAATTAACTTCTTGAATTATAATAAAACTCTTTAAGGGTCCATCATAGGAAAACATGGTTTGCGGGGGTCATACCCTTATATAGAAAGCGTAAAGATGTAGCCACAAAAACAAACAAAAAGAAAACACGACAAGCTAAAGAGATTTTCTAGTAGCTAAAAGATCAAATTGCGTATGAACCTCACAGACAATTGCAAGAAAAATAAGGATATCATCAAAAGTGCTTGCGTAGGTTCACATTTTTGGCGCAAATAATAGCGGAAACGTACTGAATTCTACATCGAAATACACTTTAACATACTGTGAAGTAGCTCCATTAACCTTTATAAAAAAAAAAGATAATTGTGATCAAAAAAATAACACAGAAAAAGTACAGAAGTGAGGCTACCCTCCATATTCTTTACACGTAAAGTAAAAGACAGACAAATGCTTACGCGTAACCGAGCTTTAAACTACGACTATAGCGCGTCATGGTACTACTAAAACCCTTTTGAAGATCGACATAACTTGGTGCCAATTCTACATAAATTATCACGTTATCCGTTTTATTCTCCGTATCCGCACATCCCCAGGGTACAGTGTCAAGGTCGACTACTAACGACAATTACAATGGTATGAAATATAAAAAAATAACTTAATAACCTCTGCGGAACACATTGTCCGAAATAAAAATACGCAGTAACATAGATAGGTACTTAAAATATACACAGTTCTTATTTTCATAATTCATTATGTAATGCATACCCAGAGTTTAAATCACGAAAGTTACAGTTGGGCAGTTAAGATAAAAAAAACTTTCATTTCATGACCTCGCTTTACAATCATGGACATTACTATTCCAATATCAACGCACTATTTCATCATGCTGACGACGCTGAGTGTAGTTTTGTGTGCATGTGCAGTGTATGCACGACCAAAGTGTAGCCTCGGCCACGTGCAATGATTGTCGAGTGTGTATGCACGATCGAAGTGTAGCCTCGACCACGTGCAATGACTGAGTTGTGTATGCACGGCCGAAGTGTAGCCTCGGCCACGTGCAATGAGTGCGAGTTGTGTATGCATGGCAGTGCAAATTGTAAAAGTAAGAATCTCTTTCAATGCAATAAAATTTGAAACTACCCAACTGAATTTCGTAATTTTAGCTCGGTTTAAAACGTTAAAAATCGTGAGCGTACATACCTTGGTTCTTCCACTGCTGATTTATAATGAAACTACAGTAATAAAGGTAAACCACTTTTACTTTCTTCACTGGAATACACCATGAATATTATTAACTAGGCTATAGCAACGATACGTTAGCAGTTTTCCCTAACTACTTGGCTTCTCGACGGTTGCACAGTGACTGAGCCCGCAACTGACTTTCGTCGACCGTTCTGCCGCCTATCCCCACCGCTTACCTCCCCATTCCACTACAAATGGCGGGAAAATATGGCGGGAAACGGCGGAGCTAAGCGGCGGTGTTGCCAGGCTATTAAACTAAAATACTACTATTATCCTTTCAATTTGATTCAAAATCATAACAATAAAATGGATTTATTACTATCAAACGACAAAACGTCACAATCCCGTGTACGTAAAATGTATCGGCATAACTCCGACCCTGCTCGTACATTATGTACGTAACCGGGACCATTACTTAATGTGACAGGGACAGTACAATGATTTGGCAACCAGTTACTGTTATAAAGAGCCTGGATACTGAAATAATGCAGCTGTATAACTATTCGTACGTATAGCGCATACATATTTCATGTTACGGGTAAAGTAAATTACGTATGCTGCTCCGTGCAGAATCATTAAGCCGCATACGTAACTGTAAAGAGTGCGCAACAGTAATTTAATGATGCGGCTGACGTCATAAAGATTCTACGTACCAAACACTGTCGGTAAGTAAACGGAGTTCGTAAAATGAGCCAGGATACGTAAAAACTGATGATGTAGACGGAGACATTATTAATTATCCCGTGTACGTAAAATGTATCGGCATACCTCCGACCCTGCTCGTACATTATGTACGTAACCGGGACCATTACTTAATGTGACAGGGACAGTACAATGATTTGACAACCAGTTACTGTTATAAAGAGCCTGGATACTGAAATAATGCAGCTGTATAACTATTCGTACGTATAGCGCATACATATTTCATGTTACGGGTAAAGTAAATTACGTATGCTGCTCCGTGCAGAATCATTAAGCCGCATACGTAACTGTAAAGAGTGCGCAACAGTAATTTAATGATGCGGCTGACGTCATAAAGATTCTACGTACCAAACACAGTCGGTAAGTAAACGGAGTTCGTAAAATGAGCCAGGATACGTAAAAACTGATGATGTAGACGGAGACATTATTAATTATCCCGTGTACGTAAAATGTATCGGCATACCTCCGACCCTGCTCGTACATTATGTACGTAACCGGGACCATTACTTAATGTGACAGGGACAGTACAATGATTTGGCAACCAGTTACTGTTATAAAGAGCCTGGATACTGAAATAATGCAGCTGTATAACTATTCGTACGTATAGCGCATACATATTTCATGTTACGGGTAAAGTAAATTACGTATGCTGCTCCGTGCAGAATCATTAAGCCGCATACGTAACTGTAAAGAGTGCGCAACAGTAATTTAATGATGCGGCTGACGTCATAAAGATTCTACGTACCAAACACAGTCGGTAAGTAAACGGAGTTCGTAAAATGAGCCAGGATACGTAAAAACTGATGATGTAGACGGAGACATTATTAATTATCCCGTGTACGTAAAATGTATCGGCATATCTCCGACCCTGCTTGTACATTATGTACGTAACCGGGACCATTACTTAATGTGACAGGGACAGTACAATGATTTGGCAACCAGTTACTGTTATAAAGAGCCTGGATACTGAAATAATGCGACTGTATAACTTCGTACGTATAGCGCATACATATTTCATGTTACGGGTAAAGTAAATTACGTATGCTGCTCCGTGCAGAATCATTAAGCCGCATACGTAACTGTAAAGAGTGCGCAACAGTAATTTAATGATGCGGCTGACGTCATAAAGATTCTACGTACCAAACACAGTCGGTAAGTAAACGGAGTTCGTAAAATGAGCCAGGATACGTAAAAACTGATGATGTAGACGGAGACATTATTAATTATCCCGTGTACGTAAAATGTATCGGCATATCTCCGACCCTGCTTGTACATTATGTACGTAACCGGGACCATTACTTAATGAGACAGAGTCAGTACAATGATTTGGCAACCAGTTACTGTTAAAAAGAGCCTGGATACTGAAATAATGCGACTGTATAACTTCGTACGTATAGCGCATACATATTTCATGTTACGGGTAAAGTAAATTACGTATGCTGCTCCGTGCAGAATCATTAAGCCGCATACGTAACTGTAAAGAGTGCGCCACAGTAATTTCATGATGCGGCTGACGTCATAAAGATTCTATGTACCGAACACTGCCAGTAAGTAAACGGAGTTCGTAAAATGAGCCAGGATACGTAAATGTTTATGTAGGCGGAGACATTATTAATTATCCCGTGTACGTAAAATGTATCGGCATATCTCCGACCCTGCTCGTACATTATGTACGTAACCCGGACCATTACTTAATGAGACGGAGTCAGTACAATGATTTGGCAACCAGTTACTGTTGTAAAGAGCCTGGATACTGAAATAATGCGGCTGTATAACTTCGTACGTATAGCGCATATATATTTCCTGTTGCGGGTTAAGTAAATTACGTATGCTGCTCCGTTAATACATATGCGGCATCATTAAACCGCATACGTAAACGTTAACAGTGCGGGCACAGTAATTTCATGATGCGGCTTACGTATTAAGGATTCGGCCTCATTACAAGTAACTCGTTTACATTGTCTTTACAGGGCATTATGCCGCATACTTACTGGACATGGTGTCGGCTCATTATAAGTATGGCTCTTATTTATTTCATGTGAAAAGCACATTATACGTATCTGGCTGCCAGTGCATTACAAATTTGCCAATTTTAAGTAGCCCGTTTTTCTCAGTGAAGTAGAGAACTAGTGTTACAGTGAGTGCAGCGAAAATTTTTCTATGTCTATGAATAAATCTAAAAAATATTTGGCAATTCATTTAAACCACATTAATCAAAATTAAAAACTATTTAAAACCACGTTAGCTGCATGCAGCAATTTTGCTGTGAGAGTACCCAGTGCCGGATTAGCTCATAAACCAATTGCTTAAGGCATCACGTCTGGGGGCACCATAATCGCACCGAAAAAAAAAGTAAAATATTTTTTTCTGTAAGAAATAAGAAAAACAAAAATGTTTTATTTCAAATTCATTTGTGTGGCTATGTAAAACGACTTATTACAAGATTAGTAGATGAAACTGACAAAAATCTTTTTATACTATTGACAACAGGCAAGATAAGAGTACAAAAACAGTGCATGAAACTGACTAAAAATAGCACTGCGCGGCCATTTTATTAGTATAGACAGGCATTTTTCTGAAAAAATCTGGAATTTTGTGCATATCGTAGACAGCCTCCCTTACGTAGATGGAAACCATATACAGGGGGGCCCTCAGGCTTGGATTGCTTAGGGTACTGTGGCGCTTCTATGCGCCCCTAAGTATAATAAAAACGCAATGCTTTAACTTCAAACTATTATTTTATTTAAGAGAACTTGTGGTTAAAACAATTTTATATTTTTATTGATCTCGGCCCTTAGCCGGTTCGTAACAGACTCCCCAGCTGTCACCTCGCAACGCAAGCCTCCATTTTTAATTTACTTTTCGTTTCAATGATTTGAAATTACCAACCGTTCTAAAAAGGCTTACATACATACAGAGTAAACATTTACTACCAGCTAATATAGCCTATAAACATATAATCCTTACATTATTCCCCCCTCCGTTCAAAAAAAAATTTTTACAAATCAAAAAAATTTTTTTTTCCAAAGTGACAACCCTATTGCATGAAGCTTTGGTCGCACAAAAGGCAGAAACCCCAAAAAAATCACCTACACTTAAGGTGTAGACCCTACCGCAAAAAAAATCCTATCTACACTTAAGGTGCAGACCCTACTTAAATAACCTATGCCGAGATCTCACAATAAAAGACTAACCTACCTAAAGTCAGAAAGAAAAACATATAAACCATAAGAGGATCAAATCGAATCCATCTAGGATTTAGCTTCTCGAACGATTTCAATTCGAAAAACTTTTTGGCAAAAAAAACTGACCAAAAAATTTGTCAAACGATTAAAATCCTCTCATTAAACTAAAATTAACACAACTTAATCTTTGCTCACCAAGTTCATTTAAATCACGACACAGTGACCTGTTTATTTCCACCGACCAGAAATATTCCAAAAATTAACGTATGCAAAGATTAAGAAAAATCATTTTTAAATGCAGAAAGTATCCACTATATTAACAGGATAAACATAACAAAACCAGACACTAAAGCTCCTCAAAACAAAACATTTAAGAGGCTAAAGAATGAGGCCAGCAACATCATCCTAAAAATATGGCAAAGTCCACTACGTTTAAAGCCGATGCAACAGTATATAATCATCTCACATAACTTATCGAATTTCAAGAAATTATCAGTTACTATTCAAAGTTTCATGATAACTATGATGAGTTCAACCAATTACCCAAGGTAAAGCTACTACAAGGAATTCCGAATGCATATAGAAAACATCAGAAATTACTTTCAGTGAGAAATATTTATTACCAACGTTGGACAATCCAACATCAACGCTTATCTTACCATATCGTCCTAATTCCAATCTTTAAGCGCGTGGGACCCAATTCAGGACCCCATGACAAATAGCTTATTGCCTTATCATGTTGCACTCAAAAACAAAAACCAGACGATTGTTCCAACAAATCATACTAACTAACAAATATTTCTCATATAATATCAGACTACCACGGAAAATTCTAGAATGCTACAAATTTTCCCTTGGGCTTGGTTATTCGCACATCTCAGTAAAGTAAGCGCCTAACATCTGGCCTCACTCTGCATCTACCTCAGTATTCTTTTTTCACAGGATCTTTTCACTCGAACGCATGAAACACAAATATATATCTTAACAACGAATCAATACAACACCATAACACAACCCTACATTATTACACATTACATAACCCTAATACTGTACAGCTATGTACACCCAAATGTACCTAATATATACGGACACATCAACGCGACATAAAATGCTTTAAACGGTTTGTATGAACAACTATGCCCCGTGATCGCGCATTCAAGCGACGTATCAACACATCAGACCGTCCGACCACTTCAATAACTTTATATGGCCCCCGATACAGACGTGACAACTTCAAACATCTACCGGTCACCCGCCTTGGCACATACAATAAGACCAAATCATTCACACGAAACGACCAAACCCTAGCTTTCCTATCGTAATACCGCTTTTGTACCACCTGTGCCCTCACGATACTCCTTAATGCTTTAGAAAGCAACCTACTCATACGGTCTACTCTTTCGGCCATCGTCTCATCCAATCCTATCACATTTAATCCTAACGACCGATCTACCCTCGAACACTGTTCCCTACCAAACAAAATACTATACGGTGACATTTTTGTCGACGCCTGTACACTCGTATTATAAGCATGGACTACTAAAGGCAACACCAAACACCATTCTCGCTGACCATCACCTAAATATTTCGCCAACATAGCCACCAATGTCCTATTAAACCTCTCAACCAAGCCATTGCTCTGGGGATGAAAAGAACTTGTATGTATCAACCTAGCTCCAAACCGTTCAACAGCTTCCTTCACAATCCCAGCCGTAAAAACCGTTCCTCGATCTGACACAATTTCCCCCACATCACCAAATGTACAGAAAACCTCCTCTACTAAAAATTGTACCACATCGTCCGACGTAACCCTAGGTAATGCCTTACATATCACAAACCGCGAAGCATACTCTACCGACACGATAATGAACCGATTACCCCTCAACGAACGTGGAAATGGCCCTAATACGTCAATCCCTGCTTTTTCAAAAATATTCGTAACCCTAATCGGCATCAACTCTGCGACATTTTTCACCACCTTTCTTTCCTGACACGGCACACAAGAGGCTATATACCGTTCTACCTCCCCATCCGCATGTTGCATAAAATATCTAGAACGAAACCTCCTCAATGATTTCGCAAGGCCCAAATGACCTCCCGTCCAAGCTTCATCATGGAGTTCATGCATCACATTCTGAAATGAACTCCTAGGCAAGACCAATACTTCACGTATCTCCCCATCTCTGCGCACACTTTTATAAAGAAAACCGTTCCTTAAACAAAAACCGCTACGCCTTAACTCTGGACGCTCCCTTAAACGCGCTATCCATCTAGCACAGAAAACATCATTCGCCTGATCCTCCTGTAATGAATCCACATCTATTCTAAAAACTTCTAAACCGTCATTAGGTTCCGTTTCAATCTCTACCTTCTGCCCTTCTTCTTCAACTAAAGGATTCCTACTCAAAAAATCCGCTACTACATTACTTTTCCCTGAACAATGAACGATATCGAAATTCCACTCTTGAATCGCTAAAGCCCACCGAGCTAACCTACCATTCATATCCTTCTTCGATTGTAACCAGCATAACGCATTATGGTCCGTTACCACTTGAAAATACGATCCCCATAGATAATGTCGATAATGTTTCAACGACCAAACCAAACCTAAACACTCCTTCTCGGTCGTACTATACTTCTTCTCTGCATCCGTTAATTTCCTAGACGCATAAGCCACCGGACACATCCTGTCCACCCCTTGCATAAGAACCGCACCTAACGCCTCATTCGACGCGTCAACATGCACCCTCGTTGTGACCGACTTATCCCCTGAAAAATACGAAAGAATCGGCGCACTACACATAGCTTCTTTGATGAAATCAAACGAACTCTGCAACTCCTCGTTCCACCGAAATTTTACCCCCTTCTTCAACAACTTAGTAAGCAGCAACGTTACTTTTGAAAACTTCGGCACGAACTTTCTATAATAAGAAAATAAACCTAACAATTGTTTGACCTCCTTCACCGACGTGGGAGCTGAAACCTCTCGCATGGCCTTAAGCTTCTTTTCACTAGGCTTCACCCCTAGACTCGAGATTAAATACCCTAACAACTCAATTTCACAAAAACCAAATTTACACTTAGATGGTTTAAAGGTCAAATTCGCCTCTCTGAAACGCCTGAAAACCTCTTCTAACGTATCAATAAAATCCTGAAAAGTCCTACCATACACGATCACATTATCTACATAAACCATAACCCCTTTGAACCTTAAATTCCCTAAAACCTTATCCATCATCCGCTGAAAAACCGCCTGACTAGTTGCTAAACCAAAAGGAACGACATTAAACTCATATAAACCCGTAGTCGTGACGAAAGCAGTTTTATGATTTCCTTCCGTTATCACCGTCTGCCAATACCCGGAATTAAGACCTAACTCAGCGAAATACTTGGCCCCTGCTAAATTATCAATAATATCATTAATCCGCGGAATAGGATAACTATCTCTACAAACCTTCTTATTCAATTTCCTATAATCAATACAAAACCTCCAAGAATCATCGGGTTTTTTAACTAATACGACCGGCGCTGCATACGAACTCGTCGACTCTTTAATAACTTCTAACTTCAACATTTCCGCCACCTGCTTATCGATAATTTCTCGCTGAACCGGCGACACACGATAAGGATGACAATGAACTGGTTCTTCATCACTTGTCTTTATATCCACCGTCACTATCTTCGACCTACCTAGCTGTTCATTGGAAAAAGAAAACCTATCTACGTTTCTTTCTAATAACGTCAACAAATCTTGCCTATCATTCGTTTCTAAACCTTCATTAACGATAAACCGTGTCTCCTCCACCTGAAAAGCAAATTCGCAGGAATCTGATAAACCCGAAAAATAAATATAATCATTTCTACCTAACTCTTGGAAATCAACAAAATCAATTATATCCCGACTTCCGATAATCATTGTTTCATCATACCCCATTTGTTTTGACGTGATCGGTCTCGAACCGTCTTGAAAATTTGAATCTAGCATATTTGTTTTGAAAGAATCCCAGTGAAAATCGTTTTTTGTTTTTCACTATTTTTCCCTGCAAAAAAAATATACACAAATGAACAAAATCAACACTCATTTTATTCTTTATTAAAAAATCTATTCCTAAAATAACACTACAGCTTAAATCAGCTACTACTACGAACTCCTGGGTAAAATGAAAATTTTCTAAAGCAAAATTTACACTACATTTCCCTACTATCTTCAGCAAATTGCCGTTCACTGCTTTAACATTTCTTCTCACTCCCTGCACACATCTCACATTCATCTGGTCTGCGGCGGCTTGGCTGATGCATGAAATTGTGGCACCTGTATCTACAAGGGCTAAAAAATCTACACTATTTGCATGCAAACGGACAAGTGGTCTGACCTGCTGATCCGCTTCGTCTGAATCATCCTCTTCCATCGTTTGCTTATGCCAATTCATGTCCCGTGCATGCGTCCGCAAGAGGTCATATCCCTCCTGTACATCGTCAACTCCTTGGACCTCCTTCAAGGGCGACGTGATTGAAAAGCCGGTTGCCTAGAACGCAAATTATATGTATTAGTACCAGGTTGAATACGCAACGCATTCGGTTCTTGGGGATGCGGAGACGGCGCATAACGTAGCACTCGACGTGGATCCTGAGAAGAGCCTTGCAATGGAGTACCAAACGGTGTGGGCAGCCTACGATCTCCCCCAGCATTATTGTTTGAGACCACATTCGGTCCAAATGCCGCAGGATTCCTGTGTGCATTCAATTCTTCTACCCTATTTTCCGGATAAATCTTCTCCATCTGTATGATCGTTGCCTTCAATGCTTTCTTATTTTCAAAATGGCTGACCACCAGTTTATTTTTATAAAATGGCCGCAAGCCTTTTAAAAATTGTGTCACAAAAATACTATCCTTTGTCACGCCCGCCTTTCTTGCTAGATCTACCAGGTAGTGATAATGATCTAATAAATTTCTCCCGTCCTGTTTCGAATTATAAAACTGCTCATTAAAATCTACATCAGAAAATTCTTCTCTAAATTTCTCTACAACCTGCTCAAAGGTTTCAGTAGTGCCTTTGATAGCCCTAAAAAAATATAATGCCCCCCCTTTTAAAAATGACGGGAATAATAATTTCAGCTCGGCCGATGAAATAAATTTCTGCTTCGCTGCTGCATCCCTGAAGTCTTCCAGGAAATCTTCAAATGCTTCCTCGGGGTGGCCCGAAAAACATGTTGAAACGGATTCCATTGTTCCAAAAAAAAATACACACAAGAAAAACAAATGACTGCCTCGAAAATAGCTTTCGAAGAAAAATTTAAATTTTCAATAAAATTATTGTTCAATATGGCGGCACTATTTATCAAATATTATTTCACTCGCTTGGCAGCTTGAGGCTATTTGCACCATTAAGTTCCTATTCTACTAAAATAGAAAAATACTTCCTTTAAGTTTTTTCCTCACAAGATTTTTCTTCCCGATGGAACTCTCCCAATTTTCTCTTCGCTATATTTTCCGTCCGTTTCACGGCCCGACTTTTTCTTTCTTGATTTATAAGCCTCACTTCATCGAGGAACTATGGCGCACTCGGAAAAAAAAATTACCCGGCACTCCTACCACTGTGGCGCTTCTATGCGCCCCTAAGTATAATAAAAACGCAATGCTTTAACTTCAAACTATTATTTTATTTAAGAGAACTTGTGGTTAAAACAATTTTATATTTTTATTGATCTCGGCCCTTAGCCGGTTCGTAACAGACTCCCCAGCTGTCACCTCGCAACGCAAGCCTCCATTTTTAATTTACTTTTCGTTTCAATGATTTGAAATTACCAACCGTTCTAAAAAGGCTTACATACATACAGAGTAAACATTTACTACCAGCTAATATAGCCTATAAACATATAATCCTTACAGTACCAAGTAGTCTTAATCCGCCACGGAGAGGACCCCATAGTTTTCGTTTTACTTCCCGGGTGGGGGGGCCTCAAATCAGCATCTAGCCGAGGGCCACCAATGGAGCCAGACCGTGCCTGCCACCATTATTTTTTCTGTGGTTGCAGCCTATAGCCCTTTACCTAACAATGAAAACCAACAATACGACCGATGAAAGGCATTCTTCGTTCGATAATAGACCGTAAAATCCAGAGTTTGCATAGTTCGTTCGCGCTTTCTCACTCATTCACTACTCGGCAGGTCACGAAATGAAAGTACAAGTAAAATTTGTTTGTTCAGAAAAACGACAGTGAAACTTTGATATGGAAATCTGGTGCGCCATGCCTGTGAGATGAAACTTTTACGACCTTCTTTAAAGACTTGGGACTGCTTTGTTGTAAACATAGAAGTTAGACTTAAGTTACACGATGTGTGAGAAAAATTGGAAATGAATATGAAGGCGCTCCTTTTTTAATTTACTTTTGTTACTAATATTCAGGAGCTCGGTGGCGCAGTGGTTTAGCGCCTGGCCCAGCGATTGCAGAGGTTAAGCAACGTTCGCAAGGGTCGGTCATGGGATGGGTGATTAAAAATTTATTATGATCTCGAGCTCCTTCGTGCTTCGGAAGGCACGTTAAGCCGTTGGTCCCGGCTGCATTTGCAGTCGTTAACACCCACCAATCCGCATTTGTCCCGCGTGGTGGGTTATGGCCCGTCCTCCTTATCCACCCATAAGGAAGGCTTGTGCCCCAGCAGTGGGGACATTAAAAATGGCTGATGGACAATATTTTAATGCGAAAGTCAGTTTGTTCGTTTGTTACGCTATCACGTCTTAACTACTGAACCCATCATCATGGAATTTTGCAAAAATATTGTCAGGGGTACAGAAAAGGGTACCTTTCATCCAGAAAAAAACGTACAGTTCCCGAGGGATAGCAAAAAAACTGTCCACGCAGACGAAGTCGCGGCCAGCCACTAGTTTGTGATTTATCACAAACAGAATAGACGACATTAGTTCTTTATCATAAAAAACTATAAGGCTTTCAGGGTTTCGTTTCCAAAAAAGGAAAAAGAAACCCTCCTAAAGCATAGTTAAGTCAAAGAAAACTAACTTGGGAAAACAGAATACAGTGTAACACAAAAGTACAACTTCGATGTCCGTCTGGCTGAGTTTGTTGACATTTTTTGCGTAGAGTTAAAATTAATATAGAATATACTGAAGTTCAATCCATAAAGCTGGAAAATGGATTTCCCATCGAATGACAGAAAAACCGAATGACAGATAATCGAACTTTATTTATAAAAGCTTCATTTTAAAATCTTTGAATAAGAATCTTGAAATCTTTTTCTCATTTGAAGTCCATGCTATTCGATATTTTGTTCTTTCGTGATTTGTTGTACTTAATAAAAATAATAATATTTTCAGAGCTCACAAAAAATAAGGCACCTAAACGAAGCTTTTTACGGTAAAGTTGGAATATTTCCCAACTTTTCCGATCCGTAGCGTAAAATAATGCATAATGAAAACCGACTACACGTGACATTTAACTGAAAGTAAATAAAAAAAATATTTCTATATATTTCTCTCATAATTGTTTATATCACCTCCTTAAAAAATATCTTGTTCATAATAATCTGTAGATTAAAATAGCTGTACATTTAAATATCGACTATGTCTTTGTACTACTCTTAAAATGACAATGGCGCACTTTCGATTTCAAGATCGATGTAACATGAATAACGCGGTCCTAATTACAAAACGTACAACGAAACTGTAGCGTAGCGTCCGTAGTCGGTTTTGTTTCCATTGTCACACGCACGTCACACGGCATTTAAAAAAATATAAATGAGCTGACATTCGAGCCAAAATGTACTTTATAAAGATCAAAAAGTATGGTTTGAGGGTAATTTGGATTTCAGTAAGAAAATGCACTTAAAAGACACAATAGATTTAAAATAGAGAGGGATATTCCAAAAATTATGGAACCTAAAGTGCTATTGCAGTGCTTAGAAAGCACATACGGACTCTACTTTTTATTCACAGTTTGTTTTAAATTGTAATTTTTTGAGAAAATCATGATGGATAATTGTGAAAATCATGAAAATTCATAATTATTTTTGTATCAAACAAAGAAAAAATTCGTTTGTATAAAATTTTCGGTCAAGTAAATAAATATGCTGTTATTTTTAAGTCTGTACTTTTTTGTCTGGCTCAAAATTCAAAAGATAGAAAAAATAAAATTTGAATGTAATCTAATTTAATGGCCATAAAAGTCTTTAGTAGGATTTGTTTTCCTTGCTCAAAATGCAAGTTATTAGTAATCATACCACACGTGTTCCCAATACTGGCCATGTTTGTAATTTTTATTTCTTATATTAAAATTTATTTTCCATATCTTTTTGTTTTCCATTTGTCATTGTCATATTGTGACTTTCAACGTTGATTTAATTTCTTAATAATACCAAACACACAAAGGGCTAAAGTCGTGTGTCAATGGATTCACGTGCCCAGAAAGCAAGGGGCAACCAACTCCTACGCACATCAAAGGCATTCATTCAGTAATCGCGCGCCGTTCTACAAGTATACAACAGAGGGCGCTTCTTGACATTTTGAGTTCTTTTTTCGAAATATGACTGTGGAGTGCTTAGTGTAATGTGCTTACGTGCTATTTGAAAAAAAACGAAAAAACGGATTTTGTTTTTCCTTTTTTGGTTATTGACTTAAAATAGGCTCCTGAATTGTTTAAGAGGGATTGTAAGTTTCAGGTAAAATATATTTAGATTTTTGCATTTACAATGGCTATTTTTAAAAGAATTTTTTTTGTAAACATATCAGCTTACACTTTTAAAATTATAATTTTAAAATTATATTTTATTACAGAAGCGTTCTTAAAGATGATAATTATAGTTTAATTATATAAAGTGAGGACCTAATCCTCTACAATAACTATGCTAATAAAATAAGGCTTTTTGAAAATCTAAACCAATCATCTAACAAACCAATTTTATTGAAAATCTATTATTTATTTAGTATTCAAACTTACGTCTATCAAAATTACTATACACAAAAAAACTTATTCAAGTTATTACTTTCTACTTAACTTTTCTAAAATTTTTTCCAATATTTAACAAATGCGACGAATTTTTTAATAATTAAACATAATAGACATAACAAAATGTTATAGTCAGTATATAATGGAATTTAAACTATCTTGAATTTAAAATAAAGCGATTTCGATTCGTTGAAAATGTTTATTAGGGTGTAAATCCTAATATAACAACCTTACAGCGCATACTGAAAGGCTTCTTAGCTAAAATCTCTAATCAAGGTCCTTTAAGGAAGCTGTCAGTTCATAGAGTTTCTGTCAAAACTCAATTTTGAATTTAAGGTGGCCTTAACTTTAAAAATCGTTCGAGTATTTGGCCGTTAGTTTGTTGGACAAGCCTATGTACTATTAGTTATTCTGTGCTAGAACACCTAAGTTTCTCACAGCCCTTTAAGGCAAGTTAACCTTTCATAAGATAGATCGTAGTTAAACCTGCCCTTAGTACTTGTTAACTTCCTGCCTACCTCATGTCCCACTTTCAAAATCTTTGACTACGTCTGCGTGGAAAGTTTTTTGCTATCCCTCGGGGTCAGGGAATGATAACGTTATTTTTAAGTATAACGTTATTTTTTACTTTTTTTAGCGTTAATTTTAAAATTAACGTTATGTCAATAAATAACGTTAATTTAGATAACGTTACATTGAAATTAACGTTATTTCAGTAAATACCGTTAATTTTAACGTTATTTCTTACTTTTTTTTACCGTTAAACTTTAAAATTAACGTTATTCTAATTAATAACGTTATTTTTTAGCGATAATTTTACCGGTATAATGTATCGGTAAAGTTTAACGCTAAATTTAACGTTAATTTTACCGGTAAACTACTTTTAACGTTATTTTTACCGGTAAATTTACCGATAAAATTTTTAACGGTATTTTTAACGTTATTTTTACCGGTAAATTTACCGATAAAATGTTTTAACGATATTTTTAACGTTATTTTTTATTTATCGTTATATTTTTTTAACGGTATTTCAATCCCTGCTCGGGGACAATACTTTCGCATTATAATATTAGTAAGGAAGTAAGGATACCTATTATTTAATTTGGTAAAGTTCAAAACTCTACCACGTTCAATTCTAATATGCGGAAGACCTTGTAATGAGAAAAAATAAATAAAGTAGATTAGTAACTCATTGTCAATTAAAATTAGACGATAATCCTTATTGTTATAATCCAATAAGTGTTAAAGTTCCTTGAACAACATATTTAGGAAGTACTTATATTTAGTTACGAAACTAGCGGAGCGCATGGAATGAGTTAACTGCATGCAACTAGTATTAAAATGCAGACTAAAATTTGCGAGGCAGGCTACATACAACGTTCTTTGCTAAGTATATCCTGTATAAAACAGCCTATTTACTTACAACAAGTGTTATTGGAATTATAAAAACTTGCCATTGTACTGATTACTGATGTAGCTGTTTTAGGGTACCGTAGTCAAGTCAATAAAGAACCCTTATAGTCTCGCCATGTCAGTCTGTCCGTCTGTCCATCGGTGACTTTGCTCAGAGGCCCTAAGGACCTACTAGAAAGCTGTAATTAATCGTGAATGACAATGTGTATTGCCTATATTAAGTATCGCGAAAAAGTGGTAAAATATAATATTTTCTTTAGTGTACATACTGTACCTCCCTCCCCTACATGCAAAGTGGGGATGAAAAAAAAACATTTTCATCAATCACATATTACCAAAATAATTGCACTTTTCGATACAGGGATTGCAAAATATTAAGATACATTTTGTTAGTCAAGTGTCTCCCCCCTCCTACCAAGTAAACGGTTGCTTTTGGATACAATTACGTGAAAAAATTCAAGACAGTAGTACATATAATGAAGTTAAAAGGAAAACTATCACTGCTCGGTAGGCTTTAAAAGTTAACGAGTAATGGACGATCAACTTACAAAATTAATTTAACTTGGAAAAGTTTTCGTAGAACAAATTTAATTAAATAGTTAGGCATTATACTTAGTTATAGTCATTATTTCTGTAAAACAAGAAGTAAATATACCTTAATAGCCATATGGTAATTGTATAAGATAACTGCGGAACCCTATACTGCACATGGCCCGACACGCAATTGGAAATTTTTTTACGATTGCGTTGTGCTTTCATTGCCTCAAGATATTATTATTATGATATCAACAAAATGTAAGCGCTAATTTGCACGAAATCTTTAGTCGCTAAGTATTTTACACCTTCCTTATACCTTCTGGAAAAGCACAATAGTTAATTTTGTCATCTTTGTATTATTTATTACCTTTGGTTGAAATTATGTATACCATTGGATCCTTAGGGTTATTTGCAGGAAATCACCAGTAATTTGTGAACAATGATTTTAAACATAGTTAGGTCCCTACGCTATATTATAAAAAGGGGCTAATAAATTGTCAAATTTAAAATCTATCGCAATTGCTTTCATTTGACAGATGGGTGTGACACATTGCTACATTTCTCTGGTAGGTTTTTATTTGTGTCAAAAATAAGTATCAATGTATCACATCATGAAAGCGATTGCGATAGATTTTAAAATAAGATAATAGATAGGCCGAATCCATCATCCATCCATCCATCGTCATCTAATCTTCCATTATGCCATCTCCAATTTTATACCTAATACGTGTATGAAATTTGCATACATCTTATAACGCACGTTTGGTTTCCAAAAACTGTTCCAGAGGTATAGAAAAATTACTGTCCACGCAAACAAAGTCGCGGGCTGCCGCTAGTAGGTATAGTCAGCAATTAAATTCTCTTAACACTTTAGTACTTTGTCATAACATAACTACATTCTTCTTCTTCTTATTTTTGTTTTGGCAAACTACTTTCCTCTTGGAAGTAATTTTTGCCTATGTCAAGTGTTGAATAGTTCAGTGATAGATATTATTTCAATATTCATTAGAGTTCGGGTGCATTGCATTCCATTCCAATGCTGCTTGGAGCATTTGGCACCAAGTATATCAAGACAGTTTACTCGGTAAGTTCTACCGAGGTAGCCACCACTACCATAAAAGTCTCAGCTTCACACAGCCAAGATCGCGCCTATTTCAATAATCCCACATATTGTTCAGTTGCGTAGACACTTGTCACAAAACTGCGCCAATTTTAAGACACAATATCCACTATGAATCAATTTGCAAATAATTAAAATAGTCACCGAACCGAACTCGACAAAATGGCGCCAATAACTCTAACTACATTCTGCCACATGTTTCACAGATTGGCACATTACTAGTCATAAAAGTTGCTATGGCAAAGTAGTAAAGTATTATAGCAACTTTTATTGCTAAACTTAAAACACTACTTACTTACATTGAAACAAATAGGCTAATTTTCTATTTCATGACATCTTTTCCTATGATTTAGTACCTATGTGTTAATTGTTAGTCACATATACCACCGCGAATTGTATAAATCTTTAACACAAACGCGGAATGACCAATTATGACGATGGCTATTCGAAGGTCATTATAATTTTAATAGTTTTTATTGTACTTTAATCATTTGAGTTTATACCACCACAGTTTTAAACTGAGGTCAATGAAGAAATTGATGGTATTCATACGCGTAAATGCATGGTAAAACTTTTCAAATTATCACGATTTTGCTATAAAGTTAATTTATTTTAGGTACTATATGTCAGTAAAGTAAAATAATAATTCGTTTTTTATTTGCTTTTATTTCGATTTTGTCACGACAATTAGTAATTGACTATTCGTTATTTTGATTTTCTTATCCTTTATATTTTTAATGTTATTGTTATTTCAGGCAAGGCATTTAATTCCTACCAAGTAAACATTAAAATACAAGAAACAAGACATCGATATTTTGTTTTACTTATGAATGTTTTGCAACCTACTTTTGTAATGTCTGTGTCTTTACCTATGGAGCGATATTTTGTCATAGAAAATGCTAGTATGAAAAATGCAACTTCTTGAAAATTCACTTCTCAAGCTTACGCGCTCACTAGACATGAAATAAAACACTTTTTAACGGATACTAGACACACCTTTGCAGCTGCCGCCGTGGTCACGAATACCCCGTGACCACGGCAGCTGCAAAGGTGTCGAAATGTCTGAAAAATAAAAATCAAACAAAATACCAACTAATTACCAAAGTATACTTTTAATAAAACCGCACTAGTAACCGTTACAAAGTGTTTTATTTCATACTTGAAAATTCTCCAGACAAATCGTAAATTTCATAGGTTATTTTGCTTTAATCTAAATCAGCTAGTAAGTAATATAGAAAAAAAAGGAAATAATTTTAATTTCTTACCAAATAATATCCCAGAGCAAATTAAAGAAAGTCATAGTTATAAAAAAGAAATGCCAGTAAAAGTTACACTGCACATTACAATTTACGCCAGAAATGCAGTCATTATTGCATTCATCACGACTGCAATCATCATTTCCGTGAAACCTGCGCTTGAGATGTATTTACGCTATAATATCGTAAATTGACAAGTTATTGAAAATTTCTGTATTAGATTGGGAGTTTTTGATAATAGTACAATCGCTAAAATAAGTATATAAATACGCTGAAATTAACCCCTTAAAATATACCTACGAAAGGTTCAGTTCAGTTTTTTGCCTAAAATTAAGCCAAAATTGTGTAATTAATTACTACAGAAAAAGTATTGGATAAGGTTAGGTATATTACACGGTTATGTTTGGATCAAAACTAAAAGTAAAACTACACTTTGATAAATAAACGTTAGTAAAACTGTTTTATTTCATTTTTTTTTACTGAAACTTGAATTTTAACTATACCTACTTACTAAGAAGTGTTTTTGTAATATTCATTTCACATATTTATAAATAATGTATTAGTCTGGAATGGGTGGTAGGAAAATATAGACGATTCAAAAGTACAATTAATAATTAAGTTTATTTGAATAAAGCTTATTTGACTTTGACTTTGAGTAAATAAATAAGAAAAAGAAGACAAGTGGTTAAAAACTAAAAAGGAAAAAAAGACTTTTTAGACAGAGCTATATACTGAGAATGTAATGAAAATAGTCATAATCATCATTGTAACACATTACATCAGCAAATTATGAACAGTCACTATGTATAACCATTACAATAAAAAATCGTTACAAAAACCGCAGTGAAAGGTCATCAAGGTAGAGCCCGGATCTACTATTCGTGTGGTAAAGAAACCTCGGTTAGAAAAAAGAGTTATTTGGTTACTGAGCTGAAATTTTGCGATTCTGCGATTCTGTGATTCTGCAAGTCTGATATTTTTGTGTTCTGTGATTCTGGCATTCTGCGAGTCTGAGATTTAGCGACTCTGGGATTCTGTTCTGTAAGGAACATTTGTATACAGGGTTATTTGTAAAACATCAGCAATCTCGCAGCAGTACATAGATTACTAACATCATAAACAATAACGTTTGTTTTACGATTTTTCCGAAAAAGCAAATAAAATCTATCGAGTTTTGTATGAAAAGTCTTTTTGTTTTTTCACACTTTGAATTCCCATTCACGATTGTAAATAAAACTAATATTTAAAATTACAACTCTTCTAAGTGCAAGAAATTACTAGCGTTAAATCACTATTAGTAATTAAGAAAATAAAAACAATGATCTAAACTCTTGTTTTCTGGTTTTTTAAATTAAATTTTCATCGTAAAGCATGTAATGGCTTAATTATTACCTCTGTTATATCTTCGCAAAAAAGTAAGAATAGTTTTATGAACATAAGAACCTGGCCATCAAATTAAGACTCCATACAATTTTTGCAGGTCATAATCGCATTACGTTACAGAGAAAGTAAAAGTGACCCTACTAATAATAATAATAATAATTTATTTAATTATAAGATTACATTGGTCCATATTTGTTAGTAACAATTTGATACTTAAATTAACAACTAATGTAGTTACAATAATAGTAAGTAGTAACAATAGTTGTTCGTTGCAGCTTCTCACGAATGTCATAATTATACAGTCGTAACTTTTAACCTTTGTCTAAATTATGTGAAAACCAAGGATAATTCAAGAAATTATTATTATTATTGTTAAAAAACATAATACGTTGTTAAATTAGGGTAAATCACGTCACTCTACCGGCATTTTGAACTACTACTATACCTATATTTATTGTAAGGTGTCAATTTTTGTGAAATCATTTAGATGAAATAAAAAAATAAGGTTAAGAAATTATTAAGTCTTGTGAAAATGATCAAGATATTCAATAACTTCCTCAATATTATGCTAATTCAATAAACTATAGGTAGTAGTATTTTAATTTTGAAAGGGTAACCTTCATTACCTACATGAAAGGAGTATGATCAAGGTTTTTTTTTTTTCAAAAAGGCTATAGGCTTCCGGAAAACTCAAAAAAATAATAAAAGTCACAAGTCATACTAGTTTAAACAAGAATTTTGCATTTAAAATCGCGTTAAGTTTCGATAACACCAAAGTATTATCTTGACAGTTTGTTTGAGTTTACCGAAAGCTTTTTGTTGGTTTTGTATACCTACCAGAGCCAAAAATTCTATGTTAAAATTAAAATCGAAAAGTAAGATGTTTTTAGAAGTATGTATGATCAAAATGATAGTATGTGAATTTGGCATATTAGGTATGTTGTCTGTCTGTGGTTTGGGTATTTTTTTATTCGATAGCAGAGCGCTTAATTTTTTCTTTCTTTTAAGTTACGGCAAAGACGAGGAGAACCGCACCACACTAAGTGTTGTTCCACACCAGCCTAAAGTATTTAACTATTTTTTTTATTGGTGCCACTTTCACCCCTGAACTTAGTATCGTATCTTTACGCGGCGTAATTTTGGCTGCCAACTTATTTGCCGAGTCTTCAGCGCTGTACTTCGAGTGTGGCGCTCTTCACTATGGCTTGTAGTAGTACTATTTATTTATTCAGTTCTAGTAGATCATATACCGTTTATCGAAATGTATTATTTACCAGTAAAACCCCCCTTTACAGTATGCAATAATTATCACATGCAATTAAAAAAATATGCCCGTTAGTTCTGGGTCCCTATTTTTGAAAAGCGTTCCAACGCTCTTTACTACCAATTTTCATTGGACAACCATGGCTGTTGAATGAAAATGAGGAGTAAAGAGCGATCGACGCTTTTCAAAAATAGGGGTCCTGTACCGCCGCGCCCAGGGTGATAATGAAAAACGTAGCTCTAGGGAAGCAGCGATAGACGTTTTACGATTGAAATAAAAGCATTTCGTGTATAACCGTGAACTTTTAAGATTGCATGCAAGAAATTCAATAGTGTAAAAGGAGTTTAGTACAGGCCAGATGTTCTGTTATATATCAACTTCTATTATATTCCATGGAATATAGTCATATTAGTTTTCTTTTCCAGTAACTGACGCAAGATGCGACGTCGCTTGTGCCAGTTAAGGTGGCGCGTGGTGATCGACATTCGATGCTTTGCCACAACGACGCATCGTTTACAAGCAGACGGATTAGAGTTAGGTAAGATCAGTTGTCAGTACAAAACAGGGATCAAAGTTGAAGATAATCAGGCAAGGTTTCTCAAAGTTATTATTCTAAGACTATACTTTATCAAGCCGAGGACCGCAACAGATGGAAACACCTTGTGCGAGACGTTCTTGCAAGGAGTCACGATCCTTAACCATGAGGGAATGACTAAGGAGGAGAATACTTTAATCACAGAATAAATAATAGTACTAGCGTCTGTATTATCGAAGCTAATTAACACTTGTAGTCACAAGACAGTAATAAGCTAAATAAACACAGGAAAAAAGTGAATTCCGGAGAACTCACGCGGTACACCACCCTGACAACCCAATCATTTATAATTAAAACAACCTTGATGAATAAAGTTCAACATCTTTCCGTAAGGTTGGGGAACAGGACATTTTTACGAATGAAAATAACAATCTTGATGTGAAAGGCACATCGCAGAAGGACAAAAGACTTGGTGATGGTAAAGTTTCACAGAACAGGCATTGGAAGTCTAATGTTTTTCTTTTGCCAATTTCTTTATTCTTTTTAACGACGCTCGTCTCATTATGACTGGCACCGTTAAACAGAAAGACTAACCAACAAAAAAGTAAATAGAATAGAATTCCCTGCCTGCGCAAGCATGGAAACCAGCTATATTTAAAGCCCGAGTGAATAGGCTTCTGCTGGGCAAGCTTGCTTCAGCTTCGGCCTCTTCTTATCCTTATGGTTCTCGAATGTGGCCAAGAGTAAGCCCATTTAATGTAGAAAAAAAAAATCTTAGATCAACGCTTCCGTACCGGACGGAAGCCGCGTTGCTCTAAGATTTCAACAATATTGTTACGAAAGACTGGCATTTTACTAAACCGAGGCTCAATGTTTTCACAGGCGTGAACAAGCAGCGCGGCTGCCCCGTCCACCAGCGGCCGCGGTCTACTCACGCGGCACTGGACTCTTCAATCTTCGATACTGTCTCCTCGCCAGTGAAGTCCTGGGACGAGGTGCCTGGACCTAAGCCTCTACCACTTCTGGGAAACACATGGCGATTCGCTCCTTATATCGGTAAGTCATTTTGGGTGAAGAAGCACGTGTGATACGCGCTATCAGCTCATCAGCTGCATTCATTAATTTTTGTAATAACAGCAGTGCCACTAAGAGCCCATGAGATCGCGGCGAATTTTCTTTTTTACATACTGCCCAAAAAGGACTGTAATGTGTTTAGGGATCATGTATAATAAGGGCTCCACACTCGCGCCGCGAAAGCCCGCGAAGGCCGCGAAGCGCGAGTGTGGAGGGTTTCGCGGCTTCGCGTATGAGCTTCGCGGCTTCGCGTTCGCGCTTCGCGGCGTTCCCCGTCCGGTGGCGGTTTTTTGGTCCGCGTCAAAGGACTTGTGTGCCGAACTAATGCTGCCGTGATTCGCGGCCGCGATTCGCGCACGAGTCTGGAGGGCTATATTGTTCGCACCGTTTTCATGCGCCAACCGCGCCCGTGATTCGCGGCTGCGGTTCGCGGCGCGAGTGTGGAGCCCTCTTTACATATGAATATCTTTATTATAGTTTCAAGAGACACAAATACAAAAGACATTCTGCACAATTTATAGAGATTTTGTAGGGAAATACCTAAATCAGAGTTGGTAATTTATGATACTGAATGCGAGTGCATAATAAATTACGTGAGCTACATTATTAAGGTTAACTTATACTTACTTTATCTTCTTTCCAAAGAGAAGCTTCAAAAGCTACTTATTTAAAAATACTCATAGCTTATTAAATACATTGTTAAGATTTATCTTAGTCATTACAGATGATGTTAATGAAAGATGAAGTGGCCATTCTAGCATCATTTAATCAGTAAATTATAGGACTGCGAATTGCTATGCATAATGTTTTTAAAAGATAAGTCAGTAAGATTACATAGCAACATGTAAATTAAGTACGAAAGTTAAGTTTGAGTGCTATTTTCATGTACTCAGACTTTCGGATTATGTTTCATGATCATATTTACATTTCAGTGAAGGTTAGAATAGCCGCTTAATGTTTTCATCACACACAAGGCTTCCTCATGTTTAGATAAGATGTAGGAGTAGGGAATAACCAACCACGTGCAGATTCGACATCAGTCTTATTTAATGTCCCACCACGCGGGCCCAATGTGGATTGGTGGGTGTTAATGACTGCAAATGCAGACGGAAACAACGGCTTGACGTGGCTTGCGAGGCACGTCGGAACTCGAGATACGCGCCATAACATTTTTCTGTACCCCCCCCCCCCCCTTAAACCACCAAGTGTCAATTTTTACCTAAAAATCGCAATTATGTGGCGTAAAGTACCGGAAAGGAAGTTACGTAACGCGCAGTTGAAATCCCCCCTCCCGCCCCTGTAACGCATCGTAACCTTAGTAAGCACTAAACCACTGCGCCACCGAGCTTCTACAATGCAGATTGATGGTTTTAATGACCGCAAATGCAGCCAGGACCAACTTCAGAAGCACGGAGATCTAGATAGGTACGAGTAGTTTTGTTCAATCAAAAATTCAACGCCATCGAGTTGATTTTCTATGAAGTTTAAAAACTAGAAAAATACGACTTGCACTTTTATATCAATTCTCCGACGGGAATCGAACCCACGACCTTTGGATGTCCGGTCCAATGCTATAACCGCTAAGCTTCCGAGTCGCTAGTGACATTGTCGAAATTCTTCAAGTAAGTACTTATATTCTACTCTTACGCTGAAAGCCAGCGTTAATTCACCAATGTGAGGAATTAACTCGATATTCAATTCAAATATCTTTCCAGATGTTTTTGACAATCCAGATGAAAATTAGCAATGTAATTTGAGATTTTTGCATTCACAATGCAGCAATTATAAATAATTGCTGTATTGTGAATGCCTATGATAATGATAATCTGGATAATAAATACAAATTGTGAATGCAAAAATCTCAAATTAAAAAAAATATTTATGTGTTCATTTATTATACACCGAGAGTAATTTACTTAATAGATCCTTGTAAGAAGTGCAAGTGCGGTTTTTCTGCTAGTAGGATGGGCTCCTGACCTTGCTTCGCACAAGGTCAGTGAGCCAATTGTCCGGTTTTGGGTCAGACAGTCTGGTTTTACGATTTACTGGAGGGTTATCGACCTTCAAACCGGTGTAGGAAATGAAGTATGAAAGGGTATGGAGATAAGGTAGCCGCTAGTAGGAAGGCCAAAGTGGAAGATCTTCCTCCGGGCTGGGTGGTATTTGCCCGGGGACCGCGGTCCAACCGATGATGGTTGGAAGTTGTATATATAGTTTGGTGGCTGAGAAAACTCCGATAGCGAGGTGTAGGTTTCTCCATACATTCTGCATACTACGAGTTGCTGTTCCTTACTAATCATTTGTGTTTATACGACACTAGCGCCATCTAGTCACATGGTGATGTGATCTCGTTGCAACCATGTGTGGCGGTACGGTAGATGCCGCTACATAACTCCCCCCCTGAGACCGGAGGTCGATAGTCCAAGGGTAGTCCAAGCTCAGCTGTCAGTGCGTCAGAGCTATGCAAGTGCCAGACTAGGGTGCTGCAGGAGATGCCCCAGTCTGCGGTGAGTCGAGACATTCTACGGTGAGTCGAGACGATGCGGGGTGAAGGAAGGCGCGTCCGCCAGTGCTGCAGGTAGAGCCGTGTCCACGGTGAGTCGGGACCTGTCCACGGTGAGTCGGGACAGTGGAAGTTGACGGTGGGTCCGAGCTGCTGGTGAGGTGCGCAGAGCTGCCACGCCGGAGTAAGGGCCCAGTGATGCTCCAGTCGTGGGCTGCGAAGACCAGGTCGGGATAATGCCGTCGAGAATTGCCGAAGGTCCAGGAAGCGTCGTCAATGATGCTGCGATGGAACCTTGAGGGCTGCTTGGCTGCTGTGCTTCTGCTTGCGGTGTGACTGCTGCGGATGCTGGATAAGGTATGGGGTGTGATGGCTGCGCTGCGTTGCTGAAGGTGCTTGATGTGCTCCGTCGGGGGTCACCAATGTAGGGATGATAGTAGGGTAGGGTGTGGAGATAAGGTAGCCGCTAGTAGGAAGGCCAAAGTGGAAGATCTTCCTCCGGGCTGGGTGGTATTTGCCCGGGGACCGCGGTCCAACCGATGATGGTTGGAAGTTGTATATATAGTTTGGTGGCTGAGAAAACTCCGATAGCGAGGTGTAGGTTTCTCCATACATTCTGCATACTACGAGTTGCTGTTCCTTACTAATCATTTGTGTTTATACGACACTAGCGCCATCTAGTCACATGGTGATGTGATCTCGTTGCAACCATGTGTAGTTATGTGCGGCGGTACGGTAGATGCCGCTACACCGGTATGGGTGTTACTATAGGCTATATACGCTATTATGTACGTAGCTCACTAATATTTGTTATGATTATAGTTAGCCCGCAGACTTTATAACTAAAAGACTACCCTACGCTTCTAAAAGGTGGCGGGGTGCAGGGGGAGGTCGGCTAGTTTTAATTGGCTCGTTCAATCAAAGATACAATGTCAGCACAAAATAGTCTCTATTTTTAATCAATTTAAAAAAAAAGGAGAAGCTTCGTCGACGATATTTTTTTATTATTTTGTGATGTTAGTTGTTTATGTTCTGTGACGTAGCCCACAGACAAGAGTCCCGGGTACTTCTTCTTTCGTCCTTAGCTGAACAAAGCTTCCCATCATCATCATAGTGGTGACTAAATAATGATTAAATCACATAAATAAGAAAAAATCATGCCATGTATAACTTGAAATCAAATGTTTATTTTATGCTTATTACAAACATTATACTACCTATACATCAAGATAGCATCAAGAAATTACTAGGTAAGTTTATGGAAACCTGAATCACGATGTCTAAATTTCTACGCATGCCGTATACAAGTTCCAAGATTGCACATTTTCACCGCGCTTAGGTGGGGAATATTTATTTACTCACTTATGCTCTGAAATGTTATCATTCTATTTGAAAAAGGAATGCGGGGCGTTTAACATTTCCGTGGGAGTCTGGTTCATCACATTCTAAATTTGAAATTCAGTGAATTTCAATACTTAATTCCCGCACAAGTGCGGGAAGTATGTATTCCAAATTCAAATCGGTAGTACTCATCAGCTAGCATTATTTTTTTAAAACTTTACGGTTGCATTGCATGACTGGTCATTTAACATGGCCGCACGAACAAATTTAAATATTTTCTAAAAAAAATATTTCCTCACATTTCGTGAGTAAAGTATTATACAACCCTTGTACTGGAAGTTACTTGCATTGCCTCGAATGATTAAAGCCCTCGCCTGCGGCTCAGGCTTCAAACCATCCTCGACAATGCAATCCCTAGCTTCCCGTTCTCGGATGTAATGTACTATTACTCACTTATGCTCTGAAATGTTATCATTCCATTTGAAAAAGGAATGCGAGGCGTTCAACATTTCCGTGGGGGTTCTGTTCATCACATTCTAAATTTGAAATTCAGTGCGGAAATGAAATTCAATACTTTCTTCCCGCACTTTTGCGGGTAGTAAGTATTCCAAATTCGAATCGGTAGAACTCATCAGCTAGCATTATTTTTATAAAACTATGGTTGCATGACTGGTCATTTAACATGGCCATACGAACCAATTTAAGTATCACATTTTTACTAAGAAAATTTTATTTCCTCCCATTTCGTGAGTAAAGTATTATACAAACCTTGTACTGGAAGCTACTTGCATTGCCTCAAATGATTAAAGATTTAAAACAGAAGATTTTAGAAAATTCAAACCATCCTCGACAATGCAATCGCTAACTTCCCGTTCTCGGCTGACATCCTTTGTTTTATCCTTTGTAATATTTTAGAAGAGATCTATATTAGGAGGTCATCACAAATTTGGTAACGATCGCTTAGGTGGCTGACTCTGGGTTCACAGGATGGAGAGGCACTCTCTGATGCTAAATATGTCAGTCTGTTTGCGTGAAATAGTTGCGTTCTTTTTATAAGCAGACTGAAAAAAGACTATAATTTTTTTGAAAATAAATTATAGCCCACACTGATAATTATTCTAAGTACATACCTACTTGCTGTACTATTGTCAGTCATTTACCTTATCGTTTTTAGGGTTCCGTACCCAAAGGGTAAAAACGGGACCCTATTACTAAGACTCTGCTGTCCATCTGTCTGTCTGTCTGTCTGTCGGTCTGTCTGTCTGTCTGTCTGTCACCAGGCTGTATCTCATGAACCGTGATAGCTAGACAGTTGAAATTTTCACAGATGATGTATTTCTGTTGCCGCTATAACAACAAATACTAAAAGTAGAATAAAATTAATATTTAAGGGGGGCTCCCATACAACAAACGTGTTTTTTCCCGTTTTTTGGTACGGAACCCTTTTGGCGCGAGTCCGACTCGCACTTGGCCGGTTTTTTTTTGTAACGATAACACATTTTTCAGCCTGCATATAAAAAGAACGCAACCACTTCACGCAAACAGACTGACATATTTAACATCAGAGAGTGGCTCTCCATCCTGTGAACCCAGAGTCAGCCACTTACGCGATTATTACCAAAGGAGATGTCCCAGCGTTGCCCTAGTTTCATTTTATTTAATCACTTTCATAATTAAAAAATGCTAATTACATTTTATTTAGGTATCGAGAATTGTTTTATATTTAGAAAAACAATTACAAAAACATTAAGGTGTTTTCTGAAGTATTTTGTGAAAAAAATGTAAGTAAATAGTACTCTAATGATAAAAAATTGAGATTTAAAAGCGTTTTAACTTGAAAATCCCACTTTTTAATGCAGCAAATAATTATCAATCTGATTCTAGAGTAAAATACTTACTCTGACATAGGTACTACTTTGATTAAGACGCGATAGACTTTCATTTTTTGAGAATGGTGGGGCAAATGACATAGGCGCGATGGGACATGTCTTCTCCTAATCTAATCCTGCTTCGACAAATTAATTAGCGACCTAACAACCAGGTACTATGAAGCAACGAAGATTTTCAGAGTAGGCTCTCGAGTTAAGCACTTGGTTTCTAGGATGTGGTAAGAAATAATTGTCATCCGCAACGTTTAGTACTGTGTGTGTAATTTACCAAATCGCTTGTACACCACACAATTTCAGGGTAGGTACTTATAATTTTATTTCACGGTCTTGTGATGGTAATGGCGGTTGCGTAACTAACACAAAGGTGCATCAAGTCGTTAAGAAATGTAAAGGCATGTTTACATTCAGAGCAAAATCAGGTTTTATAGCCTTTGTAAAAATTAAAATGAAAGTTGTTCTAACCGTTGACATAAATTAAATAAATAAAGTGATGTGCGAACATAAAAATAACTCGTAAAATAAATTTAAGCTATTCAATCATCATAAAAGTCCAATGAGTACCAGGAAATAAGCACGATATTAAAAAAGACATTATTACAGCCTTTATAGTCGATAGTCGTCAATATTACAAGTATCAAATACGTTGCGATGTTGCTCTCATTCCTTTACGATCCACCGACGAAGCTCCACTGGTGGATCGATGGATATTATTGCAATGTTAAAACAAATGCCGGCACTCAAACGAAATATAAAACATTAGCAATTTTCACAGCGCTATTATCGGCCGGATCGGAAGCGTGTGCGGTCGAGCGTGAACGAACGGAAAGTGAATTACCTAGTAATCTAATAACCGCCCGCCGTGTGTACTTTGTGTTATGCTAGAGTAGCATAGCATTACTCTTTTTAACACAAATCCTTGTGGAGGTATAATACGTCTAACACCTCTCTTCTTCTTCAAGTGCCTCTTCTTACTGGAGGTTGGCCGTCAGCTAAGTCCTTCTAAAGTTGTTTGATGCTGGCTTTCTAGGATGTCCTTTCTAGGATGTTTCGCAACATTAAAACGCGTCGTTTGTTTTCAATCTTGCCCATCATTATTAACTTGAGAAGCTGGTATCACTCGTCTCGCAGGACAAGATATCCATCTTAAATTTTTTAACACCTTTGTGTAACTTAAAAATGCAGCAACATTTTCTAATTAACCTGCCAAGCGTGAAGAATATTGCAACATTCTATCTACCTCAGGACGGGCTGACGACGACGTCCTGCAGTCCACTGCATAATGAGTTGATCTGATGATCAGAACGCGTTGTTGTAAACCGGCCTTATACGTAATCGGTACAATGTCAACCAAATCGTCATTGACATTGTGAGCACGCCCGCGGACGAACAATATGGTGTCTGATTACACAATAACATGGCACCGGTGACAGAAAAGTGTTGTAACTTGATTTGGGACCATGCTAAGACATTAATATTATGCAAAATAGAAATAGGTAAGATAAGATAGATAGCTGATATAAAAAGTTTGTATCATTTTTGTATGAAGATAATGATTTATTTTTATTTTATTATTTTATTTAATGATAATTTATTAGGTATATTTAGCTTGTGCTAATAAGTAATAAAAGTAACTAAAATAATATTTTAAGTATACAAATTCTAACTGTATACAACGTGTTACAAAATAACCCCTTAAGCCCATTTGCTGCAGCAACAAATAGGTATCGACTCAGCTTGTATATTAATATTGCTTTGCCCAAGGACAGAGCGTAGATATTTTATCAGAAACAGACATTTATTTAAGTATTTACAAAGATACGTTGTGGGACATACAAATTAAAAATATCCATACTACTATTGAAGACACCAGGCCCAAAAAACAGGATTATAACCTCCAATTTGGGCCTTCCAGGCGCAACGTTTCCCGATTTCCAGCGACGACCTACTGTTTTTGGACTGCAGTTCGAAGCGTATCAAGGGTGGCCACAATCCAGCGAAGTTTCAGAATTTTTCAGTGGAAACTCGCCGAGCGACAAATAAAAAACTGAAAACCACGTGGCCACGTGCTTCCAGTTCCCGACATCCGGGAATAACACCATCTGCTGAACTTCGTGTGCAACACCAATACTAGCCAGCCGACACCTCGATCGGCGAAATTAGAGCACCCCCTCAGGATTTAGAAGAATTTTAAGGTACTGCGATTTTCGATCCCATTTTGAGCGGGAACAGGATCGATGACACCCCCTTTTTAAAATTAAAAAAAAAAAATATATTATTGGGACAATAAGTGTGCAAAAATTCAGAATTTTTGGACTTATATTTTTTGATTTACCAAATTTCGACCGTACATGTGACGTCACACAAAAAGTGAACATAGCTGTGACGATCTGACCCCGGCGGTTTCTAGAAGAAAATTGCCCCCTGAGAAACTTTTTCTTTGGGAGCAACCCCCTAGGACACATATTTTCCGAGAAAAAGTCTATTTGCAGAAAGTTGTCAACCACGCCCAACTTGGCTGACTACCTAGGGTGCTACAGGTAGCAGATCACTCCCGGGCAAGCAGGGCATCAAGGGCCGGTTCATCAACTAAAGAACAAAATTTTTAGTTTTTAAGTTTTATCAAAAAGAAAATTGAATTTTTCGTAGAATTTAAAGTGGAACAGGGGTCTAAATCGCCATTACCACTTAAGTTTGTACACCACCTGGAGCCTAAACGGGGCGAGATATCGAAAAAATAACGAAATTTTCATTACGTTAGCCGTTATTTAAAATAAAATTATTTTATTTTAATTTTAAATTTTATTATTTTTTATTGTATTTTTAGGACTCCTGAGCCTCTATTGAGGACAGGCTTTAGGTAGTAGGACTTTTTTTTTTTTTTAAATATTGCATTTTAAAAATTTAAATTTTATTTTAATCTTATTTTATTTTAACTTTATTAGCTAGGACACCTGAGCCTCTATTAAGGATAGGAATTAGATTGTAGGACTTTTAAAATATTGTATTTTAACATTTAAAATTTTATTTTATCTTAATTTTTTAGCTAGGACACCTGAGCCTCTATTGAGGACAGGAATTAGATTGTAGGACATTTTAAAATATTGTATTTTAAAATTTTAAATTTATTTTTAAATTTTATTTTATTAGATAGGATACCTGGACCTCTATTGAGGACAGGAATTAGATTGTAGGACATTTCAAAATTTTGTTAAAAAAAAAAAAAAAAAAAATTATTAGTTAGGACACTTGGACCTCTATTGAGGACAGGATCGTAGTTATATTTTTATATTTGACAAAACTGCTCCCCGGGGTCTTTACTCATTACTGACAACAGACACAACACTTTCATATATACGTGCACATACATACATACACAAAACCACACACACACACACGCACACATCTACAGATACACACATATACACACAAGCCTCATACACACAACATCACACACCAACACATCAGCACTCAATAGAACAAACAAATCAGCCGCTCTAACTACCTATTTCTGTGATATTTAAGTTTAGTAGGACAATTCAACTCTAGTAAACTTTAATTTTATTTGCATTTTATTTTTGATTTTATTGTTGATTTTAACTTTTTATTTTTTTTTATTTTAAATTCTTTGTTTTAAATTTGATTTTGTATTTTAATTTGAATTTGAATTTCTTACTTAAAATTTTAATTCTATTTTCACTTTTAATTTCAACTTTAATTTCAATTTTAAATTCTAATTTTAAATTTAATTTTGATTTTAATTTTATTTTGATTTGATTTTAAATTTTAATTTCTTTTTATTATTTATTTTAAATTTTATTTAATTTAATTTCACTTTTATTTTAATCCAGTCAATTCAATTATTTTACAATATCAAATTTATCTAGTCAATTTAGTAGGTAGGTAGTACAACTTTAATCTTATTCTAGTCAACTTTAGTAGGTAGTTTGTGTTAATTTATTACTGTGCTGTTCACTTCTACAACTTTTACAAATCATTTTAGTCTGTTGTCCGTCCAATTTATTTTATTGTGTTTACAACTTATACAAATTTATAAATTATTTATTATCTTGTCAATTTTTAACGTTCGTAAATTTGCGTGCAGCTTGAGACAGTCCTATTTGGCAGTTATATATTTTTGTCCCCTCCCTTAACAAACTCAATATGTCAAAAATTCCACCAAAAAAGTCGAACGTTAGAGAAGAATCAATAATTTATAAATCGCCGACGAAGCCTAATAAACCGGCTAAATTAGAGCTTGAGATGACCCACCTTCTCCCGAGCATGAAGATAGAAGACATCGTAGAGCACGCCAAGAGGGCCAAAGAAAGGGTGAACAAGGCCCTGGAGCCCAGTGCGAACCGCAGGTCGGTAACGAAAGACGACAAGATTACCATACAGAAAGAGACAAGTGATCTAGTGGAAATGATAAACGAATTAGCAGAAAGATCAAACGAGAAAGAAAGAGGAAGAACAAACAAAGAAGTTACTACACAGAAAGTACAAAGCATGAACAGTAGATTTGAAGAAGAGACAGGGAAAAAACTAGATAATATCTACGCACTACTAGCGGAGACAAAGAAGGAGGCTGAAAAATGCACCAATACACAGGAAGGAAGCAAAAACGAAATTATTAAGAAAATAGAGGAAATCGAGGCTAGAGAAATAGGAAAGCCGCAGAAGGCAACATATGCCAGTGTTATAGGAAGGCAGAAGGTACCACCCAAAACACTCCACTCCCTCATCATCGCATCAACTGACGAGAGGTTGACCAGTGATGAAGTAATGGAAAGTGTCAAGAAGACGGCGGAAGAGGACGGTGATGGTGAGTGGATCAAAGTTCAAAAGATGAGGAAAGCCAAGAACCAAAAAGTGATAATAGCATGCGAAAATGAAAAAGAAGTGGAAAAGCTACAGAAGAGATTGGGTAAAGATAAAACACTTACGACAGAAAAAGCGATAAATAAAAATCCGCTAGTGGTAGTAAAATTTGTGCGGGGGGACAAGAAGAAAGAACAAGTGGAAGAGGCAATCAGAAGAAAAATGGAAAACGTAATAGACAAAAAGAAGGATATAAAGGAACAAATAGAGGCAATCTATGAAAAGCGCACAAGAAATCAGCACGTGGCACACATAGTAGTGAAGGTGTCCCCCGTGATTTGGCAGCAGCTGACAGAGTCGGGGTCTATCCAGCTCCAGTGGGGTATCTCCAAAGTGGAGGATCAGACCCCGTTGATCCAGTGCTCCCGCTGCTTGGGCTACGGCCATATCAAGCGGGTCTGTCAGGAGCAGCTAGACAGCTGCAGCCACTGCGGGGGCGACCATTTGTATGACGCGTGCAACGAAAAACATAGTCCCCCCAGCTGTCTGAATTGTAAGAAGGCGAACTTAGAGGACAAGGCACATAACACGTTTAACGCAATGTGCCCAATCAGAATAAAATGGGATAGGTTGGCTCGGGCGAAGGTGGCTTATTGCTAAGGTTCTGACAAATGATAGCAAACAAAATTATTTGATGATCCAAGCTAATCTCCAAAGAAGCAGGAATGCTACATCTGAAGCATTGATCGAGATAGGTAAAAGGAAAGCCTGCTTCGCTCTTCTCCAGGAGCCCTACATAGGTAACAAAGGAGTCATGGGAGATGTCTCGGGAGTGCGGATAGTCCAGGCTGCTTACGAGGTTGGGAAGAATAACAAGGCCGCCATAGTTGTAGGCAATAATAACATCAATATTTTGCAACTTCCCAATCTCACGACGACCAATATGGTAGCGGCAAAACTGACGACGGCGGACTGGACTATCGGTGCGATTTCATATTATTTCGAACCGAACATTGACATCGAACCCTATGTGGAGCTCCTGAAAAAGATGCTAAAAGAATTAGACTGTAAAGATATAATAATTGGAGGGGACGCGAACGCTTGGAGCGAATGGTGGGGTAGCGTGAAAAGTAACGAAAGGGGTATAGAGCTAACGGGCATATTCAACGATCTGGACCTGAACATATTAAATGAAGGAGATACGCCAACCTTTGACACCTGGAGAGGAGGTAAAAGGTACAAGAGTTCGGTGGACGTCACGTGCTGCTCGGAAGAAATGCTGAATAAAATTAAGGAGTGGAAAGTAGATACCAGCCTAACAACCTCGGACCACAATGCAATCACTGTTAAAATTAGCTTAAACAAAATTAAGGAAATATCTAATTCTAGGACCACACGGAAATATCAAACGAAAAAAGTAGATTGGGTTAAATTTAAAGAGGACTGTAAGGAGGAATTTGAAAGCGGGGAATTAAATAAAGAGGCAATAGAAGCAATTAATAATGCGGAGGAATTTGAAAGTATAATAGAGAAATATATAAACAGTATTGAAAAAGCCTGCAACAATAACCTAAAATTGAAAAAGGTCAGAAGAGTAGTGAAACTGCCATGGTGGTCCCAGGATCTGGAGGAAATGAAAAAGGAGAAGAACAGGAAGAAGAACAGCATTAAGTGCGCAGCACCGAGTCGCAAGGCTTGGGTGGTAGAGCAGTATGTGACGGCCAAGGAAGAATACGAAGAGGCGATGAATAAGGCCAGAATAGAGAGTTGGAAGGATTTTTGTGGCAAGCAGGAGCGCGAGACAATGTGGGAGGGTATTTATAGAGTGATCGGCAAGTCAAAAAAGAGCTACGAAGACTTGCCTATAGCCAGGGACGGCATCAACACCAGCCCGAAAGAATCGGTCCGCATAATGGCGGAAAGCTTTTACCCGGAGGACAACGATTTGGGGGAGAACGAGGACCACAGAGAAGTAAGAAGAAGGGCAGCCAAAGTGAATGAAGGCAATCAAGTTGAACCTGACGACCCTCCATTCACGGAGGCTGAACTTCTTCAGGCACTAGGCTCGTTCAACCCCAAAAAGGCTCCGGGTAATGACGGCTTTACAGCCGACATTTGTGCAGCGGCCATTACGACAGATATCACATTGTCCCTGGCTATATACAATAAATGCCTACAGCTAGCAACATTCCCAAAGCCCTGGAAAATCGCCACAATAATCCTTCTGAGGAAGCCCAATAAGGATGACTACACGCACCCCAAATCTTATAGACCAATAGGACTGCTCGCTATACTAGGGAAAATTTTAGAAAAATTGCTAATGCGCCGTATAAAGTGGTACGTGTTGCCAGAACTAAACCCGTGCCAGTACGGGTTTGTGCCACAACGCAGTACCGAAGATGCCCTCTATGACATGATCCAGCGGGTCAAACATAATCTGGATGGGAGGAAGATTATGGCATTGATCTCGCTGGACATAGAGGGGGCCTTTGATAATGCGTGGTGGCCGCAAATAGTTTGTCAGTTAAAGGACAAAAACTGTCCATTGAATCTGCGAAGGCTAGTGGACAGCTATCTTAGCGATAGAAAGGTAACGGTGAGATATGCAGGGGAAGAATTTAGTAAAAGTACAAACAAGGGCTGCGTCCAAGGTTCCATTGGCGGGCCCTTGTTTTGGAACATAATCTTGGATCCCCTGCTCAATCAACTCACCGTTGCCGACGTCTACTGCCAAGCCTTCGCAGACGATATCGTATTAATAGTTGAAGGCAACACGGCCACCGAAGTAGAAATAAAAGCCAATGCCGCCCTCTCCCATGTCCAGAAGTGGGGTGTGTCGAATAAGCTGAACTTCGCACCGCATAAAACAAAAGCGATGGTTATCACGCGGAAGCTAAAATTCGACACGCCCAGGCTTGAAATGGGAGGGACGGCTATTGAGATAGTCGATGATATGAAAATTTTAGGCGTTATAGTAGATAATAAGTTGCTTTTTAATAAACATATTGCATACGTCTGTAAAAAGTCGGTAGATATTTATAAGGGACTCAGCAGAGCGGCACGAGCTACCTGGGGACTGCATCCGGAGATCGTTAAAACTATCTACAAAGCGGTCATAGAACCTATAATCCTCTACGCAGCCAGCGTATGGTCTAAGGAGGCACGGAAAGCGGTCTCCAGGAAAGCTCTCGACATAGTACAACGAGGCTTCGCTCAAAAAATCGTCAAAGGCAACAAAACGGTTTCCCTTAACGCTGCCTTAGTGCTGTCAGGTTTGCTTCCACTGGATCTCCGTATCCAAGAAGCATCCCTGCTTTTTGAGGCAAAGCGTGGGAAACCCCAGGCAGCACTAAGTGGCAGGAAGGTCGAACAGCGAGCCTCGTTCATGAATGACACCCACCCCAGCAGGATGCTAAATTCAAAATTTACATGTTTGGACAACGCGGAAGAGGATGGCAAACTGGCAGAAGGCTTAGTGAAGATCTATACAGATGGTAGCAAACTGGAGGGGAAAGTAGGAGCCGCCCTGACCTGTTGGGAAGGGCCGATTGAAACGTGTACCCGAAAGTTTAAGCTGGAACCATACTGTACAGTCTTCCAAGCCGAGTTGTATGCCATCCTCCAAGCGACCGAAATTATTATTGGCAAAAAATTCCAGGAAACGGCCGTACTTAGCGACTCGAGATCCGCCCTCCAGACGCTACTTGATCCAGACTCATCACACCCGATCACGAAGGCAATCCAGGGTAACCTTCAATACCTTAGAGACAACCAACAGCTCGTCTCACTATTCTGGATAAGGGCCCATGTCGGAGTGAAAGGGAATGAGAGAGCGGATCAACTAGCGAAAGAGGCGGCTCTCAAGTTGAAGAAAAGACCAGACTATGACTGTTGTCCCATCTCGTTCGTTAAACGCCACATCCGGGCGGAAACGATCGAGGCATGGGACTGCAGGTATAGATCGGAAAACACGGCCGAGACCACCAAGGTCTTTTTCCCTGATGGGGTGGCGGCTTACGGTGTGGTGAGGAAGATGTCCATTGATCGACTGGCGGCACAAATACTGACTGGCCACGGAGGGTTCTGTGCATACCTGCACAGATTTAAACGCAGGGACAGCCCTGCCTGCATTTGTGACCCGGTCGCGATCGAGGACATCTTCCACATCATACTCGACTGTCCAGTACACAATGTCGATAGGTACACTCTGCAACAGAAAATCGACACGAAACTGAGTAAAGACACCCTAAAGGAAATTATAAGTAATAAGAAAGAGAGAACTCTATTTATGGAGTATGCCAAAAAAGTAGCTGAAATTGTAATCAAAAGGAACAAAGATTGACGAGATATAAGTCCCAATAGCAGGAATCTAATATGTTAAGCCATTAAATACAATAGTAAATCAAACTGTAATACAGTAAATGTAACTCATAATAATAAGAAATTATGTACACAAGCAACAAAATGTATAAGATAAATAGAAACCAATAAATAAGGAAACAAGAGAATAGTAATAAGTATAATATGCGAAAAACAAGGAATGTTAATATAAGATAAAGTATTAAAGAAGAAATATGTAATAATAAATATAAATTCAAGTTGAGCATATTCCACATTGTGTAAATATAATGTTAAAAAATTAGTACAAAGTTACATATGTATATTTAGTATATTAAGAAAGAACTGTATTAGCAAGTAAGTGAAATTGTTACAATGAGAAAAGAAAAAACAGTCATAACAAAAAAGAATAAGATATTAGCTAAAAAGCAAGCATAAAAAGAAAAGGTATGCATAAAAATAAGAATGGCAAAAAAAGGTCCTGCCAAAAAGCGGGGAGCAGACGTAAAAAAAAAAAAAAAAAAAAAAAAAACCCCTTAAGCCGAATATGGTAGATAGGGACCATCAAACTGAACAACTTTTACGATGGGACCAACTCTGAAATCGCAAAAAAAAACTGCTGTTTCATACATTTTGATATTTTCGTTATTATCTTGCACGAAACAGGGTACTCTCTTTCACTCGCATTGACCGTGAGCAGTATATCCGATGGTTTTCGGCAGAGAAAACGGCACCCTGATTATCTGAAAAGAAACTATTTAGCGACCGGTCGCATTTGACATACATTGCCACTTTTCTTTGGTATGTTTTTCTTTAACCCAAAAAGAAGTAGCAATGGATCACGATCATCTGCAAAGTGCAACCAGCCGCTAGGTGGTTTTTAATTAGATAATCAGCCCGCGGTTTTCATCAACTCATAGTAGAGCTACTGTCCACGCAGACGTCGCAGCTGCGATGTTTCTGACTCTGTGCGAGCGACGGATAAAGATAGAGCTAAGAAGCACGTAGTCTTATACCAATCTTACCATAGATAGATACATTTTGATTAAGATTGAGATGACAATTTTATGATTGATCGTTTCCATCACATTCGGATTCATTACTTCATATCATTAGTTCATTTCATTAGTCTTCCTTTATCTGTGGTCGATCATGCAAGCAAATTTTAATTTAAATGACTCTTTAATGATTGTCTATCTTAAAGATACACATCTGCACAAACAGTTTGATATGGTTGTAATGCTAGTGATGGTGAAATACTACATGCAAGTCACAATGGTATTTCTGACAAACACTGAGATGGCATACAAAATTTTAAGATAGAGACGCTAGCGTTACGAAAACTATAGCGTGCGCAAACGGTATGCTAGGCGAGGTTGTGTATCGTATACAAACATTATTTACGTAGCAAAGGGGTTAGAAAACTTTTTAGGAAGGAAGGTTTAACTGGAGGGGATACTTAGGATCCACCTTGGGTGGCAATGGCAACTTGTGTAAAAGTCTTGTTTCTATTTTAAAAAGGTATCTTGCTCATTAGAGCTCACTGAAGGATATAGGCCTGCCCCGTGAGTTGATGTTGATATAATAGCAAAGGTGGAAGCGTAGTACACCCGGAATCTCTGAGGAACAGGCTATCTTACCTCTAACTACTGGAACACAACAATTTTTAAATTGTTGTTATGGCGTCAGATTTAGGTAGGTGGTAGCTAGCCAGGCGGACTTGAAATAAGCCCTACCATTAACCAAACCGAGTACAAATTGTACCCCCCTTGGGAACTGAACCCGGGACACCTGCGTCTTACACGGGTAGGGGAACCACTAGACCACAGAGGCGGTTAAGTAGTGCTCATCTTCAATTCAGAAACCGTCAGTGTGTCACCGCAAAGACAATAAATGACCCAGTGTGAAGAGTTGGTGATACTCTACTCTGCCATGCCAAGTTTGTACCAAACGGCCACGGAGGTCGCCAGAACAGACTGCCTAAAAAGTGGCACAAGGTTACAATTTTGAATTCACAGCAGAAATGTACCTACTTGATAACTATTGTGCAAAATGTAAGTTTATAATGATAGATGCATCAGACAATAAAAAAAATGATTGTTTCTAATTCTAAATGCTACCACCACGACAAAATCATAATGTTTTCGATATATTTTAAATCATTACAAGCTGTTTATTGCTATGAAAAAACTAAACACTTATATATTTTTTACTGTAGCTATATGAGGTGTCTAAAAAATGATAAGTTTATTTCGACGTTTTCATGGACTGACAAGAATTATTTTAAGCAAAAATTATTGAATGCCAATAATTTTTTGAATTTAAATATTTACTACAAGCTCCATTATCATACCTATTATGAAACTGCATATTATCTTATTTATTTATTATGCATCTTCTATACTTAACATTGCCACATGGCCCATAACAACTAAATAAGAGAGCAATAAAATTAATATTCAATGACGTTATTTGATTCTTGGGTCAAGTTTAATAGGGCTAATTTAAAGAGAAGTGTTTAAAACAAAACATGCATAATTTCAATATTAATTATTTGCATTTCAAACTTTGTTTAATGATTGTGATGGAAAGTGACATCACTTTATATGCTGAGGTCATTTTTATAGGTATTCGACAACTCAGTACGAACTAAAACAGAAAAACCGGCCAAGTGCGAGTCGGACTCGCGCACGAAGGGTTCCGTACCAAAAAACGGCAAAAAATCTAGTTTGTTGTATGGGAGCACGCTTAAAAAAGGGTTTGTTGTTCTTGTTGTTAAATACATCATTCAATATTTCAACTATCTAGCTATCACGGTTTACGAGATACAGCCTTGTGGTAGACAGACAAATATACAGACAGACGGACAGCGGAGTCTTAGTAATAGGGTCCCGTTTTTACCCTTTGGGTACGGAACCCTGACTATTAGTTTCTTCTTAGAAAAGCAGTCCTTGACTATTAGTTTCTTGTCTGTACTTCCCGTTACAAGTTCTCCCGCTTAGGGCTTATGAATACCAAATGGTGTAGCTTTTTAGCCGACTTCAAAAAAGGAGGGGAATATTAAGTCGGCGGTTTTTTTATGTAAGTTGTTAACCGATTTTATTAACTCTTTTAACTGTTTTATCTTAAAGAATCGAATTCTGGTGTGATTCCATAAATTTCATAATCTTGAAAAAAATTTAAATATTTAGCTTAACCATCGCACGAGTTTTTACGGATTTTCAGGCGGCATGAAGAGCGCTGGCGCTCATACATTCACTAGTAATTGTTTAGCGTCTTTTTATGTGCCGCCTACAAAACCTAATAGACTGAATGAATTATTTAATTTGTTTTCTTTTAATTGTATAAATATGATGACACTTTAGACACTGAATTGTAAGGAGACGGATATCCGAGTAGTGTAATGCGTACTCGGTTACAACTGGTTAGAACGGCGGTGACCATGGTTCCATCTGGAATGAAATATTATATCTGCCCTAACCGCAGCAGACTCAGTAACGAATAATTCAATTCGAAATACCTATTTTGCATTAAGTTTATGGTAACACAGGAAACCTTAAAACAAAAAACAAAATATATTTGGTTACGAAAGGTTTGTAGCTGCCCAACTTTTACATTGATCTATCAAGGAATATAGAATCTAGATACTAGTGGCCGCCCGCGACCTCGTCCAGAACCAGAACTCAGCCATTGATATAGCATTATCAGTGGCCTTGTAAAGATCCTCGCGTGTGTAGGTGTTGGGACACGCAGGGCATGACATAAGATGTGCCTTTGTCTGGGGGGAAATACCACACAGACATGCGCTTTCTGAGCTGTAGCCCCACCTGAGCATGTTCTCCCTGCTTCGGCCTACTTGAGTCCTTATAGTCTATTTAAGGACTTCCAAGTTGCCCAAGGTAGATCATGGCCAGAGGGATTAAAACAACTAAATTACTTACTTACCTAATGTTACTATTACGATAAAAATATGTCCCCCAACATTCAGCATCCAAAAATATGATCTGGCATGAAAAAAAGAATAGAACTGTCCATATTAATTATTATTTATGGTCATATTTCCTACGGTCCGTCGCTCAAGTTGCATCACAGAGGAAGGAATTGCATTGTTTTGTTCGCATGCAAGGTGCATTCGCATTTGCAAGATGGTCCACAAGCACGAATGTTGCTGAAATTATCTAATAATTATAATATTGTATCTATTCAAATTCGAGTACAAAGTAGCGAATAACAGATTGTAAATTCCCGTTTATAAGGCCCACTTCTTTGTAGAATCTTAACCAGATTCTTTGATTAACCAAAAATGACAGTTTGAGTTTACCATACGGCAGTTAAAACGAATACTACAATCAAGAGGCTTATACCTCCCTCCAATGGAGATTGCACGGCCATATGTCATAGTGAAGATTGAAAAAAGCTCCTTTAGTGACGTGACGGCTTATTGCTACCTCTTTCTTTAGTGTTACAATACGTGTTCGTTGTTCGTTCGTTCGTGAGAAACGAAAACGTATTGTAAAACGAAAAGAAAGAGATAGCAATACGCCGTGACGTCACTAAAGAGTCTTTTTCAATCTTCACTATGTTACTAGGCGTGCAATCTCCATTGTGGGTATAAGCTTCTTGACTACAATAAACATCTTTGATTTGAATACATTGTATGTTTTGAATAGGCTTTTTTGCTCTGGAGCAATGTTGAGTGTGATGAAATCGCTGAAATTTCAGATGTACTTACTTACTGTAAATTTAAAATATTTTCTTTGTAAAAGCCTTGTATAGGCTAAGGTAACTCTTACTTTCAGTAATTTGAAGGGAGATGCGGTAAATCGTGACTGTAGAAAGTAGGATAGGGTTAACAAAACTCGCTGTTGGTGAAGATGTGCGATAAAACAACATTTCACTTAAACAATGCTGTTTCTATTTTCGAACAATAACTAATACTATTCGTGATCAATTCCCCAACAAACATTTCATTTTTAAAGCAGTTAAATATCTTGTTTGGTTCGTGAAGGCAATTTTATTTTTTGGTTACAATAAAAGTGAAATCAGTAATTCCATAAAACTGCTCACACCACATGGATCCAATGTGGTTTGATGTAAAAAAAACGCTTAAATAGTTTTAGTTCCCACAAGAACAGCACTAAATCCACAACGGGATAGTGCTTGGCCTTCACCTCACTTGATGTAAAGGCTGGTGTACATTATCTTAGTCTTTAGTAGAGTGCTTTAGGAGAGTGCTTTAGTGGAAACATGTAAACGGTCGGCTTATGACTAAAGAGAGTAACGTTCTAGTAGCCTTTCTACTCGCTTTCCAGTAGCACCCCCTGCGCGCCGGCTCACCCCCCGCGCGATATTTTACTCGCACTCGCACTGGAAGAATGTAAATCGTCATTTTAGTAGCATCTTTAGTAGAGTGCATTTGCCGGTGAACGCGTGACGTGTAATTGAATTAAATAATAGGTATTAGGTATGGCGAAAATGACATTCTACTGGAAGCGTGTAAACGGTCACAGGAAAGGCACCAAAACTACTAAAGCACTCGCATTCGAATCTACTCGCACGCTACTAAGCACTCTACTAAATACTAAGATAATGTAAACCAGCCTTTAAGTGACGATAAGGCCGTAAGTGTAAGCGCACTACACCCGGAATCCTCACCTTTGAGGAACTGGCTATCTAACCTGCTGGAATACAACAATTTTTAAATTATTTTTATGGCACCAGACTTAGGTAATATGGTGGTAGTTATAAGCCAAGCGGACTTGAAATAAGCCCTACCACAAACCAAACCGAGTACAAATCAGTACAATGTACCCCCTCCTGGGATCGAACCCGGGACCCCTGCGTCCTACACGTGTGGTTGAACTACTAGACCACAGAGGCGGTTAAATCTAATCTTCGACGCACAACGAAGAGGATCCTTTACTAAATAACTTCCAAAGTTTTTATTTTTTTCAGGTAATTATTCTGTAGAGCACGTAGATAAGGTGTGTCTATCCCTCCGTGAGCAATATGGCCGCTGCGTCAAGATGGCGGGGCTGCTGGGCCGACCTGATATGCTGTTTGTTTTCGACGCGGGGGAAGTGGAGAGGGTGTTTCGAGGGGAAGACGCAGCACCACACAGGTTAGATTGATTGGGTATAAGTCAGATTTAATTGGATATTATTCGGTAGAGCACGTAGGTAGAAAACGTGTGTCTATCTCTCCGTGACGTGAGAAATATGGCCGCTGCGTCAAGATGGCGGGGCTGCTGGGCCGACCTGATATGCTGTTTGTTTTCGACGCGGGGGAGGTGGAGCGGGTGTTTCGAGGGGAAGACGCAGCACCTCACAGGTTATATTGATTGGGTATTAGTCAGATTCAGGTTTGTCTATCCCTCCGTGAGCAATATGGCCGCTGCGTCAAGATGGCGGGGCTGCTGGGCCAATCTGATATGCTGTTTGTTTTCGACGCAGGGGAGGTGGAGATAGTGTTTCGAGGGGGAAACGCAGCACCACACAGGTTAGATTGATTGGGTATTAGTCAGAATATTTAATTGGTTATTATTTGGTAGAGCCCGTAGACAAGGTGTGTCTATCTCTTCGTGACGTGTGCAATATGGCCACTGCGTCAAGATGGCGGGGCTGGTGAGCCGACCTGATATGCTGTTTGTGTTCGACTCAGGGGAAGTGGAGAGGGTGTTCCGAGGGGAAGACGCAGCATCACACAGGTTAGATTGATTGGGTATTAGTCAGATTTAATTGGATATTATTCGGTAGAGCACGTAGACAAGGTGTATCTATCTCTCCATGAGCAATAAGCTGCTGCGTAATGATAGTGGGGCTGCTGGGCTAACCTGATATGCTGTTTGTTTTCGACGCGGGGGAGGTGGAGAGGGTGTTTCGAGGGGAAGACGCAGCACCACACAGGTCATATTGATTGGGTATTAGTCAGATTTAATTGGATATTATTCGGCAGAGCACGTAGACAAAGTGTGTCAATCTTTCCGTGAGCAATATGGCTGCTGTGTCAAGATGGCGGGGCTGCTGGGCCGATCGGTGCTGGGTCGGAGCTTGGACGGAATTGGACAGCAGAAATTTTATTGGCAGCCTTGGTCTATGGAGATATTTGGGTTCCGTTTATGTGGCATAACTAGTATCACTATCATCATCATCATATCAGCCGCACGACACCCACTGCTGGGTATAGGCCTCCCCTAAGGATCTCCACGACGATCGGTCATGCGCTGCCTGTATCCACTGGCTTCCCGCGACCTTCACCAGATCGTCGGTCCACCTTGTCGGGGGTCTACCCACGGAGCGTCGTCGTCGTCTACTATATCATCTACTACAAGGTGTTTGGTAAAAGCCTTATAAAGCCGAATAGGGTAGATAGGGACCATCCAACTGAACAACTTTTACTATGGAACCAACTCTGAAATCGCGAAAAAAAAATCAGCTGTTTCATACAAAAATTTATAACGAAAATTTCAAAATGTATGAAACAGCTGATTTTTTTTTCGCGATTTCAGAGTTGGTCCCATAGTAAAAGTTGTTCAGTTTGATGGTCCCTATCTACCCTATTCGGCTTTATAAGGCTTTTACCAAACACCTTGTATATAGTATCACTATAAATTAATGTAAACAGAAAGTAAATTCCAAAGCAAACAATCTATCATTCCCAATGCGAAATAAAAGATCAAATGTACAATCTCAGTAATTTAAACAACACTGAAACAAAAAGTTACAGACACTACTTAGGTAATTTATTAATTTTTAGTTAAAGAATTGATTTTGATCTTTTTGGCCTTGTTCTCAAGGTCGAGTTGATCATGCATGTTACCTTTTCATTGCGGTCAAACAAATTAAGATTTGGCAAATTATTCAAACTTTTGCGATAGGTAATAATTAAATACTCTGCTCATTATAACCTTGTAATTGTGTTCTTTTTAAATATAACAGAAGTACCTAGCTCTCTTTTATTTTGTATGGCAAAGGTTGATGGGGAATGTCTGAAAAAAAAAATCAAGTTGGCTGATCTTTTTAAAAGATTATATAAGCTCTCTAATTTGTAGAAAAAGTAAAAAAAAACTCGGTTCGCTAAGGAATCATCTCCATTCTGTTTTTCGTTATTTTTCTTTTTAATTTTTTCACGCAACCAAAAGCTCTGAAACTTATTCCTATTGATAAGAGAGATTATTTCTACATTTTAAAAATTTCAGCGAATTTGTTTTTTTTTTCGGGCATTTCCCAATTAGTAACAGTGTATTGAATTTTGAATGTCGTAATAAATGTTATATTTAATTTCGGATTTTTATTTTTACTACATATTTGATGGTTTTGTTACAGGCCTTCAATGCCATCTCTAAACTACTACAAACACGTTCTCAGAAAGGATTTCTTTGGAGCTGATGAAAACTGTGCAGGAGTTATAGCAGTGTGAGTGTCTAACAGAAATTGTATGTATATAGAGTCGATGATAATTGACCGAGCGAGCACGAAGTGCGAGCGAAGCGTCTCTGCTTCAGCTTGGGCAAAAATTCTTTCGTATGTCTGTATGTTCTCTTCTACAGGTCGCATTTCTCAACCGATTTTCGTGAAAATTTGTGAGCAGGTTCGAAAAATTATATAGAATTATTTTGTCGAGCCAGATTTTTTTAATTTTTAAAAAATGGCGGAGATATGTAAAAAAAACTGGTTTTACGGCTTTCCAGCGCTGTCTGTTCTCCTCTACAGGTCGCATTTCTCAACCGATTCTCGTGAAATTTTGTGAGCAAGTTTGAAAATGATATAGATTTTTTTTGTCACGCCACTTTTTCGATTTTTTTCAAAATGACGGAGATATGGAAAAAAAACATATTGCAGTCCAGCTTTCCGGCTCTGTCTTTTCTCCTCTACAGGTCGCATTTCTCAGCCGAATTTCGTGAAATTATGTGGACAGGTTCGAAAATCATATAGATTTTTTTAAGTTGAGACAGATTTTCTAAATTTTTCGTAATGGCGGAGATATGTAAGAAAAATGTATTTCAGTCCGGCTTTCTGGCGCTGGATGTTCTCCTCTACAGGTCGCATTTCTAAACCGATTCTCGTCAAATTTTGTGAGCAGGTTCGATAATTATATAGATTTTTTTAGTTTAGCCAGTTTTTCTAAATTTACCAAAAATCGCCATTTCGAAAAATGATTAAAATTAGAAGCGTTATCTAGCTGCGGTTAATACCAAATAGCACGTACTTACCTACTACGTGCTTTGAAAAGCTCGTGAACAGTGTGGGAAAAAGGGGTGGCGACATCTTTTAGATTATTTTTTAAACAACGTATAATTTGAGCTACTTTTAAACGCGAGGACTACAGCTCACGGAGCCACTAGTTATAATATATACGTAAAGTATCTAACATTAATGTAGTTCATAATATTCTAAACACAATATTAACTCTGGTTTAAATGCAAAAGTATAGTTTAGGCGTAAAACATTAATTATGTTTCCACACGTAAACCTTTTGATGATTTTTTGTTTGGGTTTATTGATTGGTTGGTAAATATTAAGATGTTTTATTTCTCGGTGTATGTGGGTTAATATTTTCCGTGATTTCGACCAGCAATATTATTGTCGTCCTGTATTTATTTACATAAATTCAAAAGTACCTACGTGTAGGCATTCTAGGTTTGAAAGATCACTTAATGGACAATCTTGGGTACGTTAACTTTTTCCTCTTTTTTAAACTTTTTTACTGATAACTGAAATTATCCCTTGTCTTCCAGGCACGGAGACGCATGGTCAGCGTTCAGGACTAAAGTGTCAAGAGTGGCATTAAGTGCTGGTGCCGCAGCCCAGTACACGGAGTCTGTGGCGGAGGTGGCTGATGCTTTTGTTGATAGGTATTTTTAATTTATTTAAATTTCAATTGCCCACTGTACTTACAGTTTCACACCAAAGCGTGCAGAAGGCTAATTACATTTTATACAAACAATAGACGAATAACACAATTAACAAATACATTGACAGACACACATAATATATATGTTGTTGAGCGATCAGAGCGTTGAGTAGCCTCAAGGCTTGGGCAGTGGATGCATATTTTGCTGTCTGCGTGCGGCCCATCGGAGCCGCGAATAACCGTCGCGTGCGCAGCCGCGCCAATTTTTGAGGAACGAATAAAGAACATTGAGGAGCTCGGTGGCGCAGTGGTTTAGCGCCTGGCCCAGCGATTGCGGAGGTTAAGCAACGTTCGCAAGGGTCGGTAATGGGATGGGTGACCAAAAATTTACTCTCTCGAGCTCCTCCGTGCTTCGGAAGGCACGTTAAGCCGTTGGTCCCGGGTGCATTTGCAATCGTTAAAACCCAACAATCCGCATTGGGCCCGCGTGGTGGGTTATGGCCCATCCTCCTTACCACCCATAAGGAAGGCCTGTGCCCCAGCAGTGGGGACATTAAAAATGGCTGATGGATGATGATGGATGATAAAGAACATTTCGACAGCGTTTCAGAATTATCTATCCTGTTATTGAGGAGTAGATTATTTTGTAAAAGAAGCCAATATACCTATTAAGATATTATATGAATAAGTCTGGCTGTGTTAACTCATTAGAAGTAAAATATCCTGAAAACTCGTCGCTACTTATCTTAAGGCGACATAAAAGTAAAAAACAATTATACGATTTTGTGACTTGTAGGTAGACTCAAGATACAAGGTATTGATTAAAATTTTGATTAAATAAACCAAAATAATTTTGCACAGTTTATGTAGTGATAGTAAGTCAATTCGTCGTGGATAATAAGTAACAACTTAGGTAGGAAGTGGTTAAAGCTACCTGGTTCAGTTTCAAAATAAGCAGTAAAGTATAAAATTGCGTGCCATTTGTCAATTCCATACAATACAACAAAGTCTTTGATTTACTCACATAAGTTTGTGACATGTGACTTAACGGTCTATTGCTCATATTTAAGCATTAATAGTAAGCGTAGCATTCAAGTATAGAATACTAGCGGCCGCCCGCGACTTCGTCGGCGTGGAAAGTTTTTTCGTCTGGAACAATACTTTTTTGCGGGATAAAAGGTACCCTATGTCCTTTTCTGTACCCTGTAACTTTCGCATTTATAATATTAGTAAGGAAGGATTAGCCATTTGTGTAGAGGGCAGGAAGACACATTATAGCCCAATTTTCAAAAACATGGTGAGAGGTCTTTGTTTTCATTTTGCAGGGTACGAAAACTACGAGACAAAAATCTCGAGACACCAGACGACTTTTTGAACGAGATCCACAAATGGTCACTTGAATGTAAGCATAGAAGTATTTACTCAAATATTAGCTTATTTGCACATAACAATGTGCGTGTTTGAGCAGGAAGTTTGGTGTTGGTTAAGTGCTAATAGCGGTGGGATCACCTTGTTTGGGTATTTACTTTTTAACAATAGTGTAAGAATTACTTATGTTAGTGTTTCCCATCTGAACTCGGTAAAAACAAAAAAAAAATGAAAACTAAAAAAAACATATTTTTTTTAGTTTTCAATTTTATGCCATTGCCATCAATGAAAAAAAGTAATGTTACAATTTTGTTAAATAGGAAACTTGTTGTCTTTGCAAATTAAAATTATTAACTGCGACAGTCTTTGACTAATGTAGATATTAACGTTAATTTGATTTTGTTAAAAATTATTAGATATAAAAAATAATTTAGAGTTTTTTGGATGTTGAATTATTAAAAATACTACGGTTTTATGTTTTCTAACTGGCAGCATGGAGCATGGTATTCCGTCAGATGCGGCCTGAAAATTGGGGGATGGAATATACAGGGTCACTGGAAATATGACGTATTCCTGCTAAGGAGTTATAGATGAGGTCAAAACAAATATTTTTTGTTATATAACTTTTTCTCAAAAACTTAATAGTTTTTGAGTAAATTGAAATTAAGTATTTTTTACCAAAAGTACGTTTTCAGACACAAAAATTTAAAATAAAAGATAACTACTCATTCGATTCCGGTTTTTTTATTATTTTGGGATAGAAAACACTCCAAGTGTTGATAATGAATACAAAAAATTACAAAAAGTACAGGAGTTTATAAAAAATTTAATCCTTAAATGCATTTATTTTATTTATTTTTTCAGATTTTTTACAAACGGCAGCAAATATCTTTAAAAAAAATCCTAGTAACTAAGCGTGCATAATATTTTAAAAACATCACCATCTATTCAGCTTTCTGTTAAGGTATAAAACTTAATAATAACTTAAATAAAAAATGAGAAATTAAGACTTAAGTAAATGGCAGTCCCATTTCATGTAGCAAAAATTTCCTACTTCGAGCGCTTCGAAGGTGGCCCGATTATCCTACTTATATCATAAATGTGGAAGTTTGCTTGTTTGGATGATTGTTAATCAATCACGCAAAACGGCTGAACGGATTTGGATGAATTATGGCACACAGATAGTTTAAAATCCGGATTAAAACATAGGAGGATACTATTATCTTGGTTAAAGGTTTATAATAATAATAATAATAACGTTTATTCAATAAAAAGATGCTTTACATTAACACAATTAGGTAAAGTAAATAACAAATTTCCTAGGGATTTACTCGAATGTAAATGCGGATGAAGTCGCGGGCAGAAGGTAGTTTGCCAAAAATGGTCGTGTTTACTAAAAATACTTTCGTTCGAGCGAGTTTCGGGACTGGATTATTTTCCGCCGATGAGTCAAAATTTTTACAGACGGCATCAAAAATAACCGTGCATATCAGCCATTTTTAATGCCCCGCTGCTAGGGAACAGGCCTTCCTTTTGGCTTGTGGATGGATAGAGCGGACGGGCCATAACCCACCACATAGGCCCAATGTGGATTGGTCAGTGTTAACGACTGTAAATGTAGCCAGGACCAACGGCTCAATGTAAGGTACATTAAGTTAACACCGACCAATCCGCATTGGGCTCACGTGGTGGGTTATGGCCCGTCCGCTCTATCCATCCACAAGCCAAAAGGAAGGCCTGTTCCCTAGCAGCGGGGCATTAAAAATGGCTGATATGCACGGTTATTTTTGATGCCGTCTGTAAAAAATGACTCATCGGCGGAAAATAATCCAGTCCCGAAACTCACTCGAACGAAAGTATTTTTAGTAAACACGACCATTTATGGCAAACTACCTTCTGCCCGCGACTTCATCCGCATTTACATTCGAGTGAATCCCTAGGAAACTTTTAACCAAGATAATAGTATCCTCCTATGTTTTAATCCGGATTTTAAACTATCTGTGTGCCATATTTCATCCAAATCCGTTCAGCCGTTTTGCGTGATTGATTAACAATCATCCAAACAAGCAAACTTCCACATTTATGATATAAGTAGGATAATAGGGCCACCTCCGAAGCGCTTGAAGTAGGAAATTTTTGCTACATGAAATGGGACTGCCATTTACTTAAGTCTTAATTTCTCATTTTTTATCTAAGTTATTATTAGGTTTTATACCTCAACTGAAAGCTGAATAGATGGTGATGTTTTTAAAATATTATGCACGCTTAGTTACTAGGATTTTTTTAAAGATATTTGCTGCCGTTTGTAAAAAATCTGAAAAAATAAATAAAATAAATGCATTTAAGGATTAAGTTTTTTATAAACTCCTGTACTTTTTGTAATTTTTTGTATTCATTATCAACACTTGGAGTGTTTTCTATCCCAAAATAATAAAAAAACCGGAATCGAATGAGTAGTTATCTTTTATTTTAAATTTTTGTGTCTGAAAACGTACTTTTGGTAAAAAAATACTTAATTTAAATTTACTCAAAAACTATTAAGTTTTTGAGAAAAAGTTATATAACAAAAAATATTTGTTTTGACCTCATCTATAACCCCTTAGCAGAAATACGTCATATTTCCAGTGACCCTGTATATGTGATATTCGATCCCCAATTTTCAGGCCGCATCTGACGGAATACCATACTCCATGCTGCCAGTTAGAAAACATAAAACCGTAGTATTTTTAATAATTCAACATCCAAAAAACTCTAAATTATTTTTTATATCTAATAATTTTTAACAAAATCAAATTAACGTTAATATCTACATTAGTCAAAGACTGTCGCAGTTAATAATTTTAATTTGCAAAGACAACAAGTTTCCTATTTAACAAAATTGTAACATTACTTTTTTTCATTGATGGCAATGGCATAAAATTGAAAACTAAAAAAAAATATGTTTTTTTTTAGTTTTCATTTTTTTGACGCCTGAATATACAATTCAGGCTTCAGTGCGTGAATTCCGTTAGACATGGGTCTGTCTTTAGTACGCTAGTACTAATATTTTATATGCTAGTGTAGAATGTAATGAGATTTTAACATCCTACATTATGATTTCCTCTTTCTTCCAGCTCTAAGCCTAATAGCCCTAGACACCCGACTCGGTTGCTTCAACGCGTCCGCCAGCTCCGAGAGCCAGCAGCTGATTGACGCAGTCAACACCTTTTTTCTGTGCGTCGGGCACCTGGAGTTGCACGCCCCTTGGTGGAGGATCTATCCCACCACCATGTTTAAAAGATACGTGGCTGCCTTGGATACTATCCTCAGGTATACCCTTAAAATACAGTGATATATTAAGGCTGAATTCGTGGGTAGGCCCCCGACTAGTTAGTGAAGGTCGCGGGAAGCCGCTGGATGCGGGCCAAGCAGGACCGATTGTCGTGTACATCCTTGGAGGAGGCCTTTACCATACCCAGCAGTGGATGTCGTGCGGCTGATGATGAATTCGGTAGTAGCTGGTATCTAGTGACAAGTAGTCGAAACATGGCAAGGCTTCTAGCCTACTTGCAAAAATACACTTTAATTCCGACATTTCAGCAGTTAGAATATTGAACCAGCCTTAGAAGCAGTTAAATTATCGTATCTTTGCGGTTCAATTTTATTATGTGTACGCTTAGGAATTCACGGGCCCTGGCTTGCGTGGAGATGGGGATATAGATCCAAGATGTAGCTAGAGGCCATTATTATTATGTTTATTATTATTTTGTTTTTTGTTTTCTTTTTCTCAGCTTACGCTGGTTTATTATTATTCTAAATACGAGTACGTACCTACTTTAATAGGGACGTAAAAAATATAATTTGATGTTGCAATATTCATGATAAAATGATCCATAAAATAAATATATGAACTTATAAGGACTTACAAATTGATAATAATGTTATAGTAATACAAAAATATATAGTCAGGTGGGGTAAGTGAAACACCGGGGTAAGTGAAACACCCAACCATATCTAAGAAACTATAGTAGTTTATTCTCATAGCGATGTGTCGATAAATCAGGAATGACGAATTACTTTCCTTAATACAACACAGATATCGCTGCGATCAGTAACCTAGCTAGTAAACCAAAAAGAAATTCATTAGATGTCAAAACGCAAAACTCGATGTTTTTTTGATAAATCTTTAAAACTGGACCCTATTTTATGAGAATTTGATACATTTTGGATATTAACGGTTAAACATGATCCTTTTGTCCTGTTTTTAATTAAATGGACACAATATTTAAAGCTATTTTGGCCACTGTTTCACTTCCCCCTTGTCAGGGGTAAGTGAAACACGTCTTAGCTTTTATATTATTTTCGTGATTTTGTTGCTTAATGCAAGTCTTTAGATATTTATATTCATACCGTTAAAGGCTGATTTAATTAGGAGTACATTGCCTATACAGCTACTTTTATTGCGAGTTTTTTAGCTTTACTACACCTTGTTAAATAAAAATAAAAATAAAGTATGTTTCACTTACCCCACCTGACTATAATTGATTTAATTTTTGAAAAAGTTACTAAACGCTACCTATCCTATTGTTTCTTTGCTTAGATTGATTGTTTACAGTGTAACTCTGAAATACGTGGAGAGGGCTCTCGAGGATCTCAATACAGGCGGCAGCAAGTCCCTACTGCAAGACCTGGTGGCGGCGGCCGGGCCCCGGGTGGCTGCCGTCGCCGCCCTGGATATGTTCCTCGTCGGGATTGACACGGTTAGTATACATAACCGCCTCTGTGGTCTAGTGGTTCGCCCACTGTAACTCTGAAATACGTGGGGAGGGCGCTCAACGAGCTGAACTTACTTCGCTGGCTCAGCGACCCGAAGTGGATCTTGGCCTCCGACAGCAAAGTGCGCCATTCTTTCCTATCTTTTGCCAGATCTGACCAGTCGGGCACATCCAGCCTTTGAGATTTTTGGCGACTTCGTCCTTCCAGCGATATCTCGGTCGGCCCACCGGACGAAGTCCGGAAGGTTGACCAAGGTATGCTCTCTTTACAGCTCGAACCTCTCCCATTCTTTCCACATGTCCCAGCCAGGGAAGTCGGGTGGTTTTTACGTCCCCGATGATGTTCGGTTCGGACACTAGGTCTTCTATCTCCTGATTATATCTTTGTCTCTACTCCCCACCCCATTCTCTCCCCTGGTTGGGCTCCCAAGCTGGAGCTGAAGAGAGGCAGCAACAAGTCCCTGCTGCAGGACCTTGGCTATCGTCGCCGCCTTGGACATGTCCCTCGTTGGGATTGACACGGTTGGTATAGTTAATACCTCGAAGGTCTAGTGGTTCGACCACCACACGTGTACGACCGACGCAGGGATCCCGGGTTCGATTCTCAGGAGGGAAAAAAATACCCTATTTATACTCGGTTTCTTTGGTGGTAGGGCTTATTTCAATCCTGGCTAGCTACCACCATCTTACCTAAGTCTGGCGCCATAACAACAATTTAAAAATTGTTGTGTTAACGAATGGCTTAGTCAACTTTATTCCTAGTCAATTAAGATACAGGACAAATCTATTCTTTGTTAAATCTAAAAACCTAAACTTTCAGACATCCAACGCCGTAGCTTCATCTTTATACCAGTTATCATTAAGACCTGACGTCCAAGAAAGGTTGTATAAAGAAGTCAGCAACGTACTGCAAGGCCGTCCTATGAAACCGGGAGATATCAATCAGATGCCGTACTTGATAGCTTGCGTGAAGGAAGTTATGAGGTAAAGTTTTCATCATATACACGGTTATTTTTTGTTAATACGAAACCTCTCGTGGGGTTGATCAGACCATCAAGCTGAACATCTTTCATTATGGGATCAACCTCGAAATCCTTGAAAAAAACAGCTGTTTCATACAAAAGTACAATCTTACTCCATCGAAATGTATGGAATAGCTGATTTTGTTTTCGCGATTTCAAGGTTGGTCCCATAATGAAAGTTGTTTAGTTTGATGGTCTGATCAACCCCACGAGAGGTTTTGTATTAACTAAAAATAACCTTGTATAGACCACATCACAAACATTGCTCTGATTCCAAAGTAAGTAGCTAAAGCACTTGTGTTATGGAAATCAGAGACAGCGGTGGAACTACAAAAACCCAGACTTGAGTCAATATAAAAAAGTTCGGTTCCAAAATTGACCCTGCCGGGGATCCAATCGAACCCGGGACCTCAGAGATAGCGACACCTTGAAAACCGGCGGCGTGCGAACCACTCGACCACGGTGGGTAATAATTATATTACACTGGGTGTTTGGAAATAGCCTTATAAAGCTAAATATTATGGTAGGTTTAGTTCCTGGCCCAGTAATTGCGGAGGTTAAGCAACTTTCGTTAGGGTCGGTCATGGGATGGGTGACCTAAAATTTATTATCTCGAACTCCTCCGTGCTTCGGAAGGTACGTTAAGCCGTTGGTCCCGGCCACTCCCGGCTGCATTTGCAGTCGTTAACACCCACCAATCCGCATTGGGCCTGCGTGGTGGGTTATGGCCCGTCCTCTTTATCCACCCATAAGGAAGGCCTATGCCCTAGCAGTGGGGACATTAAAAATGGTTAATGGACTAGAGTACATGCATACCATCCCAGAAAATTGTGATAAACCGTGAAAACCACCACATGGCTAAGAAATTCTTGAAAAACTTCAATCTAGCTGGAAACACACAAATTATGTTGAATGATCGAAAAGTTAGTATTAATATAATTTATTTTACAGAATGTTCCCGGTTGTAGTTGGCAACGGTAGGCAGTTGTCCAAAGATACGATTATATGTGGCTACAACATTCCTAAAGGCGTCAGTATTCTTAGATTTTTGACTCAATAATTAGTTTAACCCTTAACAACTCTTTCGTTTATTTCTCCAAAACGAAAACTAAAAAGTTATAGTTTTTCTAGTACATTATTTTATTAAAGTAATACAAAACTATGACGTTTTTCAAACAATTTATTCATTTAACCACTTTCAAGAAAACTCATTGCACAACCCAAATAGCTTGTAAGTTTGATTTCTGTTTACTTGTTTTAATGTATAACGTCAACAATTATCTTAATGTCTTTCAGACCCAAGTGATATTCCAGCACTACGTGATGAGCAACAGTGAGGAAAACTTCACAGACGCCTCATCGTTCCGTCCAGAACGCTGGATGAAGCGAACGCCTGGTCACAGCCATCATCCTTTCGCGTCGCTGCCGTTTGGGTTCGGCAAACGAATGTGCTTGGGCAGGCGTTTCGCTGAACTCGAAATACACACAGTTATATGCAAGGTAAAGTGATGTACACTTTGCACTTTTTAACCTTTTCGCGGATAGAGATTCCGTCCAGAACACTGGATGAAGCGATCGCCTGGTCACAGCCATCATCGTTTCGCGTCGCTGCCGTTTGGGTTCGGCAAGCGAATGTGCTTGGGTAGGCGTTTTGCTGAACTTGAAATACGTCACAGTTATTTGCAAGGTAAAGTGATGTATAATTTGAGCTTTTCAACACTTTCGCGGATAGAGAATATGCTTTAGCATACTACGCTTTTATGTTTATTGTGACGCGGATGCCATAAAATTCGTATTTTTTTTTGGGCGTAAATGCTAATTTGTCTTTTTAGTGTAAATAAGGCAGTTTGAAGTTTAGTGTCGAGTTAGATTAGATAAGCTTGATCCGTCCATTATTGCTCCCAAAGAACATAATAATGCAATACAGTATGGCGGAAATCCTAGAGCAGTTAACTTCTGAACCATGTGTCACTTTTCGAAGCACATTGCAGCCTGAAAAAAAAAATACACGAGATGCTCCGAAATATTGAATATTTCAAAACAAAGAAGTGTCCGAGTTAGGTGGCGTACCGTCCGCGAAAGTGTTAACTTTACTTACTTGATAATTTTATCTCAACTAGCTTTCGTGCGCAAAACTGCCGTTTGGATTCGGCAAGCGAATTTGTTTAGGCAGGCGTTTCGCTGAACTGGAAATACATACTGTCATTTTTAGTACAGTTTGAAAAATACATTCTTTTTTTAGCATGCCTTCAATCGATGACGCCACTGGATTTTCGTATGACCAATTTAAGATTGGAGTTTTTAGGGTTTCGTAGCCAAAATGGCAAAAACGGAACCCTTATAGTTTCGTCATGTCTGTCTGTCTGTCTGTCCGTCCGTATGTCACAGCCACTTTATTCCAAAACTATTAAGATTACACCTAGTTGAAACTTGGTAGGTAAATGTATTCTGTAAACCGCTTTGAGGTTTTAACATAAAAAAAAAAAAATTAAGGGGGGCTCCCCATACATGGAACTGAAACTGAAAAAACATTGAGGTTCCTAAGACTATTTTTTCTCAAAGTCAACCGTTTGAAAGATATTTACTGCCAAAGTGGTAAAATGAGTGTCCCCCCCTTTAACTTTTAAAATAAGAAAGTGAAAAATCTAAAAAAAATATATGCTGTAGATCCTTAAAAATACTTTCAACGAAAATTGGTTTGAACGAGATATAGTGATAATTTTTAGAGATATATCACATTTTCCAAAACCGCAAATAAAACTTTGTCATTCATACTTACAAACACTATGAAAAACAAAGTTATTTTTGCATACAAAAAATTATAGTGGTTTTCAATATGGTATGGTGTAAGGTAACTACGGAACCCTATTGCGCGTGGCCCGACACGCACTTGGCCGGTTTTTTTATACAACCTTATAATTGTAAAAAAAAGATCAATTCAACGATCCGATTAGAAATACGATTAGTAATAAGTCGGTAGTTAAAATAATAATTATCGTTAGAGGAATTAATAATTATTAAAAAAAAAACTTTTTTTTCAGATGATTCAAACTTTCCAAATCGAGTATCACCACGAGCCGCTGGACTACCACATACATCCCATGTATACTCCTGATGGACCGATACGATTGAAATTAATAGAGCGTTAATACCTAAACTCTGTTCCACGAATCGAACTCCTAGGGAACAAAATTAAATACTCGCAGCTCATTGGTCAATGCGCGCAGCTAGAGCTCGGCTATAGGCTAGGCTATTGGAAGTCACGCGTATTAACCAATGAGTGTACGCGGACCGATTTTCTTTAGGAGCTCGTTTCCTGGAAATGTCTTATACCTACTTACTTGTGAATTATCGATCAAAGTTTAAGATGTTAATGTATTTTAGTATGTGTACATACAATAATAAAGCTCTTTTGATTATAATTTCATAAAATAGTTTTGTCATTGAAAGTAACCATTTGGATAAAAAAAACTTTAATATTTATTATGTCATAACCATAAAGTTAATATAGGTATATTAACTTATGCTAGATGTCTGAAAATTGATAAAGGGACTCCGAGTGGGCTATTAGAGGAGCAACCAAACAAGGTCGGAGGGTAGTTTTCGTACAAGTCATCTCGGAAATATGAAAATGTGGTATCGATGCATTATTATTTTTCTCTCCGTAAGAACCATCCTCGTACTTCAAGGAATATTATAAAAAAAGAATTAGCGAAATCGGTTCAGCTGATCCCGAGATTTGCGCTTAACAACACATTTAGCGATTCATTTTTATATCATAGAAGATGACTAGGTACTTACCTACCTATTTATATTGATGTTCATGTGCGATATGCTTAAAGTTTCAGTGACTTATAACAAGACAGCACTTTGTTATTAGCAATATATAGGTATAGGTCATCGCTGATTCATCATCATTATCATTATCGACGCTAAAAAGCGTTCGCGAAAACAAGTAACTTACAGTCAACAACTCTACAAATTACCACATCAAGTCAAATAATGCCGAATGAAATTAAACTCTATTCAGTCACGAATTAAGTTTCAAGTGGATTAAAGCATTTTTATATTTTGGGTGTATTTCACCAAAAACTGATTTATTTTGCCTAGCCAATAATAGTCACAATTTTATTTGCCACAAACGCAAACAAGTTATATCTGCGGTGACTGCGGTAGGCTGATAAAGATATCGCTTATAAGCACACAGTGATGAAAATATAGGCAAAACAATGCTGTCTCTAGTCGTGTTATTGTCTTTGTGCTTCGCAAGCCTAGTGTCCTCTGCAGGACCAGGGTCATGCACCGGAGCTGGTGCATGCACTGGACCGGGCTCGGGATCGGGGACAGGAACGTGCGTTGGAGCCAATTCCTGTTCAGGAGCGAACAGCGGTAGCGGCCAAGGTACTTGTACCGGAGAGGGCTCGTGTAGCGGAGAATCATCGGGAGGCGGAGGTGCGTCGTGCACTGGAGCTCATTCGTGTGGAGGAACCGGAAGCGGCAGAGGCCAGGGATCTTGCACTGGGGCTGGATCGTGTGCTGCTCCAGGCTCTGGTGACTGTAACGGTTGTTGTACAGTTGCTAATTCGTGTTCTGAGCGAATATATCGTGTTTTCAATATAATTCGGTATGATAATAATATATGATGATACAGGAAAAAATATAAATAAATAATTAGGTAATCAAATGATATAATAATCAAGTATTTAAATTGTTTTATTTATTTTTACCTATTATATTTCGCCAACTTAAAGGACAATGTTTAAACTTGTTTCGCTTTGTTTCCTTGTCAAATTCATTAAAGAAATTAGGAGTTTAATTTTCAACAAAATCTATTAAAATATAAAGTCATTAACTTCGAGTAAGTGATTGTTATTCATACAAATAAAATCGAATGTTTATTTGAAATTATTTGAAACTAAATGTACAGAGGTGTTACAATACAATAATGAAGTGCATGACTTAGTGACCATTTAGGTATAGCAAATTTTCTTTTTACTTTATTATGTTATCCTGGTAGAATCCAAACGATAATTCAGACAGCTACATTGTACTTTATACCTAGTTATGTATTAGTTGTTACTAGAATACATACTTCAAATAATGTCTTCAAATATAATAAAGAACTGGGGGCCTACTCCCACCTTTTTTATAAGTAAGCTTATATCCAGCAAGCTTGTTACAAGCTCTAAATGATATCACTCAAATTCGTACCACGACATCAAATAACAATCTTGTTTTGTGCTGGGAATGAACGAATGATAACACATATATTGCTTGGAAAAAGCAAAGAAATTATGCTTTGTAAATAGTATACCATTTTATAAGAAATATATGTACCTAGAATAAAACTTTATGTATAACTAGTTTCCGCCCGCGACTTCGTCCGCGTGGATATTAGAGAAAATCATTTGGGAACCTTCAACCAGGATCAGACCAGCCGTTTTTACGCGATTAGGCGGGTCCACACCAAGCGCACTGCCTCATGAGGCAAGACGTTTGCCGCGTTTGGCAGACCTCACACGAAGCTACTCGCTTGGTATTAGTTATTCTGTGGCTTGGTGGGGTTCCTAACCACGTTAAAATGGCTGGTCGGGTCCTGGTTGAAGGTTCCCAAATGATTTTCTCTAATATCTACGCGGACGAAGTCGCGGGCGGAAGCTAGTTTATTACAATAAACAGAAAATGGGTCGAGAGATATAAATATCCCGTTCCCGTTTCTTTACCCTTTCCCGTTCCCGTTTGGACCCGTCCCCGTTAGGTGCAGTGCAGTTCCCCTTTGTGCTCGTTCCCGTTCCCAATCCTTGAATCCACATTTATGTCTCCTCTCCCTCTCACTCTCAATCTCCCTCTCCCATCCCCCTTCCCGTCTATTTGGGCGACAATAAATTCCCATTTTGGGTATCAAAAATACTGAACAGCGTACTGAAATACTAAGTGGGTGAAGGACCGAGGGCGACTACAGATATTGAAAATGGGTGACTTTAAAATACAAATTAGGTAACGGGCGACCAAATTACTATTTGGACGACAACCTTAGGGCACACAAAATGTAAAAAATTTGGCATTTATTTTATTTAAAAAAGATGACTACTATCCTAACCGATATGACAAAAAACAAACAAACGAGAAAGCAGCCTAATATAAAAACGTGTTAAAAATACCATGTTGGGCAGCTTAAATCAGTTATAATAGTTACCTACTTGGTATAATAGTTGCCCACTCAGTATTTTTGGCACCCATTTAGAGTTTTCTCTGCTAACTTAAATTATTTATCACCCATATGTAGTCGCCGGTTTTGAGTATTTTTGTAAGTTAGTCGCCCGTTTAGTTATTTTGTCGCCCAAAAAATAAACTGCTGTCCAGTTTAGTAGATTTTTTTAAACTTGATGATTATTTGTTCATCGGGTGATTTCATTTGTAGCAGAACCAGCTTGTTCATAACCTGTGCGACAATTGGAGGCTTGTGATGAAAAATCTCAAATTCTACTGGTATTTTGTTCGTGAGTTTTCATTCTGTGAGTGAGCTTGTGCTCTTATAAATCTACACAACTTCCTTTTAAAATAAAACAGTACATGTATTGTATTATTGCCTTTTTATTAATCATCTTCTAATGGGAACATATTACTAAGACAAGTTGTCCCTACTAAATAAACAAAATCAACATTAATTACAGCACGCCCACCTATGATAGTGCTAAGCTATGTTTAGGTAGGTACCCTAGATTTTTTGTCGTAGAACATGCACAAAACCAAACTACAAATTTTACAAAACTAATTTATAGAAATAAAGTCACGGCCCTTTTGCTAAGCCTAGCTTTAGCTAGCGCAATGGTACAAAATAAATAAGAGCAAAGAAAATGATTACTTTATTACTTGATATGGGTATTTATTTATGATATTCACTTTTCAAAATGAAACATCTTTTCTATAAGTATCTAATAAAATTGTCACAGTATTGTTGTACAAAATTATCCTTTTTAAGTCGGAAGCTTATGGCGTTTATGGGTTTATCACCGTATGATTCCCTGGCAAACCTGCAAATAACCAAAAATAATGTAAGTAGGTAGTTAGATACTCTAACATAATTCAATCAAGCTGTTACGAGCATTTCAGTATAAAACGACTTATTTACACTAGGTACTTGCTTTTAAGACCATAAAACAATAAATATAATACTCCAATTTACTTACATGAACTTAAAAGACGTTGTGACGATATTCAGCTCTTTGGAGTAGAATCCTATCCTGTTTACTGCAAAAGTATTAAATTGTCCACTTTTAAGATATCATGTGTGTGGTTGATTTATCAATAAATTATTAATACGTGGTTATAAATTATATCAATCGAAGGATTAAAGCTGTTTAGTGTTTAAGTAAATATTTTTTTGATCACGAGACGAGTGACATATTTACGCTAAGCATGACATAAGTAGGTAGGTAGGTACCTCTTTGTTCATGCCTATTGTTGAAACCACAGAATAAATAATCACAACATAGCGTATTTTTTCCTATATCTAAGCAAGGTATAGACAAATTATTAGTAAAATTATTCGTTCTTTCCCAGTACTTTGCGGGAATAATATAAGGTTAATATATTATCATAGTTTGTTTGACAGAAATGTCATGGTACGAATCTATGTAGAGCTCATATTAACATCGCTGGAAAAAAGATCGTTTTGAAAAAGGCTGGTTTAAACAAGCTGTTATTGCTTTGTCATTATAACACATTACATTTTGCATTAATAATTTTCATCATCAAGACTTCCTCATCACGAGCACAGGTAAGTCTTTGTTATACAAACGAACGGCCTCCACAGTGTGCCAGTCTGTCGCAACTTTCATACAAAAAATAATTCTATGAAACGGACACGAATTTTGATGGCGACTATATTTGTCTCTCTCTTCCTCATTCTTTCTCGTTCTTTGATGATACGTCATTCATTTGTCAATCAGAGCAACTATAGGCGGTACATTTAAAGATCTTTGGGAAGTTTTTAGTACCTATTAATAAAATTTTAACAAATTAAATTATCAATTTGTGTTAATAGTACGCTAGTAATATAATAAGTCAGTGGTTAATGGTCCAGTCATTGCGAATTATAAGTGCGTATCTAAACAAATCACAATGAAGCATGTGTAATTTGTGGTTTGAAATTGGCGCTAAAGGACGACACAAAATGGTTTTTTATGGCCAAATTTCCTTTTGATGAGCTTCGGTGAGTAATCATTAATCAACTTAACATCCGTTTAAACTTTTTGGTAGGTATTTGAATGTAAATAATAATTTTAGTCCAATAATAAGCTGATGGGAAATAGAGTAGGTAGTGTAGGTTCCTACTTACATCTATAAATATCGATATCGATGTTTTTAATTTTAGTTGGAATGTAAGAAATGTAAGAAAAATGTACTATATACACTTTATAACTTTCCCGTTGCATTGTACAGTCAGCAGCACATGAGGTTATACAAAACTGTCAAAATTCCTTTTGAACTTAAATATCTTTCCACTTAAGTAGGTATAAAAATGTTTTCATATAATTTTTATTTCAGGTTCATTACCATCAGCCGTCGAAATAATTGAAGAAGTACAATGAAGATTTTTAAGAAATAAATATTTTTAATTTTAAATTTCTTTATTTCAAATATTAAACTGAACACATGCTCTGTTTTTTAAAGTACTGTCCAACGGTTAAATGATTTATAATTAATTCTAACATACTTATGTGACTCAGTACTAGTTAAAAAACGGAGCATTGTGCCATGTTAGTGGAAGTTTTAAAATTATTCTTAAGTAAGCGCAGTTCAGTGCATTCATCGATATCGATAAAAATGTTAATACTAGGTCGCCCATCTCTATCTTTTTTCCTGTAGGTTGGCAAAATATTGTTTTACAGTCGTTAGGTTGGCAACGATGAGGTATGTTTGATTTGACATTTCATAGATTTTTTTTGCTCTATGAAGTCCCGTCTCTTCTTACGTAGTTATTGCTTTCTCTGTGCAGTGTGCGTCAAAAATCTTCTAAAATATTTTGTTGTTCAGTGTGAAAGTGTTGTATTTATAGTGTTCGTGTTCACTCTGATAATTTATTTAAAAATAATAATAAATTACGCTTTATTACACACAAGTAAAAATATTACAGAAAAGGGGACAAAAATACAAAGAATAAAGTATAGAAGAGGCGGTCTTATTGCCAATCAACAATCTCTTCCAGGCAACCATTGGGTGTAAAATAAATAGAAAAAATGAAATATTGGGGAGTGGTGCAATGATAAAAAAGGGACGAACAAGTGTGTTGTATGAATACAAACAATAGTTATACCTAAAGATAAATACAATTAAAATAAAGGAGAAAATAAATAAATGGTCAATCAGAAGAAGGGGAAAGGAAATGCCTTCTAACTCTATCTCTAAAGGACTTGGGAGTCTGAGATTTATGTTTACACGGACAGTTGCCATCAGTATATCATAGCAGACAAGGTTACCAAATACTTCTGATCAGTTTAAAATGTCAATAAGTTCCATGCACTACAAGTTACCTTTACAAGTTCTGATGGTGACTGTGCGAACCAAATAAATATTCGTAAATGTTCGTGTTCATCTTGCTCTTGTTCGTTCGTGTCTACACGCCTTAATAATTTTGATTCCATCCTGCCTGTCACTTTTATGATCGCCAAACAAAAGGATCGCTAGATTTGACGTATTAAAATGTATGCTTAGGGTTGCTAACAAGAATCTACTATGTTATTTTTCTTTTTCATGGGTAGTTACAAAATAAGAAGGTATCGAAAATACTTTATACTTAGATAGACTTACTTTACGATTATGGGAAGAATGTTAATGTTAGGTATAAGAATGGGACGGATTTCTGTGAGCGTTAGAATGGCTGGTTGTCTGTATCGATTCACGTCAGGCTGGAGACCAAAAGTTGCTCCCTATTTGCTACCATTTACGATTTACCTACAGTCAAATAATTGCTTAACTTTGAAACAAAATAAAGGGACTTCAAAATGACCAGCCATTCGGATATCAGGCATAAGAATAAATAAAACTTATTCTTATGTATCAGGATAGCCGGTCAAATCCCGGTTGTGTCATCATTCTCCTGTCCTTATCCCAATTTACTTCCCTCTATCGCCTTCTACGATATCCACGGGATGAGATGGGACAGTCCTATTCTTAACCGGAACTGTGCGGCGAAGTGTTATTATTTACTTGAGTAATTACTACCTGTATGCAGAACAAAGAAAATATGATTTGTGAGTTTATCCTTACTATACTTGGTATCGACTATAAGTTGACATTCTTATGACAACTTAGTTTCTTCCAGAAAAAAATGTTATAGAACTTGTAAAAAATAGTAACTTACTTAAACTTGCGTTAAGTTGGCAACCTTAGATATTTTTTGACAAAGAGTGAACAAGTTAAAGATGATTGCAACAAAATTGCTAAGAAATTTGAGGTAGAAACAACCTTCTTTATAGGACGTCGTGGTACGAAAAGTCAATGTAAGACCTAAAAGACATTGCTATAAGAGCTCGTTGTAGGCCCCCTGAACTGTTGTTGATGTTTCTTAGTCCACATCTCTACTTAAACCATTGGTGCCGTAACTGGAATGCTTTAATAATATTTTTAATTCATTTTTCATTTTTTGGTCATATTGAGTTAAGGCGTTTGACTATCCAAGTTGGTCTCTCTTAGGCTTAGAGTAAGACGGGCTTCTACAGAAAGAGAAGCCATACGAAGCGTTTCCCCTCTGCCGAAGTACAAGCCCAAATGGGCATACGCGTTAGTAAAACCAGTTGCGCCCGGATTTCTTTCTAGACCGAGTCCAGTCGCGCATGTGAACGCTGCTCTGTTTAAAATGTCGAATTGATGAGTTTTTTGCTGTTAAAAGAGATCTTGAACATCAAGTATACAAAAAGACGGTTTTACATTTCACATAAAAGTATTTTTTTATCGTATTATTGCTATTTGTTTACATTTAAACATTAAATTCGTATATTTTATTCTTGATTAGTTGTCAAATTTGTTCAGTGACATCGGGTCTGCTAGTCCATGGCTCGTCCGTACAAATTTCAGATCTGTCGCTAGATAAATCCGAGTTCTCGCCGATGGGCAACTTAGTGATGTTACCGTTAAATAATGTTTGTCGATAAAGTGTTGGTCAATCTGGCCCTGATTCTGCGCCAAATTCATTTGCGAGATTTTTGCATGATTTGCTCTGCACTGATGTGAGCGCGACAGATATCGCGAAATAAATGTCGAAATAATAGATTATTACCGTTTTAATTTGGTCGAGTTGTAGTTAGGAAAGACTTATGCGATTCTTATCCAAGCTGAATACTGACCGTAAGTAGTACTGTTAAATAAACCATATTCAAATTAAAGCAAAAAACACTGCTAAGAGCTGAATAGTAGCCGAAGATTCAGCATCGCTCTGTATAACTTAAAATCGCTTATTATTCACTCTTATGGTTGAATTAAACGCACTTTTTAGAGTGGCGATGGTAAAAAAGCAATTATTCAATGATGTAACTGTGATCAACGTTAAGACGGGGAGCGATCACCGATTGTTGTAAATTCAAATTGTTGGGTGTGCAGATGGCAGTACTGTCATGGAGCGATGTTCAGTGTCAGCAGCCTGAGCCCAACTTCCCTGGGTACACATTAGTCCCAACCCAATCACCTACACTCTCGAGCTTTTTGTATAAAGCTCGGCGTATAAAAATGACCTCTTTGTTGTTATTCACCCCATCGTAAAATGATTGTGTTTGTAACCTTTATTCCTTTTTCCGTATCGATATTGCTGCATCGACAAATGAGCCCAGCCCTTTATGTCAAAAACGTGTCATAATTTGATGTGTGACTCATCCGTACACAAATTTTTGCTGTTTTGTTTTATTTTTTATGTGTGAGTGTCGTCATTACAGTGTAGTTTTTGTATGTGGGTATGCGGAACTGCACTTGTGTGCATTTCCCCCCCCGCAAAAAATGCCAGAATAATTTGAATAGAGTAATATCGCTAAGGCTTCTCCCTTCGTGACAAACGAAGCCTTTTGTTGCTCGAAGCTCTTAGGCGGCCCTAAGACGACACAATAACATTGCGCAATATTTAACCCCCTGTAGACTCGTGAGTCATTTTTTTAACTCACTACTCTAAGGTTCGGAACGACCAAGAACTTTAAATATCATTATTAGTACAAAATCTTCGTTTTCCATTTGGAATACGAATAATCTAAACTTTCCTATAATCTAAATACAATAAAAATTGTTTTTTGAGAAGCTACCATGAACTTTAAAGTTCTTTGTCGTTCCGAACCTTTGAATAAGTAATAAAATATCACACGAGTCTACGAAGGGTTAAAATATTGTGCAATATAATTTATCGTCTAGGGTTACGAGCGTCGTAGGTTACGAACTTATGTATTATAAATTCGTAAGTCAAAGGTCTAAACACGTCTTATTATAATATTATAATGTACTAGTGTATGTAGCGTCTTATCTTGGTGGTGTCTATGTTACAGTCAAAACTCATAACCGGTTAAAATCACTTTTGTCTGCAAAAATTAGTCAAAACTGGTTTTGACTAAGGACGCTGGTCAAAACCGCTTTTAACTGATTTTTTCAGTCGAAAGTGGTTTTATCAAAGAAGATTGGTTAAAAACATTTTGAAAAGCAATATGTCAAATAAATAGATTTTGGTATTATATTTGGATAAGGGGCTAATTCAAGACCAGGCGGGACGGAGGGTGCTCCCCGCTATTGAAATAGTCCTTTACCCCTTATTAATATGTGAGAGAAAGTAAAAGAAAAGATGGCAATGTGAGATATTTATTCATTTATTTCAATATCGTGGTTATGACTGTCTAAATTTATTATAATTTTATTACACTATTATTACTGTCATAAAAGGAGTAATACTTAACTACATTACCAGACAGTTCAGAGCACCGATCCGACAGAGTGCCGTGTCCGACAGTTGGACAACGTCTGAGCTATCGACAACTGCGCAAGCCGTTTTTATACACGTGCGCAAACAAGCCCGGAGGCGTGATGGCGTAGTGGGGAGGCGCACGTGCACACAGTTGTTTTACGAGTCGTTTAGCGACTTTTATTTATAAATTACATTGATAAAATTCATTACTTGTAGGTAACAATTATATTAATTGTAATAAAAATATACTAATTACATTGTTTTTTATTTATTTACTAAGAAAAAGACGTGCCTTCTCCCACACGACCATCCTGACGAGCAGCCTTAATAAGGCTCGCGAATTATACTAAACAAGCCTTTCATTAGAACATAAATTATGGCCAAATCATATGACCGTAAAGCTAAATTTACATAGGCAGCAACGAATTATCGTCAAATCACATGACTCTAACGCTAAATAATATAGCAACTAATTATAGTCAAATCACATGACCGTAAAGCTAAATCACATAGTAACTAAGGTATGGTCAAATCACATGACCGTAAAGCTAAATTACATAGCAACTAAGGTATGGTCAAATCACATGACCGTGAAGCTAAATCACATAGTAACTAAGGTATGGTCAAATCACATGACCGTAAAGCTAAATCACATAGTAACTAAGGTATGGTCAAATCACATGACCGTAAAGCTAAATCACATAGCAACTAAGGTATGGTCAAATCACATGACCGTGAAGCTAAATCACATAGCTTGTAATTATGGTCAAATCACATGACCGTCAAGCTAAATCACATAGCTTCTAATTATGGTCAAATCACATGACCGTCAAGCTAAATCACATAGCTTCTAATTATGGTCAAATCACATGACCCAATTCACTTTTAACACAATGAAACCTTCAATGGGAGATAACCCTTTTTTTATAAAAAAAAAGAAACTACATAACAATAATCTCCATTGGTAAACAAAACAACAAATTTTAAAACCCTTAAATGTATAGTAAGGACTTATTACAAATCACTCGTATTTTATAATAAGAATCTTTGTAATGGGATGTGATACTGAGGAACTAATGGTGCCACAAGCGACAGTCCCAAAATAATTTGATTGGTTGTTTCAAATGTCTAATGTCATTTCTGACATATTTTAACCAATCAAAAGCACTGACCAATCACAAACACAAGCAGCGGCCAGGTCATTGGCGCCGCTGGCGCCATCTGCGATTAGCTTTGCGTGATACACCTCATTGTCCGAGACACGCAATCGCCCACAATTCAGGATCATCAGAGCCCCAGGTGTACGTCATCTGGATAACCATGGACATCAATTAGCAGACACTGTAACAATCGAACATCTTGGGAATCTTATAAAAAAAAACATAAGCTTTTATTTTTCAAATAGTGTGTAAGGGTGAGTTGTTGTATGTGAGTAAGTGCATGTGTTGTGTAGGTATTATAATATAAAATAGTAGCAGAGCTTTGGTCATACTACTTCCACGAGAGCATGGAGAACTTTCGATCCAATGTTCTATATTACTCAGATAGTTGTAATTGCTTCGGTAAAATAAGCCACGAGGGCATGGCAAACTTGCAATATTATTCATTGCACATAAATTATATAGTACTACCTCGGTAATAAGCCACATGGGCACGGCGAACTTGATCATATTATTTATTTCTTACTTAGTAGTACCTAGGTAAAAAGCCGTTATAAAGTTTATATGGCACGGCATTTACCAGAATCTTGCGGCCTCGGTATAAATCTCCTCAATGGCACGGCCAACTGGTAATATTCTTTATTGCTTAGTATACAGTGAACATCTGGCCAGGAGTCAGTGTATAAAGAGAAATAAGATAACCAGGTTAAGGAGATCAGTCTGTCTCCAACGATTTTGTCACCTCGCCTTCTATTACAGGGGAGTGACCTAAAATTATCACGAACCACAGTTCGCAACACATCCGACACATCCGATTATTATTATACGTTATAGTTTATTCATAAAAATAAATATCATAGTGATCTTGAAGAGTGACGAACATCAATATAGTAAAAAACACTACTGCCACTAATGGGCATCATTCTCAAAATATTACAACATCTAAAACTCGTAGAAGTAAGTGAAGACTAAGTTTGAGTAATTTGCAAACTAAAACATCCAACAACCCTCATCTGATTGTAACCTGCATCTTTGTGTCAAATACTGACAAAACGGGTTCAGAAAAAGATATTCAAGAATACCATTACCAATTTCATTTTATATGAATGTAAAACACCCTTTTGTACAGCATAAAAACAACCAGTATTAACTTCAACTTTATCCTGTTTACGAAAAACTTAAACATCAACGCAAAACTTAAATTATTCAAATTAGAAAATCATACGCACTTTTCTTTTTAATCAGAATCACTACTTATTTGGTAAGATCTGCTGCCACAATAGTACAGTAAAGTACAATTGCACAGTAAAAGCACAGTAAAGCACAGTAAAATATTTAAATCTTAATAATTTACTACTATATATAATGAAAAGCGATTACGAATGTTGAGGATTTTTTTTGTCTACCCACACTCTGTATTAACACCAGAAACAAATTATAGGATATGCATGTACTAAATTGAGGGAATGAATCGAATTTCTATTCAAAACTCATGTCTGTATCATAATAATAATTCATAATTTAACTTAACTTTCTCTTGAATATTAAAAATAAACATAGGAAGACCGTTGTTACAAGTTCTTGTAATTTTCAACTGTATATTGTATGTACACAGTCCTCTGCAACAATGTTTTTTTTGCAGAAATTCTATTGAAAAACATCCCTATTAAAAAAGTTTGTATCCAGCAGGGATCAAAACAAAATACAGTGCTGTAAGTAAGGCATCAACCAGTGATGAACTAAAACAATTGTTTAAAAGATCTAATAAAATCCAGGGATTGGAAGCGATCCTTCCCCTGCTTGGATCCTTTTAAGCACAGGATAACGCTCCACACCAGCTCCGACACGAACAATTGCTGCACAAGAAGAGAACCCTTGTTTCCAAAGACCAAAAGAGTTCCTGTTTTGAAGAGGGAAATTACTGAAATAAAAATTGCCTTTAAAAACATTTTGCTGACTTACTCCACACAATGTTTAAGGCACAAATTGATATCTGCAATCAGAACTGCATGCACAAAAATTGTTTTAATGATCAATTTATAGGTAACAATCATTTCAAGTTATCTCTGTTGTAAAAAAATAATAAATATCAGTAAGTTATTTGTCAGACTTTAATTTATTTTATTATAGGTTCTATACACACAATTTTAGCCAGAAAAGAATCCCACTGGTTCTATTGAGCATGAGCAGTTCTACCAAAGAAGTAATAAGACTTTTTCTCATTAGTGCTATGATTTGATACGAAGAACAATTGTAAACTGTAATTGTAAAGGCACAGCTTATTTCACATTGAAATTTCTCTCAGCAGGCCGGTCTTTCTTTCTTTTCACTAAAATAATATTTGTAACTTAAAACTGACTGACTTTTCCGTTTTATTATTAAACCCTTCAAGTTTCGAAGCACAATGCTACTAGGTTGTGATGTCACAAAATGTACAAAATATCTTAAAATTGTCTTTTCACTGACCAAAGAGTAAGGAAGGGAAAGGCCTTATTGGCTAATTTGATATATTTTAAGACCAAATTGAATTGAACATTTTTTTCTACGGAAAGCTCAAATTATTTCTTATATCAGTACTTATACTATTATTCAATTGCACGTTTTAAATCTCACTATTAAGGGTGCATGATAGGAAAACATGGCTTGCGCGGGCCACATTTCCATATAACAAAACAAAAAGTTGTAGCCACACAAAAAAACATACGACAAATTAAGGAGACTATCCAGTAGCCACAAGTATCAAACTGCGCACAAACCTCACAGACGACTGCCAAAAAAAAACAGAATATCAAAAGCGCTTGTCGCGGGTACTTTCGGCGCAAATAACAGCGGAAACGCACTGAATTCTACATCAAAGTACACTGCAAACTGCAACGCACTGTGCAGTTGTTCCAATAACTTTTTCCCAAGAAAGATAATGATGAAAAAACAACGAAAAACATCGCAAAAGTACAGAAGTGAGGTTATTTCCATACTCTTTACAAGTAAAGAAAAAGAGAGACAAGTGATTCCGCATAACGGAGCCTTAAATACCATAAATCGAACATCATCCAGCAGATATCCCATATAAGTAGTCCGTAGTCACAGTTGCAAAATCACGGCCACTTGGTGGTACACTCGCACACTCGTGCAAGGCACATGGAAAATTATATATTCTAGTCTAGACAATTCACACCAATCATTTAGTTCCAGTTCCAAGCTAAGCAAAGCTTGTACTGTGGTTACTAAACAACGGGTAAAAATATAGAAATATTAAAAAAGAATTAATCTGTGGCTAACTCCGCATCACAAAATTATGTATACCAGGATTCGAACCCAGGATCTTCGTATCAAAGTATACTTATTTTACGAAACATATAGCACTCTTTGCGCAGCATTTGCGTCATCATTTTCTACGCCAAATTCTACTTGATTTTTTATAATATCACAAGAAAACGTCATTATTTTTGACTTGATGACCAAATGATAACAATTTGGTAAAACCTACGGGTACCTTATAAAAATGTAAAATTTATGGGTACTTATCACCAAGTTGTCACCAATTTGTCGGTCAACCGGGAATTGATTCACTTTTTCAGGCTTCACTCCACTGTTCAGGTCTTTTCAAAACACCCAGGATGATGACTCAGATCCATAATTGGTCACTCGACTTGTACTTCAACATCGAGTCTCCAACGTGGCGGATTCTACAGCAAGCATTTAGATATATTCCTGGAACATAAAAATTCGTAGGCGTAGTATATGTAATCCAACTAGGTTAGATCCCACTTCTGATGTGAGAGAAAGTAAAAGAAAAGATGGCAATGTGAGATATTTATTCATTTATTTCAATATCGTGGTTATGACTGTCTAAATTTATTATAATTTTATTACACTATTATTACTGTCATAAAAGGAGTAATACTTAACTACATTACCAGACAGTTCAGAGCACCGATCCGACAGAGTGCCGTGTCCGACAGTTGGACAACGTCTGAGCTATCGACAACTGCGCAAGCCGTTTTTATACACGTGCGCAAACAAGCCCGGTGGCGTGATGGCGTAGTGGGGAGGCGCACGTGCACACAGTTGTTTTACGAGTCGTTTAGCGACTTTTATTTATAAATTACATTGATAAAATTCATTACTTGTAACAATTATATTAATTGTAATAAAAATATACTAATTACATTGTTTTTTATTTATTTACTAAGAAAAAGACGTGCCTTCTCCCACAAATAAACGAAGAATAAGTTTACACCTAGTTTAACCGAAAAGTTTGCTTAGGAATATGAGGCTTTGAGACATCAAACGTAAGGAGTAATTTTGGTAAGCAATATTTTTGGTTAAACCGGGTGTAAACTTACTCTTCGTTTATTAATAAGGCCAAAAGAGTTCATTAGGTTAGGTTAGAACTGCGACAAAAGAACGCATGAGCGTGCCGCGGCAGCGCCCGACAAAGCGCCAGAAGCGAAGTATTTATACAATTTTCTATGATATTGGCATTCTGATGATATAATATTGCACCGCTTAATACAAAAAATATATTTATCAGGGTGCACTGAATAAATAAACGTAAATGTCTATTTATAACTACAGTAAAATCACAATAAAATTAACATGAAACTTCCCTGCTCTCTTCTTTTACACATATTACCTGCTGCGCATTCGGTATCGTATAGAATACCTAAGTATAAAATAAATAATAATTCATGTCTGATAGTCTGAACTTGAAACCGGGTCACAGAATAACTAATACCGGGTAAAACCACTTGTAACAAAAAACGTTGGTCAAAACACGTTTGACTGCGAAAATTAGTCAAAATTGTTTTTGACTAAGAGCCTCAGTCAAAACCACTTTTACCTGATTTTACAGTCAAAAGTGGTTTTGACCGGATATGAGTTTTGACTGTAATATCTATACTGTCTTCTTCATTCACGTTGGCGGCAGCGGCAGACTTTTGTGGTATTATTTAGATTTCTCATATTTAATGAGTTACAGTTACTTTTTTGTTTACTCGCCTTTTTAGTTATGATATTTAGCGACTTAGAGCCAAATTCACCATTGATTTTGAACGCGATTAAGATCACGTTTTACGTAATGTAGTTTAACTGTCGAGTTTGATACCCCGTTCCCCGTTTATTCCAAAAATCAATTTCACCAGGTCATTAAAAAAATTGAATCAAGATTTAACAAGGCATTGTTTATAACATAATTGTACATTTTTGTAACAAATTTTACTTTGTTGTTATGACAGTGACAGCCTTAAACTTGTTTTTTGACAAAGCGCGTTTAAAATCAATGGTGAAATTGGCTCTTAGCGACTTATGACTTTATAATAGTTAATCGACTAACGGTTGTGATGCTATTTGCTAATTATGACATTATGTTAGTAAGCGACTTATGTATGACATAATCATGTTTAGTGTTTTTGGAACGTTGAAATCATTATGTCATTACCCGCTTTTGACGCACTATTCTGATAAGTGATTTATCGTTGGATTTGGTGTTCACTATAGTTATGTAACTTAGTATTTGTATAATATCTTTTGTTGTTGACTGTACCTAAGGTACTTGATACAATTAAGGCCTACCTAATTCGAAATGCTAATAACTCAATAAAAATTAAAGGTTACTAATAAAAACATGTTTAACCTATAGCTTCCCTAATTCTTTAATTGTATGAAAATTTGAAAAAATAAACAGTTTCTAGCTAAATCTAATCAAAATAATGGAATGGGGAATGTCTGAAAAAATCAAATTAGCTGAATATTTTTTAGAATCAATCAATTAAGCTCCCAAGTAATAGATTTTTTTTTGGAATTTTCGGTCGAGTCGGGTGAAAAAAAAAAATGGAGTCTCTTCGACTTCGTAAAAGCAGAATGGAGATTATACATTTGCCACCCACCACCTGCCACAACCACAACACGTATTGAAAAAAAAAAGTTTTGACATTATGTGTTGAGTCGGAGATATGTTAAAAAAACAGATTTCAGTCCGGCTTTCCGGCGCTGTATGTTCTCTTCTACAGGTCGCATTTCTCAACTGATCCCGGTGAAATTTTGTGAGCAGGTTTGATAAATATACAGATTTTTTTTAGCAAGACAGTTTTTCGAAATTTATTTAAATGACGGAGATATGTGAGAAAAAATATTTCAGTCCGGCTTTCCAGCTGTTTGTTCTCCTCTACAGGTCACGTTTCTCAACCGATTCTGGTGAAAATTAGTGAGTAGGTTCGATAATTTTCTAAAATTGTTTAGTTGAGCCAGTTTATCCAAATTTATCTAAAAAAATAATTCACCCATTTCGAAAAATTATCTAAATTAGAAGCACCATCTAGCTGCGAATACTCCAAATAATAGGTATACCAAACAGCACGTACTGTGTGCTTTGAAAACCTCATAATTAAATACATTTCATTTTTATCGCGAGGTCTACAGTTTACGGAGCCACTAGTTAAAGGCGATTCAGTATTTTTGAGACCCAAAATGGGAATTTATTGTTACCCGGTTAAATACTACCCTTTTTTAAATACTTACCATGTTGTGGTATAGAAATAGCTAATAATAGATATCAAAAAACGAGCATATTATTATATCTATAATAGGCATCTGCCTACCTACTAAAACATCGTAATGGTCAGCGAAAACTTACCACAAAATCACACGAAATTTATAACTCAGCAGCACGGAATTGCCCACTTCTATCGAAAAATGCGTGCCATGCCAACTGGTGGCGTAATGAAGCCTAACAGAGCGTCAAGTCTGCTTAGGTTAACGTAGAAATCGTGGTTCAATGGTGTTTGAATGGTAATGCTTTTCTAAGAAGAGAAGCATATTATTATAGGTACCTACCTACCTACTAAAACATCGTAAATGTCAGCGAAAACTTACCACAAAATCACACGAAATATTAAAACTCAGTAGCACGGAATTTCCCACTTCTGTCGAAAAATGCGTGCCATGCCAACTGGTGGCGTAATGAAGCCTAACAGAGCGTCAAGTCTGCTTAGGTTAACGTCAAAATCGTGGTTCAATGGTGTTTGAATGGTAATGCTTTTTGACACAGTTCTTGTTTCTTAAACCCAAAATCGAGACACAATACGTTACGTTATTACGTTTCTATTTTGGGCTTAAGAAACACAATGTATTTCGGTTTTGGGTTTAAGGAACAAGAACTGTGTCAAAAAGCATTACCATTCACACACCATTGAACCACGATTTCGACGTTAAGACGCTCTTGCACTCGGGCGGGTTATAGGGCAACTAGATTTATTTAACTAGGTTTTCTAATGTAAAGGCCTTTAAAACATAGGCCTTATTTGTATCAAGTACCATTATCATTTTCTCTTTGTTCTGTGGGATAAATAATAAGGAATATGAATAAAACAACACAATAATTGACATTCATAGAATGTTTTACTCAGATTGTCTCCACAAGCAATCTTACTAACAAATATAGGTCAAAATTTTTATCTTTCCTGAAATTATGTATAATTTGTGCAATCTTATTTAATCAACATACATTTTATCCTTGTTTTTCCACAACATTTACAACTATTTGACGCAAAATGTACACAATTTCAGTTGTTTTATACTCTATACAATGAATGGCCACATCAATGTACTGACAAAAATATTTACAAAATATCACATAAAAGTACATTTGATACATAAAAAAATTGTGTTGATTATTTTACATAAACGATAATATTTTTTGATTATACATTTATTAATCATTTTGACTAGCGTAATATATATTCAACATATTTATAAGAATGCGACATCATTTATGGCACTATTTTATACATATATAAAATAGCCATGCGAAAATAAAAGCGCTTGACATAATATAAAGCTAAAAAGGCAGTGATTAAAAAGTTTTTCTTTTCAAGTTTGGCAAGTAAACTTTTTCATTTGAATGTAACATTATTATTATAGTATCACACAGGTAACCATTACCTTCTTCGTTAATATAATTATTATACCTGTGAATTTCGCGTTTAGTCTCATTTACAATTTCAATACATTTGAAGAATTTTGTAAGCTGTTGATTAACAAAATTTCACAAAGTACTGTGAGACATTCAATATCTAACAATCGAAGAAAAAGATCGGATACGTTTTACAATTTGAAAATGTTAATACAGCGATAACCACAGGTAAAGATATTAAAAAGACATAACTTATTTAAAAAATCTAACATGAACTTTGTGCTCTGTTTGTGTGTCTGTGTTTCTTGTATAAGTAAATGGCAATTGTGACTGATAAGACCATGAAAACAGCTGATCCGACAGTAAGGTAAACTATGGCTGGTCCATTTGTGGTTTCTGGTAGAGATTCAGTGATGCTGGTCACATCTCTCGTTTTTCTGGACCTAGGTTTCGTTCTCGCGAAGTCAAAGTTATCTGTAAGAATAAAATATAATTTGAATGAATGTAATGTTTCCAATAAATATCATAGACGTGAATGCAGTATATGGGCGAAGTAAAAGTGACATCTGTAATGTCATTGGCACGCAATGCACCGTCTGTATTCATGCCTAGCAAGCAAATAGGTACTAAATTGTATTTTATTCCTGCGAAATACCTCATCCTTTACAGATAAGGCTGGCCCCAGACCTACCGGTTTCATTTCTTTGCTTTGCTGTTCTACCATGGACCGCCGGCCAAGAGGCTCATTTTCAATCTATCGCATATTTTGACCTGACCACATTGGCAAGATAGCCATTAGTTTGGTGTTATCAAATATCGTCGTCTGGGGTGCGATGAGAAGTTTTAGTTTTCGTTTTAAAAAAAAACTGCTGTTTTATACAAAAATTAATAACGAAATTATCAAAATGTATGAAACAGTTCATTTTTTTCGCGATTTCAGATTTGGTCCCATAGTAAAAGTTGTTCAGTTTTATTATGGTCCCTATCTACCATATTCAGTTTTATAAGGCTTTACCAAACATCTTGTATCAATAAGCGATCGAGTTATTTTTAACGATCGGAGTCCATGTTCAGGGTGGCATATCTCCTAAAAGCTTCCTACTTCGCAATCCAGGCGATGATATTTGATAAAACCAAGCTAATGGCTATCTTGCCAATTTGGTCTAGTCCCAAAATGCGATAGATTGAAAATTACCCTGGTTGGCCGGCGGTCTTTCAAGCAAGGTAGCACAGCAAAGCAAAGAAACGGAACCGGTAGGTCTGGGGCCAGCCTAAGACGTTCGGCCACGAACGGCCGAACGTTATAAGTGGCGACGATATTGAAACTAATACAAAAACGTAAGTAAATGTTCAACTCTTCTTGTAAACGCTTCCTAATATTTTCCGTAGAAAAAGTCACCGTCAATATACCTTCTTTTTTTTGGTAGTATTGTGGGTGCTTGTCAATTAGTAGGTTATTATTATTATTGGATTAGCTCACTCATCTTATTTTATTAGGGTTCCGTAGCCTAATGGCAAAAACGGAACCCTTACAGTTTCGTCATGTCTGTCTGTCTGTCCGTATGTCACAGCCACTTCATTCCGAAACTATTAAGATAACAAGTGAAACTTGGTAGGTAGATGTATTATGTAAACGGTTTTTACATAAAAATAAAAAACTGAAAAAATTTTTTTCTTCAAACGTATACGTGCGGGGTGTCTGTCTATAGATAGGTCTTTAAAAATTACATTGAGGTTTCTAAGACAATTTTTTCTCAAAGTCAACAGTTTGAAAGATATACACTGCCAAAGTGGTAAAATGAGTATCGCCCCCCCATTAACTTTTAAAATAAGAGAGTGATAAATAAAAAAAAATATATGCTGTAGATAGTAATAAATACTTTCAACGAAAATTGGTTTGAACGAGATATAGTGTTAATTTTTAGAGATATATCACATTTTCCAAAACCGCAAATATAACTTTGTCATTCATACAAACACTATGAAAAACAAAGTTATTTTTGCATACGAAAAATTATAGTGGTATTCAATATGGTATTGTATACGGTAACTACGGAACCCTACTGCGCGTGGCCCGACACGCACTTGGCCGGTTTTAATAAGTACATTTTGCTTTAACCCTTTTTTGACAATATTGTTTGACAGAGACAGCATCACATTTGAACAGGTGTTTAGTTAAACAGTGCTAAAAATCTTTTGTGATAACACGGTCAGTGTTTTCAGTGAACAATATAGAATGTCAATAATATCCTTTATATATGTTACAGTCAAAACTCATATCCGGTCAAAACCACTTTTGACTGCAAAAATCAGGCAAAAGTGGTTTCGACTAAGGACGTTGGTCAAAACCACTTTTAACTGATTTTTGCAGTCAAAATTGGTTTTAACTAATGACGTTGGTCGAAACCACTTTTAACTGCAAAAATAATGGGTAATATTGATTTTGATCACAATGTTAGTCAAAACTGCTATTGAGGTGGACTGGGAGCCTATTGAATAATTAAACAAGTGAAAGTTTTATAAATGATGAGATATAAGTAATTGTAAATTAAAACTTCACACATTTCAGTGTATGATCACCGCTCTATTCCACCCAGCTTCACATCAGTGAAACAGTGAAACGCAACCTAAGCCATGTTAACGTAGAAATAGAGAAATAACATTTAAAAAATAATAAAAATAAAAACTACCTGTTAATTATAATTTTTTTCATTTTTAAAAGTAATTTAAAAGTTAGCATGGCATACGTTGCGTTTCCACTGATATGGAGCTGGGCGGAAAAGAGCGGTGATCATACACTGAAATGTGTGAAAAGCCCGCTTCTTTCCACCTAGCTCCACTGCGCAGTTGCTGTTCATTTAGCCCTACCCAGACAAGACAGGTGTAGGTATCTAAAGTAAAAGCCCATGGACACAAATAGCTCTATCCTCCAAAAACTATCAAAATGACATAGTTTCAATATTATATTTAAAATAAAAAATAAAATAAATATTTTGAGATCGAATTTCTGCGTATTTGCAGTTCACAGGTCTCCGTACAATGTCGAATGAATTTTGTATCCATAACTTTTTATGAGTTTTGTTTTGACCGATAGTCTGCCTTTAAATCAGGTAAAACTTTGTTTTGACTGAGAATGTTGGTCAAAACCACTTTGGACTAAGAACGTTGGTCAAAACCACTTTTGACTGCGAAAATCAGTCAAAACTGTTTTTAACTGAGAGCATCGGTCAAAACCACTTTTGACTGATTTTTTCAGTCAAAAGTGGTTTTGACCGGATATGAGTTTTGACTGTAACATATATATTCTTTGTTGCACTAATAAATAATTGTTACATAAGTCTCCTACTATCCTATCCTACTTCCTACTTATCCTACTAATATTATTAATGTAAAAGTTTGTGGGTTTAGATGTTTGGATGTTTGTTCCTCAATCACGAAAAAGCTACTGAACGGATTTGGTTGGAATTTGGCTCACAAATAGAAGAAAGCCTAGGTTAAAACACAGAATACTTTTTATCCCGATATTCTCACGGGAACGGGAACCGCGCGGGTGAAACCGCGGGTGGCCGCTAGTTTCCAATATTTCAAATATGAATTCTCGAGACTTCATATGTTATACGTACCTATATCAGATTGATTGTCATCATAGTAGTCAGCAGCTTTTGAAGCCAATCGGGCGTTTCTCGGCGACTGAACTTCGTTTTCTGCGGGGAATGGTGGTAAGTATGTGGCTGGCGGGTTGGTGCTGCTGGGAGCGAAGGGTTGGGGACATTTCGGGTCCCGTGAACCGGGGTAACAGGAGCTAGGAGTAGGAATTGGCCGTTGGGTAGTTGGTTTAGGGCAACGAGGATCGGTGGAACCTGGGTAGCATCTGGGAGGTGCTTCGGTAGTAGGTTTGGGGCATCTAGGATCAGTTGATCCGGGGTAACATCTAAGAGGCGCTTCGGTAGTAGGTCTGGGACATCTAGGGTCATCCGATCCGGGGTAACACCTGAGTGGCGCTTCTGTGGTTGGTTTCGGACAACGAGGATCGGTGGAACCTGGGTAGCATCTGGGAGGAGCTTCAGTTGTAGGTTTGGGGCATCTAGGATCAGTTGATCCAGGGTAACATCTAAGAGGCGCTTCGGTAGTAGGTCTGGGACATCTAGGGTCATTCGATCCAGGGTAACACCTGAGTGGCGCTTCTGTGGTTGGTTTCGGACAACGAGGATCGGTGGAACCTGGGTAGCATCTGGGAGGAGCTTCAGTAGTAGGTTTGGGGCATCTAGGATCAGTTGATCCAGGGTAACATCTAAGAGGCGCTTCGGTAGTAGGTCTGGGACATCTAGGGTCATTCGATCCGGGGTAACACCTGAGTGGCGCTTCTGTGGTTGGTTTCGGACAACGAGGGTCGGTTGAACCGGGGTAACACCTGAGTGGCGCTTCGGTAGTAGGTTTGGGACATCGAGGGTCTGTCGATCCTGGGTAGCACCTTAGAGGTGCTTCGGTAGTAGGTCTGGGGCATCTAGGATCATTTGATCCGGGGTAACACCTGAGTGGCGCTTCAGTAGTTGGTTTGGGGCAACGAGGGTCGTTGCTGCCAGGATAACATTTGGGTCCCGCAGTTGTGGGTGGAAGATAAGTAGGTGGTGTCAATGTCGTTGGTCGAGATGGTTGAGGGCACCTAGGATCCGGAGATCCTGGATAGCAAACTGGTTTTGGAGAGGTCGGTTTGGGGCAACGAGGGTCAGTGCTGCCTGGATAGCAGTTTGGTGGAGCTGGAGTAGTTGGTCTGGGGCAGCGTGGGTCATTATTGCCGGGATAACAGTTGGGAGGTGTGGGAGTAGTTGGTTTCGGGCATCGTGGATCGTTGCTACCTGGGTAGCATTTAGGTTGAGCAGGAGTTGTCGGTCTGGGGCACCGAGGATCATTGTTGCCAGGGTAGCAATTGGGAGGTGCTGGTGTTGTTGGTCTAGGGCATCGAGGATCGGTACTTCCAGGATAACAATTAGGAGGGGCAGGAGTTGTCGGCCTCGGGCAGCGAGGGTCATTACTTCCTGGATAGCATTTTGGAGGTGTAGGTGTTGTTGGTCTAGGGCATCGAGGATCGGTGCTTCCAGGATAACAGTTAGGAGGGGCAGGGGTTGTTGGTTTGGGACACCGAGCATCATTGCTACCAGGGTAGCAGTTGGGAGGTGCGGGAGTGGTTGGTTTAGGACAACGAGAATCTGTACTACCTGGGTAGCATTTTGGAGGAGCTGGTGTTGTAGGTCTCGGACAGCGAGGATCATTGTTTCCAGGGTAACAATTTGGTGGTGCAGGAGTAGTTGGTTTTGGGCACCTTGGATCTGTACTTCCCGGGTAACACCTAGGTGGTTCAGGAGTAGTTGGTTTTGGACAACGCGGATCATTGCTACCAGGATAGCATTTGGGTCCTGCAGTTGTAGGTGGTAAATATGTAGGTGGTGTTAAGGTCGTTGGGCGAGATGGTTGAGGACAGCTTGGGTCAGGAGATCCTGGGTAACAGACTGGTTTAGGGCTTGTTGGCCGTGGACAGCGTGGATCCGTACTTCCTGGATAACAGTTTGGAGAAGCGGGTGTCGTTGGCTTCGGGCATCTTGGATCAGTGCTGCCTGGGTAACATCTAGGTGGAGCTGGTGTAGTTGGTTTGGGGCAACGTGAGTCATTGCTGCCTGGGTAGCATTTAGGTAGAGCAGGAGTTGTCGGCCTCGGGCAGCGAGGGTCATTACTTCCTGGATAGCAGTTTGGTGGTGTAGGTGTTGTTGGTTTGGGGCAACGAGGGTCTGTGCTGCCTGGATAGCAGTTAGGAGGGGCAGGAGTTGTTGGTCTAGGGCACCGAGGATCATTGTTACCAGGGTAGCAGTTAGGAGGTGCAGGTGTTGTTGGTTTAGGACAACGAGGATCTGAACTGCCTGGATAGCATTTTGGAGGTGCTGGAGTTGTTGGTCTAGGGCACCGAGGATCAGTGCTTCCAGCATAACAGTTAGGAGGGGCAGGGGTTGTTGGTTTGGGACACCGAGCATCATTGCTACCAGGATAGCAGTTGGGAGGTGCGGGAGTGGTTGGTTTAGGACAACGAGAATCTGTACTACCTGGGTAGCACTTTGGAGGAGCTGGTGTTGTGGGTCTCGGACAGCGAGGATCATTGTTTCCAGGGTAACAATTTAGTGGTGCAGGAGTTGTTGGTTTTGGGCACCTTGGATCTGTACTTCCTGGGTAACACCTAGGTGGTTCAGGAGTAGTTGGTTTTGGACAACGCGGATCATTGCTACCAGGATAGCATTTGGGTCCAGCAGTTGTAGGTGGTAAATATGTAGGTGGTGTTAAGGTCGTTGGGCGAGATGGTTGAGGACAGCTTGGGTCAGGAGATCCTGGGTAACAGACTGGTTTAGGGCTTGTTGGCCGTGGACAGCGTGGATCCGTACTTCCTGGATAACAGTTTGGAGAAGCGGGTGTCGTTGGCTTCGGGCATCTTGGATCAGTGCTGCCTGGGTAACATCTAGGTGGAGCTGGTGTAGTTGGTTTTGGGCAGCGTAGGTCATTGCTGCCTGGGTAGCAGTTTAGAGGAGCAGGAGTGGTTGGTTTCGGGCATCGGGCGTCATTGCTACCTGGGTAGCATTTGGGTTGAGCAGGAGTTGTCGGCCTTGGGCAACGAGGGTCATTACTTCCTGGATAACAGTTTAGTGGTGCCGGCGTTGTTGGTTTAGGGCATCGAGGGTCTGTGCTGCCTGGATAGCAGTTTGGAGGTGCTGGTGTAGTTGGTCTCGGGCACCGAGGATCATTACTTCCAGGATAGCAGTTAGGTGGTGCGGGAGTTGTTGGTCTTGGGCAACGGGGGTCATTACTTCCTGGATAGCAGTTTGGTGGTGCAGGAGTTGTTGGTTTAGGACAACGAGGATCGGAACTACCTGGGTAGCACTTGGGAGGAGCAGGTGTTGTGGGTCTCGGACAACGAGGATCATTGTTTCCAGTGTAACAATTTGGTGGTGCAGGAGTAGTTGGCTTTGGGCACCGTGGATCTGTACTTCCCGGGTAACACCTAGGTGGTTCCGGAGTAGTTGGTTTTGGACAACGCGGATCATTGCTACCAGGATAGCAGTTGGGTCCGGCAGTTGTAGGTGGTAAATACGTTGGTGGTGTTAATGTCGTTGGTCGAGATGGTTGAGGACAGCTTGGATCAGGAGATCCCGAGTAACACACTGGCTTAGGGCTAGTAGGTCGCGGACAACGCGGGTCTGTGCTTCCACGATAACAGTTGGGCGGAGCGGGTGTCGTTGGCTTGGGGCAGCGTGGGTCACTATTTCCTGGATAGCAATTGGGTGGCGCAGGAGTTGTTGGTTTCGGGCATCGAGGATCTGAACTGCCTGGGTAACATTTGGGTGCAGCAGGTGTAGTTGGTCTTGGACAACGAGGGTCTGTGCTGCCTGGATAGCAGTTAGGAGGGGCAGGAGTTGTTGGTCTGGGGCACCGAGGATCATTGTTGCCAGGGTAACAGTTAGGCGGAGCAGGAGTGGTTGCTTTCGGGCACCGGGGATCTGTGCTGCCTGGATAACATTTTGGAGCAGACGGTGTGGTTGGTTTAGGACAACGTGGATCGGTGCTGCCTGGGTAGCATCTAAGTTGAGCTTGCGTTGTAGGCTTAGGGCACCTAGGGTCATTACTTCCTGGGTAGCAATTAGGAGGTGCAGGTGTAGTTGGCTTGGGGCAGCGTGGATCAGTGCTTCCTGGGTAGCAATTGGGAGGCGCTGGAGTAGTTGGTTTGGGGCAGCGTCGGTCATTACTTCCTGGATAGCAATTGGGAGGCGCAGGAGTTGTTGGTCTTGGACAACGTACATCATTGCTGCCGGGGTAGCATTTTGGTTGTTCAGGAGTCGTTGGTCTTGGACAACGAGGATCATTGCTGCCAGGATAGCAGTTTGGTCCAGCAGTGGTAGGTGGTAGATATGTCGGTGGAGTCAAAGTCGTTGGTCGTGATGGCTGAGGACAACTGAGATCAGGTGATCCAGGATAACACACAGGTTTTGGACTTGTAGGACGGGGACAACGGGGATCTGTACTTCCGGGATAACAGTTTGGTGGAGCAGGTGTCGTTGGTTTAGGACATCTGGCATCTGTACTTCCTGGATAGCATTTAGGAGCGGCCGGCGTGGTTGGCTTTGGGCAACGAGGGTCATTGCTGCCTGGATAACAATTAGGAGGGGCAGGCGTAGTTGGTTTGGGGCAACGAGGATCAGTGCTGCCAGGGTAGCAGTTAGGAGGCGCGGGTGTTGTTGGTTTTGGGCATCGTGGATCTGTGCTACCTGGGTAACAGTTGGGAGGTGCGGGCGTTGTTGGTCTTGGACAACGAGGATCGTTGTTGCCAGGATAGCAGTTAGGAGGCGCAGGAGTTGTTGGTCTCGGGCATCGGGGATCTGTACTGCCTGGGTAGCATTTAGGTGCAGCAGGTGTAGTTGGTTTCGGACAACGAGGATCTGTACTTCCAGGGTAACAGTTGGGAGGAGCGGGAGTCGTTGGTTTTGGGCATCGAGGGTCAGTGCTGCCTGGGTAGCAGTTAGGGGGAGCTGGAGTGGTTGGTCTTGGACAGCGTGCATCATTGCTGCCGGGGAAGCATTTTGGTTGTTCAGGAGTCGTTGGTCTTGGACAACGACGATCGTTACTTCCAGGATAGCAGTTTGGTCCAGCAGTGGTAGGTGGTAGATATGTTGGTGGGGTCAAAGTAGTTGGTCGTGATGGCTGAGGACAACTGGGATCTGGTGATCCAGGATAACACACTGGCTTAGGGCTTGTAGGCCGGGGACAACGGCGATCTGTACTTCCAGGATAACAGTTTGGTGGAGCAGGTGTCGTTGGTTTAGGGCATCTGGCATCTGTACTTCCTGGATAGCATTTAGGAGGGGCCGGCGTGGTTGGCTTGGGGCAACGAGAGTCATTGCTGCCTGGATAGCAGTTAGGAGGCGCGGGTGTTATTGGTTTTGGACATCGTGGATCTGTGCTGCCTGGGTAGCAGTTAGGAGGTGCAGGAGTTGTTGGTCTCGGGCATCGGGGATCTGTGCTGCCTGGGTAGCATTTAGGTGGTGCGGGCGTTGTTGGTCTTGGACAACGAGGATCGTTGTTGCCAGGATAGCAGTTAGGAGGCGCAGGAGTTGTTGGTCTCGGGCATCGGGGATCTGTACTCCCTGCGTAGCATTTAGGTGCAGCAGGCGTGGTTGGTTTCGGACAACGAGGATCTGTACTTCCAGGATAACAGTTGGGAGGAGCGGGAGTCGTTGGTTTTGGGCATCGTGGATCTGTGCTGCCTGGGTAACAGTTGGGAGGTGCAGGAGTTGTTGGTCTCGGGCATCGGGGATCGGTGCTGCCTGGGTAGCAATTAGGTGGTGCGGGCGTTGTTGGTCTTGGACAACGAGGATCGTTGTTGCCAGGATAGCAGTTAGGAGGCGCAGGAGTAGTTGGTCTCGGGCATCGGGGATCTGTACTACCTGCGTAGCATTTAGGTGCTGCAGGCGTAGTTGGTTTGGGGCAACGAGGGTCAGTGCTGCCTGGGTAGCAGTTAGGAGGCGCGGGTGTTGTTGGTTTCGGACAACGAGGATCAGTACTTCCAGGGTAACAGTTGGGAGGAGCAGGAGTCGTTGGTTTTGGGCATCGTGGGTCAGTGCTCCCTGGGTAGCAATTAGGTGGTGCAGGAGTTGTTGGCTTTGGACAACGAGGATCGTTGCTGCCAGGATAGCAGTTAGGAGGAGCTTTAGTCGTTGGTTTTGGACAACGTGCATCATTACTGCCGGGGTAGCAGTTTGGTCCAGCAGTGGTAGGTGGTAGATATGTAGGTGGGGTCAAAGTTGTCGGTCGGGATGGTTGAGGACAACTGGGATCTGGTGATCCAGGATAACACACTGGTTTAGGGCTTGTAGGCCGGGGACAACGGGGATCTGTACTTCCAGGATAACAGTTTGGTGGAGCCGGTGTTGTTGGTTTAGGGCATTTGAGATCTGTGCTACCTGGGTAGCATTTTGGTGGAGCTGGAGTAGTAGGTTTAGGACATCTAGGGTCTGTACTTCCTGGATAGCATTTGGAAGGGGCCGGCGTGGTTGGCTTGGGGCAACGAGGGTCATTGCTGCCTGGATAGCAGTTAGGAGGCGCGGGTGTTGTTGGTTTTGGGCATCGTGGATCTGTGCTGCCTGGGTAGCAGTTGGGGGGTGCAGGAGTTGTTGGTCTCGGGCATCGGGGATCTGTGCTGCCTGGGTAGCAATTAGGGGCAGCCGGCGTAGTTGGCCTTGGACAGCGAGGATCATTGTTACCAGGATAACAATTAGGAGGGGCAGGCGTGGTTGGTTTGGGACAACGAGAATCAGTGCTGCCTGGGTAGCAGTTAGGACCAGCAGGTGTAGTAGGTCTAGGACATCTAGGATCTGAGCTGCCTGGGTAACAGTTTGGGGGTGCAGGAGTAGTTGGTTTCGGGCATCGGGGATCAGTGCTGCCTGGGTAGCACTTCGGTTGTTCAGGAGTTGTCGGTCTTGGGCAACGAGAGTCGTTGCTGCCTGGGTAGCATTTCGGCCCGGCTGTGGTGGGTGGTAAGTATGTTGGTGGTGTCAAAGTTGTTGGTCGAGATGGTTGCGGACAGCTTGGATCAGGCGATCCTGGATAGCACACTGGCTTAGGACTTGTTGGTCGTGGGCAACGAGGATCAGTGCTTCCGGGATAGCAACTTGGAGGGGCAGGCGTAGTTGGTTTTGGGCAGCGAGAGTCAGTGCTGCCTGGGTAACATTTAGGCGCAGCTGGTGTCGTTGGCTTTGGACACCGAGGGTCAGTGCTACCTTGGTAGCAGTTAGGAGGGGCAGGCGTAGTTGGTTTCGGGCATCGAGGATCTGTACTGCCTGGATAGCATTTAGGGCCAGCAGGTGTAGTTGGTTTGGGGCACCGAGGATCAGAGCTTCCTGGGTAACAGATTGGAGCAGCTGGTGTGGTCGGTTTAGGACATCTGGGGTCCGTGCTTCCTGGGTAACAGTTCGGAGGAGCTGGTGTCGTTGGTTGAGGACATCTACGGTCAGTGCTGCCTGGGTAGCAGTTCGGCTGGGACGGTGTGGTTGGTCTCGGGCATCTGGAATCCGTGCTACCTGGGTAACATTTGATTTCAGTGGTTGACGGTGGTAGGTAAGTTGGCGGTGTCCCTGTTGTTGGTCTCGTAGGCTGAGGGCATGCTGGGTCGGTAGATCCTGGGTAGCAAGCTGGTTTTGGGCTTGACGGTTTAGGACATCTTGGGTCAGTGCTTCCTGGGTAACAATTTGGACCAGAAGGCGCAGTTGGCTTAGGACATCTGGGATCTGTGCTTCCCTGATAACAGTTTGGTGCAGATGGCGTCGTTGGTCTGGGACACTTTGGATCAGTGCTTCCGGGGTAGCAATTTGGAGCAGCTGGTGTCGTTGGTCTAGGACACCTTGGATCGGTGCTGCCTGGGTAACAGTTTGGACCTGAAGGTGTTGTGGGTTTAGGACACCTGGGATCGGTGCTACCTGGGTAACAGTTTGGTGCAGATGGCGTCGTTGGTCTGGGACACCTTGGGTCAGTGCTTCCAGGGTAGCAATTAGGACCAGCAGGTGTAGTAGGTCTAGGGCATCTAGGATCTGTGCTTCCGGGGTAGCAATTTGGAGGAGCTGGTGTCGTTGGTCTAGGACATCTTGGGTCAGTGCTGCCTGGGTAACAGTTAGGACCAGAAGGCGTTGCTGGCTTAGGACACCTGGGATCTGTGCTACCTGGGTAACAGTTTGGACCAGAAGGTGTAGTCGGTTTTGGACATCTGGGGTCCGTATTTCCTGGGTAACAGTTTGGACCAGGTGATGAAGGTGGTTCAACTCTTGGACATCTTGGATCATTTGACCCAGGGTAGCACTTTATCTGTGGTACTGTAGTTGGACGGCAACGAGGATCATTAGAGCCAGGGTAGCAAGATTGTGGTCGTATGGTTGTTGATATCTCTTGAGTTATTCCTTGGCAATTGGCATCACAGTTGTTGGTGCAAAGCTGGAAGTTAAAAAATGGTTTAATTTTTGAAGAAAAGTTTTTTTTATGCATGAACTACACTCGACGTAAGAAAAATCGCACCTCTTCGAAAGTAAGTTAAGACTTGGCCACGTGCTATTGCTAGCTAACATTTTATTGTGTAAATGTTGATATCTATTGAAAGTATGTACATTTAATGAGCTTTTAATTAATAATTGTTTGATTTAATTAACATAACAGTTACCATAATTAAACGCTTAAAGCGTTATTGCTTGCGCCGCCATAAAAGGGAAATAAAAGGGGTCAATTCAGGAAATGCGGGTAAATTCGCTATCGAGATGATGGAGAAAACACACTTCAGCAGTTCAATTAAAGAAAGCAATACCCAAGATACTCGTAGATACTATTGCCCATGAAGTTGCTCAAATATGAAAAAAATTAGGCAATGTAATGTTGCTCGTAAACCGAATCTCATAATTGATTCCGTTTGACGAGTATTTCAACGGTTTCTAGAGACTGTTGGTTATGTTTAATGTTATGGTTATCATTAAATTAGATAGGATTAAATTTTTTCTGGATTAAACTTATTAAACTTTAAATAAATTTCTGAAAAGGTGCGATTTTTCTGACGCCGAGACGCATTATTTTAATGACTTACTTCAACGTTACAAGTAAGATAGACTTGGTCGGTTTCTGGGAAGCGGAATGCGCTGACTTTGCTATAAGCGATCAAGGTGGCGCCGCTTTTGCCAGTATTGGTAGTCTTCTGCCATAAATCAATTAGCTTCTTTTTTCTGAAAGTATATCACATATTATGAAAAAAATAAAATTAAGTTCTTGCTCCAAACGAGGGGTCACTTCCAAACGCAAGGATGATGGTATCGATTAAACGTCAAAACGATACAATGGAAACCACGAAAACCCTTTTCAATACACCAAAATAACAGATTTTTAACGTTCATTCGATCTCGTTCATTCCTGTCGAGAGGGGGGGGGGGGGGGGGGGGCTGTGTCCAAACTATTATGATTAAAGTGGCAAATAGAAAATCCAATTTCACAAGTCAAAATACAATGATTAAACAGGCAATCGTCAATTTAATCCAAAAATCCAATCAGAATCAGTAATCTACTAGGCATACGCGCGAGCCCAGTACGGATTGGTGGGTGTTAACGACTGCAACGGCTTAACGTGCTTTCCGAAGCACGGAAGAGCTCAAGATAATAAATTTTTGATCACCCATCCCATGACCGACCCTTGCAAAAGTTGCCTTACCTCTGCAATCGCAGGGCCAGGCGCTAAATCAATACGCCCCTGAGCTCCTTTAGTAGATTATTGCATGACAAAAATTTCCATTTGCACTAATAGGCAGCCATACAATGAAGTTCATAAAAAAAGAGTAACTTACTTGGGGCATCCTTCTTTGTCAGTCAATTGTATTCTATTTGTCTGGGGACCATCATAGTTGTCATTATCATAAGCCCAGCAGTCGTGGATTTTCAAGCTGAACTGATTCCGCACATCCTTCAGGTATACTAATATAGTGAGGTACTCGCCAATCTTAATGGATTCCTTCAAAGGAGTTGTCTGAAAAACAAAAAATGGTTCTATTTATACTTTATAACCAATTGTGGGTGTCGTGCGGCTGATATGATGATGAAGATGTGAAAACCAGAGATTGTGATGATCATCTCTAATTTTCTTTTAGTTTAGTTTTATTGTGACTAGGTAGTCTAAAATAATCCTTTATTTGAATAATTGTCATAATCTGAACAGCTAAATTTTTTTTTTACTATTGACGGGATCGAGTCAAAATCAGTAAGATCAGGGGGGTAACTTACATCGCTGCTTTTGTAAGAACCAATGTGACAACTATCTTAACTAAAGCAGCAATGCAACCACGCTTTCAATCGATTTCAATCGAGAATTGTTAGCAACAGCTTTACGTAATCAAGGTACGTATCAAAATCGATCCCGTCAAGAGTAAGCTATTATTACCTTTCGATCAAGAATACTCTAGATGTCTGGTCAGAGTCCCAAAAATGGCAACTTGGAATAACAGCCCACTTTTAAACTGGATTGTTATTTTTGCAAAGTATTTTCTTCTTTGTTTTTTCTTTTGAATTTGGAAGTAATATGAAGTGTACTCAGATGAAAATATTCATGTGAGGATTCGAATTTCAAAATTTCGAATCACTTTTTGTTTTTTCAGTCGGTGCTAGATAATGTGTTATCTAGGATATTTATGATCGAAGCCTTTGGCTATAGCAAACTAAAGCCAGGATTTCAATTCCGATACCGATGTAGTACGTCGACTAATGTTAGTTGATTGTGTCAAAAGCAGGATAATAATTTTTTAGTGTCACTTTCCGTTGTTAATCGCTGCTCAAACTTACATTGGGGAAGACTCCTCTCTGTATATCCATCCAACACTCGACTCCTCCAGCGGGGCCTTGAACTGCGACGACATCCAGCATATCCACCATGAATGGCTTCAACTTGAGGGTGTGAGTGTCATCCCTGGAGCCAGTACCGGCTGACAGTTCTAGAGAAGTGCTGGCACATGAGACCTGAAAAAAATAGATTTAATTTAAGAACTAAGACGGTTGAAGCAGAAAATAATAATAATTAAGTACTTTATTTCAGACAAAAGGTAGTCCATAGTGTTAGTAACAATCGGACATAATAATACATAAACTTTTTATAGACTTTACTTTTTGGATTATCTTGACTACCACAGCAAAAAAAAGTAAAAAAACCTTGGACATCTGAAAATCACAAGAAAGCCTATTTTACAGCATTGATTCATTATTATCGTCAATTTACCTGATTTGGGCTAAAGAAGCCCACATTTTTGATTGAAACTGGGTTCTTCGGCAACCTTCGGGTTCGGTGAAGAAATTTCGTCAAGCTGTAGCTGATGTTGTATAAATAATTGGTAAAGAGCATTATAAGGCTTACCTTTACATCAACATAACATAGAATGTCATGCATGTCCCTAATCACAACTTGATTATTTGCGTTCTCTAAACACTAATGTGCCAGAGATGGCGTAATGAAAATGTAATTCTTGACCTTCTGGTCAATAAACAATATGAATATAACCGCAAACAAGTCCCCCATAGCTTTGACCTACTTCACAATACACATGACGTGACAATACCATGAATTAGATAATGGAAGGACTAACTACCAAGCGTTTGCTTAAAATTGTATCTTTACTTACGTGACTGCATGGAAAGCAAAAGAAAAAACAAAATGTATTAACAATCTAAAATTGTGTCATAAACCTAACCAATTCAAAATGCATCTTTCCAGTTTTTAGTCATAAATGTTACTAACCTTCCTTGCGAAGTCCAGGGGTCCTTGAACGAAGTCATCAGCTTGGAACACAAGCACATTGTCTATGGTCCCGCAGGCATGGCAGAGAGGGCGGGATCCACAGCCTTTCAGGGGTACCCGGAAAGAGTACCGGGATTGACTGCCTCCAAGGGTAACATATCTGGAAGAAAAATGCACAACCCTTTAGTTTATAGCATAGTTAACTGTGTGAATTTTAAAAGTAAAGTTGGTTACTTTGACAATAGAAGATAAACTGGGAAAAGTTTTGAATATTCTGCTATGTTGGCTGTCGCTTGCGTGAATTTAGTAGTTCGATTCTAAGTACGCGTTGTGCTGTTTCTGTTTACTGTTTGTGCTGTTAGGAACGCTCAAAATATTTACTCTAGGGTCAAAGTCATACCATTTTTACCTTCGAGAAGCAATGGCAGACAACTTGCCAAATCTGGGGATCTTTAAGATTTTAAGAATCTATGTTAAGTCAAACAAGAAGTAAGAGGCAACTACAATACTAATTGGTACTTCACAGGCCAATAGAGCATTCATACCATTTGCTTGTTCCTGTGGCAGTTTATCATTATTATTTTTTATCATGGCGTATTTTAATTTTCCTCATTGGTAGATCTATCTATCTAGACTAAATCGATACTTACTTGCAACTTGGATCGTTCAAGAACCCTTTACTGTAGATGATTCCATCAAACACATCAGGGAAATCAACAGTGACGTCAATGTAATCAGCTGAGCACTGCACATCAATATCAGGCGAGAGCGGAGAGTCAGCAGCTCTGGAGCCCCTCATGAAGGTGACGCCAGCATCTTCGCCGCTCGCTTCGTAGAAGATTGAGAGGTCATTGTTTCCGGAGAGCTGGAGGTTCAGCTCTGCAGCTGTGAGGGTGTCGACGCCATCTGAAACAGCTGTAGCTAGCGACAGCTACAGTCAAGCAGTACTCCTATTAATTTGTAACCAATAGATTTTTTTTTAAAATAAAATCTGTTTGAAAGTAAAAGCTGCATGGGCTTGGGAGTTGGGACTACATTTAAATTCAACCGCCTCTTTGGTCTAGTGGATTAGACCCGTGTAAGGCGCAGGGATTTCAGGTTCGATTCCCAGGAGGGGGGTACATTTGTACTCGGTTTGGTTGGTGGTAACAACAATTAAAAAAAAATGTGTTCCGGCAGTTAGAGGTAAGGTAAGATAGCCAGTTCCTCGGTGATGAGGATTCCGGGTGTAGTGTGCTTCAATCTTCGGTCTTATCGTCACTTAACATCAGGTGAGGTGAAGGCCAAGCACTATCGCGTTAAGCATGAAAAAAAAGTTATTGTAAATAGCGAAAAACAGGTAACCATTTACCAGTCTCATGTACGCAAAAATATGTTATTTTTAACTAACAAGTAGGTTCATCTATACAGGGTAATTTTGCGACCCCTTTACAAAATCAAATAATAGTTCAAGGAAGTAATAAAAAAAAATTTGGTGAGATAATTATAAATTATTTCTTTTTAAATTCACAGTTTTCAACCACTTTTTATATCCTAAAAATCTAGGCGCGCACGCTCACCGTCACGAACGGGACGCGAGCGGGGGAAGGCGAGTGGCGGGAGGGGGGCTCGCGCGGGTTGACCGTTCGACGCGCAAACGGTGACAACAATTTCAATTTGTGTAGGGAAAAGTTTTGGGTAAAAATGTAAATTTGTTTTTTTGTTTTTCTTCATAAATTGATTGTACTGCTGTTATAGAATGACCTGACAAAGTTTGAAAAGGGGTCCAAAAATTACCCTGTATTATTATAGATATCGCATTTTAGATTGGCATCATGCGATTATTACAGAAGTTGGTTAAACTACGCATAAATGAAGATGAATGAATTTGCTTATAAGAAAAACTCAGGTGTGAATCAACCGTGCAACTGCAAAGGTATGTTTTATTTAATATTTTATTCTTTATGATTAAGTACTATGAAAGTTTTAACGAAAATATTTCCACATGTGATTTACCAAGAACATCGATTAAATTAAGGTCATGAGATTGAGATTCCATATGAGAAGCAAAGACATATCAATTATTACAAATTGAGTAACACACATTTATCACGATTATCGGTGCAACGTTGTAATTAAAATGATAACTATAATTTATTGTTCTGCGTGTAGACAATGAATTTTTTTCCTATCTCACGCACATTCACGTAACATACCTCTGTGAATAATGGAACTTAGTCTATATTGTTCGAAAACAATATTTTTGTTTTAAAATTAGCTTTTAGTATGTTACAATATAATTATACCATGACGACTCTTTCAGTTTTAAGTTTTAAAGTATCATACATATTGCTTTTGTGTTATGACCATATTAATGGGAATGATTCTCGTAAAACCGATTAATTATTGTTTTGCTACACTATTGGTGGTGTTATTACTACGCTTAAAATGTCGAATATAAGTAATTCAAACATTACTATGAGGTCTCACAGTGCACGCGGACGCAGTGTCCAAACTACCACGTAATCGTAAAACAAATGAACGCAGTGCGTTCGGATAGGCAAGGGTAGTTTGAGTATTGATCTTAAACATGAGTGTAACCGTCGTAGCAAATGTCATTTTCACTTATTCACATGAGAGTTTATTCTCATTAGATGTTTTATGCCCAGCAGTGGGATAAAAATAGCCTATGTCCATCCCGAAGGTTCTATCTATATCCGTTCCAAATTTCGTCAAATTCGATCTAGCGGTCTAGCGGGCATGAAACCATAACAGACGAACAGGCAGAGATTTTCGCATTTATAATATTAAGTATGGATTATATCAATGAATAACCTGACCCAGACATTCAAATCAAACATTCGTAGGTATATCTTTTACGTAATTTTCGTAAGTCGTAATATATAATTGGGCAATTTCGCTATTTCCACCTAAACATATTATAATGGTTATTACAACATTTATGGACGCGTTCAATATAAGCTTCAACTTTGACCTGATGATTGGGTCCTATGATGAAACAGTTTAAAACTTATGGCACTGTTATTTAGTCATTAAGTTAAAAAAATGTTGCCGCTGAATGAACTGCAGGTTACAAGGTGAAGAAAGGGAGATTGCCCAAAAATGGTATTAAATAACGATACTTCGTGTTATTTACGTGGAGATACCTCAAATGTACCTTTATGCAAAGGCATCAAAATCGGACCCGGCAGTTTTGAGAAAAACAGTATTTTAGAATACTTATTATTGGTAGATAAATTTTTCGTGTGAGAGACAATTTAAACTGGTGTTTTTGATGGGTTAATATAATAGCTTGTTATTGTATTTTTCTATAGTTAATAATCACATCAGCTTTTTTAAACGGTTTTTGTGGTCTTATTGACTTTCTTAATAATCACAAAGAAAGGCATACTTAAGTCAAAGTTCAGCCGTTTCTGCGTGATTGAGTATAACCATCAGCCAATGCCAAATTTTAATGTCTGTAGATAAGGATAATGGGCCATAACTCACCACGCGGGCCCAATGCGGATTGGTGGGTGTTAACGACTGCAAATGCACCTGGGACCAACAGCTTAACGTGCCTTCTGAAGCACAGAGGAGCTCGAGATAAAAAGTTTTTGGTCACCCATCTCATGACCGAACCTTACGGAAGTAGTTAACCTCCGCAATGGCTGGGCCAGGCACTAAACCACTGAGAACCATCCATCGAGACCACTGAAACCATCGAACTCTCTGTGATTGAGGATTAAACATCAAACCTTTCACATTTTTAACATTCGTAGGATGACATCACATCATCAGCCATTTGAAATGTTCCCACTGGTGGGGTAGGTACAAGCTTTTTTTAAGGGTGGATAAGTAGGATGGACCACCAACCACAACAAGCAGGGACCAATGGTTTTATAAGCATTCCGAAGCACGGAGGAACTCAATATATTTTTAGGCACCCTTTTATTTACCGCCCCTTGCGAAAGTTGCGTGACAGCCGCAATCGTTGAGCACACGCCGTAACCCTCTAAGGTACCGACATTATTTATTAGAAATCCAATTATATTTTTTTTATAATTTACCTGTACGAGTGCGATCAGTGCCGCTATGCGCATGACAGCCTCTTCATGGGGCCTGTAACAAATACAATAAAATGAATAAATAAAATAATATTTACAATTATTATTAAACAAAAACCAATACACATGGCAAATCATGCGCGTCGCGTAAACTTTATACAATGTGTTACAAAATAATCGCTAATACCGAATTTGGTAGATAGGGACCATCAAACTGAACAACTTTTACCACGGGACTTACTCTGAAATCGCGAAAAAAAAAATCAGCTGTTTCGTACAAAAATTAATAACCTAACGAAAATATCAAAATGTACGTAACTGCTGATTTTTTTTCGCGATTTCAGAGTTGGTCCCATAATAAAAGTTGTTCAGTTTGATGCTCCCTATCTATCTACCATATTCCGCATTAGGGGTTATTTTGTAATACGTTATCTAAAGGTAAGTTAGGTAAAATACTTTTGTTGTTGTCAAAATAATAGTCCGTAAGTGTAAGTGTTTTATTTCTAAAATAAATTAATAATATATAACACAAAAAGTGTAATTTTTGTTAAATCTAATTTAATTTAAGATTTATAAAAAGAAAAAGACAGTTCTGTCTCGGTACAAGGTCTTTTAACTAACGTTGTCGTGTCGGATTTGCGAAAACATTATAAGCAAACATACTTTCAATTGCAAAAATGTCGCTAAGTTCACGCAAGGCCTTATATTTTATCACTTTTAACTTTTCAGCCCATTTAATGTTTATTTAGTCGATGCTAAAAGAGAACGTAAGTAAGTACTTCTTTTCATCATTCGTTTTTACGTAAGCGAAAGGTTTTCTGCTGAAGAACTGAGGGCCTAGACAGGTGGAAACGACGTTTATTTCAAAGAATCCTTGAGTTGAATTCCAGGAAACGTAGATCCGAGAATTAACTTTAGCTAGGGAGGGAGCCAGCATAGGCAAAATTCTCTGACATATCATCATCATCATATCAGCCGCACGACACCCACTGCTCGGTATAGGCCTCCCCCAAGGATCTCCACGATGATCGGTCCTGCGCTGCCCGCATCCAGCGGCGCACTGCAACCGCGCACCAGGGGCCCTATTTGAATCGCTCGTATGACATTGTGTTGTCGCATGCGACTTAAGTCACACTCGTCTTCCAAGTCGCATGACGCCAATTTTCCGTATTTTTGAATCATTCGTTTCCATGCTGCCAACATAATACGAAATGTTGGATTTTATCCGTTCCATAGAGAATTTAGAGAAAACTGGTAACTACCACAACGAAAACGGAACGTAATATCCATGTTTCTATTTAATTGGCTGTTAAACAAAAATCTTTGCTTTTAAGTAGATAAGAATATCGCTCGCCGTGCCGTATCGCTCGACTGTAAACGAGTGGGTAGGGGCACTCGTTGCGATCGAACGATTCAAAAATATGGAAAGTCAAATGTCGAACGAAAATCAGTAGAAACGAGCGCTCGACGCCACGTCGAGCGATTCAAAAATAGGGCCCCAGATCGTCGGGGGCCTACCCACGGAGCGTCGTCCGGTGCGCGGTTTGGTGTAGTGTGATAGTTATAAACCTTCCTCTTGAATCACTCTATCCATTAAAAAACCGCATCAAAATCCGTTGCGTAGTTTTAAAGAAATAGGCATACATAGGGGACAGATAGCGGGAAGCGACTTTGTTTTAAACTATGTAGTGATGTAATCGTTCTAGTTATGTTAAAATTATCGAAAGCTACTAATTCGTAAGACGATGGACCACCAATCGCATGGTTAACTTAATACTGTCGAGTAAATAAAAAGCTATTTTTCTCCCACCTGATGAAACCTCTACAAAAGTTGCTTAACTTCAAGCCGAGTAAAATTGATGTGAAACAGGCGTATATAACATGTAAATACTTAATTTCAAGAAACATAATATTTCAACATAGGTCATTCAATGATTAGATGTGCTCATATAATTCAAGGCACAACATATTTGAAACAAAACACGATAATTAAATATTAGTTACATCAACAAAAAATCCATAAATCGTGATGAATTATCAATAAAGTTATTTATAAAATATTGATATTTAAAAGACGAAGGACCGTATAATTATTTCTATATTTATATAAAAGATCCAGTCTACCTACCTATTTTTGGTACATAACTTTCGACATATTTTCACGATCACAACAAAGTGTAATTTTTCAAATTAATAATAAAGTTTAAGTAACTAAATACTCGTATTTTTCTACTTTAAGTACATTATAATAAGGTTATTAGGTAATGTTTGAACAGTTGCACCATTAACCGTTGAAATGTCAGTTCACTGGATCTTCGAATGAACCTGTGAAGGGTTTAAATCGTGAGGTCACATCACTAGAACCCAGTGTCTTCCGCGTCCGTTATTAAATTATCTAATTATTGATAAGGCGAAACAATATGACGAAAAAAAAAAATTTAATAAAAAAGGGTCTGCTGTCTTGACAGAGAGCACAAAAACAATAAAATAATGAGAACAAAATACAAATAGGTACAACGAAATAATACCGAATAGTTATAATCACAAGTCCAATGACTGTATAGTTTTTGAGTAGGTCAATACCTAACCTATCCGAAGACTATTAGAGGAACTACCCAAATGGCCATTCTACTAAAATTAATGCTAGTAGAATATAATGACAATGTATGCGGTTGACAAGAGCTAAGCGTTAGCTTTTGTCAATCCCATACATTGTAATTCTATAATAGCCGTTTGAGTAGGGGCACAGAATAACTAAGGGGGCACAAGACTTGAAGATTCGAATTTAAAGATCCTTGGCTTACCATTTTAGAGCCTCAAAAAAGTGTCTTATTTTTTTAACAATCAAACAGTATTAAGTAAAACCGTATTAGTAAAACCGTATTTCGGTATTAGTAAAACCGTATTTCCGTATTAGTAAAACCGTATTTCGCCAGATCCATCTATGATTTTGGGTTAAATGCTGTCTAGCTATAACCAATAAGTAATTTCTGTATACATTAAACAAATTAAAAAAAATCTGAAGACTAACATTTTGCTTGCAAATAACATCATTAATTTAAACATGTTATTACTATCCCATTGGTCTGACATCCATTTTTGGATATGTCGCATATAAGCATGGCGCAATTTAGGCTTCGCTTCGTCTGATCTTAATTGTGGACACATGACCCTTAGAATCGTGAGGTCAGTTCAGGTGAACTCTTGTGTTTCCGTGTCGGCAAAATGGTGCCATCACTTATGTCGAGATTAATTAATTAAGTGCATTGATATTCACTAAATACATTTACATAGAGAGACTTTGCAGGCGACTTTAGTCGCAAACTTAATTTCAATGAGGTGGCGATTTGATTTTATAAGCAATTGTCGATAAAAAGCGCTAATTGACTAAAGTTGCCTGCCAAGTCGACTTGTGTAAATACTACTTTAGTTTACACCTGGTTTATTCGAAAATTTGGCTTTGTAATAGTCAATACGTCAAGCGTCATAGCAAACTTATTGATTAAACTAGGTGTAAACTTAGAGCTGTTTAATAATAAAAAAGTCGCCTAATCAAATTCAGCAAATAAAACTTATTTATTAAAAACAAAAGTAATTGGATCATAAAAAAATGCAATACATTAAAAAACCGGCCAAGTACGAGTCAGACTCGCACACGAAGGGTTCCGTACCAAAAAATGAAAAAAAAAACACGTTTAAATATTTATTTTATTCTGTTTTTAGTAGTTGTTGTTATAGCAGCAACAAAAATACATCATCCTGGTGACAGACAGACAGACAGACAGACAGACGGACAGCTGATTCTTAGTAATAGGGTCCCGTTTTTACCCTTTGGGTACGGAACCCTAAAAAAGAAAATAAAAGAAAAAATAATCCTTACTAATATTATAAATGCGAAAGTCCGTCTGTTTGTTTGTTTGTTTGTTACGCCTTCACGTCCTAACTACTGAACCGATCATCGTGAAATTTTGCATACACGTTGTCAGGGGTACAAAAAAGGACATAGGGTACCTTTTATCCCGAAAAAAAGTATAATTCCCGAGGGATAACAAAAAACCTTTCCACGCAGACGAAGTCGCGGGCGGCCGCTAGTATACTATAAAAAAACATTCAAGCGTTTAGTCTTGTCTTGATCTTTCAGTATCCGGCCATAAATAATACTTGTACATTAAACAGCTACTTAACTTACCAAAAACATCAGAAAAACTATATCGATCAAAAATAATAATAGTGCCGAGGGCCTATTATTGAATAGCCATTTACAATATTTCAGAGTTTCAGGTTTTAAGTCTTGAAATAATAATAAGGCTGGCCCCAGACCTACCGGTTCCGTTTCTTTGCTTTGCTGTGCTACCTTGCTTGAAAGACCGCCGGCCAACCAGGGTAATTTTCAATCTATCGCATTTTGGGACTAGACCAAATTGGCAAGATAGCCATTAGCTTGGTTTTATCAAATATCATCGCCTGGATTGCGAAGTAGGAAGCTTTTAGGAGATATGCCACCCTGAACATGGACTCCGATCGTTAAAAATAACTCGATCGCTTATTTATACAAGATGTTTGGTAAAGCCTTATAAAACTGAATATGGTAGATAGGGACCATAATAAAACTAAACAACTTTTACTATGGGACCAAATATAAAATCGCGAAAAAAAATGAACTGTTTCATACATTTTGATAATTTCGTTATTAATTTTTGTATAAAACAGCAGTTTTTTTAAAACGAAAACTAAAACTTCTCATCGCACCCCAGACGACGATATTTGATATCACCAAACTAATGGCTATCTTGCCAATGTGGTCAGGTCAAAATATGCGATAGATTGAAAATGAGCCTCTTGGCCGGCGGTCCATGGTAGAACAGCAAAGCAAAGAAATGAAACCGGTAGGTCTGGGGCCAGCCTAAGGGCAACTTGACAGTCTGAAAACAACGAAACATGCGTTGTAAAGATTGTACCTATAAAACCATTTAAAAATAGTAGCCAGGGTATTGCATTACAAATCTATACATAATTACATCGGTTAAATTGGTGTCCATTTCTCGGAAACAATGTATTCCCAAGTTTTTATGAAATGTGTACATTTGAATGGACAATCATAGTAGAGTCTATTGTTCTTATAAATCGTTGGACATTGATAATGTTTTTACGTTTCCAATAATTAAAGTCAAGCACGAAAATGGTTATACTTAAGTACATTACTTAAAAGGTTATGACCGAGTAAGATTGCTAATGCGAAAACATTTGTCTTAGTCTTTTTCTTTACGTGTAAAGCGTTTGGAAAATAACCTCACTTCGGCACTTTTTCGATGTTTTTCGTTGTTTTTTCATCATTATCTTTAGCACAATTTATCTTTCTTGAAAAAAAAGTTATTGGAGTAACTGCACAGTACACTATAATAGTGTATTTTGATGTAGAATTCAATACGTTTCCGCTATTATTGACGCCAAAAATATGACCCGCGACAAGTGCTTCTGATGATATTCTGTTTTTTTACAATCATCTGTGAGGTTTATACGCAATTTAATACTTTTAGCTACTAGATGATCTCGTTAGCTTGTCGTATGTTTTTTTTTGTGGCTACAACTTTACGTTTTCTATATTTAAAAATATGGCCCGCACAAACCATGTTTTTCAATCATGGACCCTATCTATAAACCGTTCTCAAGTATCAACGTTGAGAGCGGTTTATAAATACAGGCCTAAGTTTCAGCCTACCTTTAGTAGTAGATAATAGTTAAATAATAAGCCTGAGAGTCCCTTTAAAACAGGTATAATAACTAACCACATATAAACAATAAGACCAATAAATAAATGGTAAAAGTCATGAAGTTACTAAAACTTACGAATTTTTTTTTTACGAAAACGGTATAAATTTGAATAGTAAAATGGTTATTTAGAACACGCGTTACGCTAACGATAGCTGTTGACGTACTAACTTAAAAATGTGGTCAAAAATTGTTTGCGTAGTATCGAACAATTAATACGATTAAGTATAATGGAATTTGTAAGCAATTAACCCTAATGATAGAAAGAAAAAAGAAAAATGATAGAAATTATTACCACGACTGCTTTTCCAACTGAGCTTAGTACGAGTATATCATTAAAGTTAAGCAGCGTTTTTCTGATTTACGCAAATTTTGAGTTATTTTATAATTACTGTATCAGCAAGTAGCTATCGATATTAGTTTGGCAATAAATCTCTACTCTTACCAAAAACTGTCCTTAATTTGTTTTACATACTTTATTATATGAATAAAAACATAAATATCAATACATGGCGAATCAGGATCACTTTGATTGACAAGATCTAATATGGGTAAAATCGTGCAAAGCTTGAACTTTATACCTCAAAAGTTGTGCAACGACCAAACCATGTGGGAAAAACGGAAAACCAAACTTCAAGGCACGTTTGGAGGTATAAAAAAACAGGATTTGAACCTGTGATCTTTGGAGGTAAGGAAGGACTACTGGGTCGCCTTGTCACATCACTAAACTAAATCACGATGATAATCGCGTAATTGCTAGTGTTGTAAATAGTCATTTCTGTAGCTGTAGCGCTTTCGCTGTATTTTGTTCCTGTCGTTCGCATGAAGGTGATTCACACAATTGATATTTCGTACGAACGTGAATCGTACTATCGATCTTTTGCACGAACGTGAATAGTACAGACGAACTGTGGTACGCCCAATAAATTTATACACACTCGTTGCAGTAGCGTACGCCTGTCGTCATAACCACACATTTAGTCATCACATCGTTCCGGTAGTTAGAAGTAAGATATCTACCCAGGGGGCTACTCAAATGGCCACTTTTCTATTCGTTCGCTAACTTAAAAATTTAAAATAAGCCATAAACTCCAAAGTTACGTGTCGTAAGCCTGTCAATTCCATACAATACAACAATGTCTGTTATTCACATAAACTTGCGACGTGTGACTTGATCGTTTCATTGCTTATTTTTAAGCTTTAAGTTAGCGAACGAATTTAAAAGTGGCCATTTGAGTAGGGGAGCAGGTCTTCAATTGACTGAGTATTCCGGAACACTGATAAGGTCGAAGTTAGGAGCTCTATCCGGATAAAGCTCCTAACTTCAACCTTGTCACTTAACATCAAGTGAGATGACGGTCAAGTTACAAATATTGCTTAAAAACTTATATCGTGCCTGGTAATTACTTGCAACTTCTTATCTGTTTACTGTTGTGTAATGGACATCAAGTTATTAAGAGATAAACTTGATAAATACCTGAGACATGTTTTAAAATATATGGTAATTAACTTAGTCTTGAGTAACTTAATTAATTGTAAAATTGCTGTCGGAACTGTTAACGAAGCTAAACTTAAAAGACTTTATCAACAGCATTCTAAGTAATTATTACATCTGTTAAGTATTTAATTGGTTTGCATGGTAGGATCAATTTGTTATCCGATTAACTTTGTAGAAGTAAGTATAATTTAAATCACTACACTTTGTTGAACAGATATTTTCCTTTAGGTTACATCAACAGAGATTTTAACTTGCCAATGGATAGATAAGTCATGGGGTGTATCACGCAAAGCTAATCGCAGATGGCGCCAGCGGCGACCTGGCCTCTTTCAATGGTTTCGATTGGTTAAAATACGTCAGAAATGACATTAGACTACGCTAGTAATATAATAAGTCTATGCATTAGACATTTGAAACAACCAATCAAATTATTTTGGGACTGTCGCTTGTGGCGCCATTAGTTCCTCAGTAGCACACCCCGGCGTGTGACTACGAGGGTTAGGTTAGGAATAATATTTTTGCTTTCCTAACCTAACCCCATGGGGGTTAGGTTTTGGGGTTAGGTTCGGAATAAAGGGAAAAATCTAACAAATATTTTTCTCTAAATGACGTTTTTCACAAATAAATAACAGAGGTTTTCTACATAGTAATGCAGGTAAAATAATCCTTTGCGATCACATCATGCTACAAGAGATTAGGTTATTTAAATCAATGGTTTAGCTAACGTAGGTCACGTGTAGTAGGCAATATGCGACTGAGTTTGACAGATAGTAGGTAATTAGCTTAAAATAGATAAGCTGTTACCTATTATACAATCGCCATTTCACCCTTTTTAAGAGTCGTAAGGTATATTACGGTTACCGCCTTACCGTGCGTTTATACTAAAGATTTGTAATCACAGGATTGTTTTTAACGGATCCGTCGCAAACGGATGTGATGTTCTCACCGCATTTACAGGACCGTTTTGTCGTATCCGTTGCTATGGATAAAGTATAAATACGGATCCGATATACTGTGTTGTGTGTGGACAGGATCATACAACTACATACGCCATAGCCGAATTAAAACGTATCCGATAAAACGAGTCTTTAGAACAGATATAGCTGGAAGAGGCACTTATTTATTTGACATACATATCAGCTACGAATTTTGGGAAGAGCTTTATTAAAGTCGTGTACCTAGGTAATTTATTTCCAATTCCATTAAATGTTTTCAAAACATTTTTAACCTTAAATATATCAGTCAGGTGATGTAGTAAAAACTTAATGACATCGTTTAGTAAATAAAGTAGTAATCTTTGAAGATTCGATGGCACCGGATCTTAACCGTGTCACGGTCAGTGTGACATCAGCGGGGTATATCGGACCGGTTCAGCCCGTGAACTGTACCGATGGGCCACCGCCCAGTAACAGGGTTATGTAACCCGTCAAATTATTATTCATAATATGTATCTTAAATTAACTTTGAAGTTTTTTAAAGCATGGTTTCTTGTCACAAAAAAAAACAAGTCTTCATTTTACTTTTGTTATGGAAAAAATACCTAGTATAATTTTACCATAGCAGTTACACAAAGCTTGCGGGTGCTTAGATCAAACCTGAAATTTTACTTTACAAAAGATTTGAAATATTTTCTAGATTCCGCCCGCGATTTCGTCCGCGTGGACATTCTCAAAATTTCCAGGGAACCTTAAAGCAGGATTGAAAGTATCCAGCCCGCCTACTCAAATGACCACTTTTCTATTCGTACGATCAAGACGTCACACGTCAAAAGTTTATGTAAATCACAGACATTGTTATATTGTATGGAATTGACAAGCCTACGATACGTAATTTTGGAGTTTTTGGCTTATTTTTAATTTCTAAGTTAGCGAACGAACAGAAAAGTGGCCATTTGAGTAGGTAGCTCCCCAGGTTACAAACAATTTAATCCAAATTCTTTCAGTAGTTTTTGCATAATTGAGTAATAAAAATCCAAACAAACATACAATCTTTCACATTTTCATAAGAATTATGCCTTTAACCTACATGTTTCAGCCAAAATTATTAAACTTCAAAGTCAATCAAATATTTTTGGGTATATTTATTTATCTGAAAGTTATCAATTTTAAACTTTGGTGTTAGGTATCATTGAAAACTCGATTTGTTATCTAAGAAAATACGATTGCTCCTCAAGATGTTTTTTTAATTAATTTTATTACGAAATATACTATTTACATCTTTATCTTGACCATGACGATTAATGTAACTTGATTTTCCTGTTTAATATTTTTTTATATCATATTTTACGAGTCGAGCACACTTACCGAGTTCATCTTCAAAATTGAATCGGCGAACTTAAACGAATGTCACAAGTCTTTCATAACAAAAACAAAATATGGTCGAAACACTTAATAAATAACGAATACTATGTAATTATCGTCACATCCATAATGATTATTTTACCGATTATTCGCTGCAATCGATACAAATGGCGAGATTGGATCACCCCGAACACGTTTTGAAAGTGCTTATTAAATAAGTTAACGTAATTTTCAGTCTGTAAATAATATTAACCAATTACTGGTGTTAATTTGAATCGATTATTTTGATGTTTTTTTCTTTGGATATATCTTGATCCCCTAGATTTTTTTTGTTATTTTTGTCTCGTATGAGTTTTGACTATTAATAGAATGGGTAGAATAGGTAACTATTTTAACCAACAGTCGTCAACAAGGTGGCCCAAAATAACGTTGAAAAGTTTTTTTTATTTTATTTTATTAACTTTAAACTTAAATTGAATTAGGATAAATTATTTAAAAAAATACAATTATCGAAGCTGCGAAGCGTTGTGGAAAATTTAACCATGCGTTCGACTCTATGTATTTTCGCCAAAGAAGGTTATTTTTAATTTGAAGACAAATAGGGATTCTTGTAAAAAAAGGTTATATTTTAATAAAAATAAAAAAATAAATATCAACGTTAGACCACCCTGTAATAAAAATATTCGTAGTTAAGTTATCGGCCAATTCACAGGTGCCAAATAATAAATGTTAATATGAAAAGACTCTGAATTTAGAGTCTTTTTGCCATGAAATAAATACGATAAACTTATAATTTCTTTAAAAAAATAGAGTTAGTAATTACAGGAAAATCTTTGCAGATATAATTTGACTTTCCATACTCAATAAAAAAGGTGAATTTTGACAAGCGTAATAATTATTTAATGCGTTAAATTCCTACAAACTAAGTTTATGACTCATCAAAACGAGAGGTATCAAAGCTAAGTTATGTGGAAATGATCCGCTCTTTGGTTTAATAGGTAACTCTATGGCCTTTCGATGTAACATTACTTATTCAAGATTTAAGTGAAAATCGCATAGAAATAAATCTTCAATAGCTACGATATTTTACTGACTATTCAGTTACTAAAGAGGTAAAACTGGCATCGCTAGCATCTGCACACTGTTTAAAAGAAAATTGACATTATTAATCAGGTATTTTTTTCCCTTTAAACACCTTTTTTTTACAACTTCTCTATACAGGGTGAAAAAAAGACGGTAGTTGGAGGGAAGTACTCTAAATAATTGATAAAAGCAATTTTTTTTTATTTTTTAAAAGAATTTATTTTTATTTTTTTAAATAATTAAAACTGCATTTTGTTATGATATTTCGCTTGTCTCAGCCGAGAATCGAAAAGGCTAGAATCCGAAAAAACAACATCAAGTCAATGATTAGGGTCAATTTCTTGGCAGACCCAAGAATGTAATTTTTTTGAACTTTAACCCATTCGATTAACGACTGAGACAAGCGAATTATATCAAAAAGAAATTGAATGTCCTTTTACTTATTTTAGAAAATAAAAGAATGTTTCCTTCAGTAAAATTTGCCATCATAAATATTTATCCCTCCAACTACCGTCTTTTTTCCAAAATTCTATGCTTTTCTTTCACTTCTAAGTCTAGATAAATCTTAGTACGATATAAAGGTAAGGTTCCAAACTATTTTAAATTATTCAAAATCAATCTCTCACCTATGATTCAAAATACCTAAATCTTGGTTTTGATATCTTGGATTAAAAAAAAATATATTAACCCTTGCAAAAATCTAACGCCAACAAGAGATTCTCAATTATTCAAAATATATACATGAACATACTCGTATGTAGTAAATACAAGATGCTATCGATATCATACAAATTGCTTCTTAACGCTGATTATCATAAGCTTACAGTGCTTAATGACTGTTTAATTTATTCTATTAATAAGACTCTTTGTACACATATCTTCACACGTAATATCTTTTTATATGTATTGATTTGAATGTACTTTTCAAGTGTTAGATGTATAATACTGCATTTAGCACATGGGTTAAGGCCAGCACTAAAGTTCATAATGATTCACTTGTAGAGTTGTAAGTGATTAGTTGTGACAATAAAACAACGGTTAATTGTATAATAAATAAATTACACACCATATAATGCTTTAAATAGGTTTAAGAAAAAAGTCATAATAGTAGTTTATGAAACTGATTCATAATGAGGGGTATTAAAACATGAGTGTGTGTTTATAAACCGAGCCGCAGGCGCAGGCGAGGTTTTTAATAGTATCACACGAGTGTTTTAATACCTAGTTATGTACAGTTTCATATACTACTTTATCTACTCTCATACAATTTGTGATTAAACCGATTGAACCTACAAAATAAAATATCAATATATCAATGATGAAAGAGTACGTACTTTCTCGGTACTAGGTTAAGTAAGACGTTTTTCCGTCGCCGCATCTAAAATATCGGGTGGAGTAAAATTTTCACTCACAACTACGACATTTTTAAGCAAAAGTAAATATTAAAATCTTAAAATGGCACGTATTCAATTAGAAAAATAAATAATGAGATGATTGCATTCCAGAAGACTATTGCAACGCTAAGTCATCGATCACCATAGAGTACATTTTAATCATGGAAAGTATGTGGGATTTTCGTTGTTTCTTTTTAATATCACGGCACTGACTTCTTCTTTGATTTGCCCTGTATCGTAATGAGAAAAAAAGTTATTTTATAACATTGCTTTAGTATAGCGAAGGTATATCATAAAATACATTTTTAATTTTTTTTCGGTATTGCGTGTAAAAAGTATAAATTCGGTTTGAAATTCATAATTCGAATTTTACGATATGAGAGTAGATCAAAACACATTATATTTCACAAAAGACACATCTCCTCTCCCTTGCGAGGATACAGTAATCAGTTGCTATAGTTTCTACGCTTGGTAGATGGGTTCCCCCCTTCCTCGACAACGATAATATTAATAAACAATGAAAATATAAATGGATGTATTTATTTTTATGTAGGTTACCAATAATCAAACAACACATCGGTGTCATCGTCCGCACCGTGCGAAATTATGATTTTTAATCAGTCTAAATAAATGTATACTTTATCTGGAGCCGCTCGTCGTGCCCCCCTTTGGATGTTTCTACGCCCCCCTAATGGGGCGCGCCCCACTGGTTAGAAACTCATGAGTAAGAGACAGAGATAGATGAATAGCATTGTGAATGCAAAAATCTAAAAGTTTAAAACAGAGATAGATGTTGGAATGTCTTCATCAGAAAGCGCTGCGTCCCGTTTTTAGTTTCACGGAGCTGGTAGATGTACCACTAAGTTAAAAGTTGCCTTTTACGAAACCCCTAAGTCTTTATTGTTATATTTGTTATGGAGAATAAAATCGTTATCATTGTTATTGTGGCTCAATTTATCAAAAACATAACATTGGGGTGACGATGACATCGTCGCACCAAGATACCCTAGAAATAATTTTAATATCATCAGCTTTGGAATACCACTTTGACGTCAAAATGAAGCGGTCGGATTCTAGAATTATGCTTTAATGTTATATAGGTAGTTGATGCGATGCAAAAGTAATAAAACGTGTCATATCGCTTCCGATCAAATGTGTTATGTCCGCTGCTTAGACAAGGGTGATTATCTTCATAAGAACTTATTTTAATGAGATACACACTTATGAAACCTACCTTTATCTAAGAGCTACTTAATGATTAAGTAGTTCCTATAAGAGATTCCAGGTCATATTTAAAAGTCATAGTGATGTACCTTTCTCTATACTGACTTAGAAAATCGCTTAAACTCTTGGCCTCAGTAAAAATTCAAAACACTTTTTAATAAGTAGTACCTAGGTGATGAATGATTTTTATCGCATAAGGGAACAATCCACAATTTTATTGAACTTTTCCTCTTACTTAAAAGTAAAGTTTCACAATCGAATAGGCGTGGTCAGTGAATAAGCTCCTTAATTATCCTTGTTTCTGTTCGTCCCGTATTTAAGCCTGCAATTTGAATCTTGCTTAATCTGCTGTAATGCGCAATTTCGTATTTAACAAGAACTTATCTGGTATTAATATACTCGATAAACAATTTGCGGTATTCGTGGATTATTTCGCTTAATATGTTATTAACAACGAGAAAGAATGTTTATTTAAAATTTCGTAAATGTTTATTTCATGTTCATTTTACTGCAATATTTTTATTTGTAAAGAAATTTTATTAAACTGTGATAAAAAACACATTTCCCAGTGATATTTTTTCTTAGAGACATACAGGTGACGAGTGTTGTAAAAAACTCGAGTTTGCGAGTCTATATTTTGGAACTCGACTCAATTTTGCCGTGCTCAGTGAACTAAGTTGCTTACGAGTTCCGAGTTAAGTCGAGCGTAAGCACAGACTCGCATCTAAGAAGAACTCGAGTTGTAAACCTAACTCGAGTTTTAAGAGATCAGAAACTTGACGTTATAAACACAAAATTAAATATAAATATCCAAAAAAATTTTTTCTTTGATTGCAATAAAACTCATGACTTGTGAAGACAACACGCTAAACTTAACCGCAATTAATAACACTTCAATAAATTACTCGCCAGACCATTCAGTCTATTCTCGATGTGCTCGAGCAGTCATATTGAGGTCTCTAAGGACTCTAAGGTCCGTATTATAGGACGAGACTCAAGCACTGCTTGCTGCTTGAGTACAGTTAGAAAGGGACGGTGCTATTCATCGCATATAGCACCATCTCTATCTAACTGTACTCAAGCAGAGATTTGAGTTTGAGTTTGATTCTGTAATACGAGCCTAAAAATTTAAGTCGAGTTCATAAACATAATATAGAGTCAATAACTCGAGTCTTTTACAACACTATAGGTAGGTACGTGACAGCCGTAATCATCACTACTTCAATAGTGTGATTGTTTGAAATTATAACCAGTAATTGATTTTATGTAACTCACTTTCCTATAACATTTCCTTTATCCACCATTTCTCATCAAGTGTCTAGCAATATGAAACAGTCATATCTACGCGATGAGGCAGCATAGCTAAATTATAATTATTGAGTTGGTGATGTTATTACAGCATAGCGAACACAGTAAAGGTCCTGACCTGGGCTTAAACTTTATGAGTATAAGACGCTCCCATATAATATTGTTGATAATAAAGCGTTGATCAATACGTTGTAAGATCACTTCATTGGTTTTATAATATTCTTTGGTCAACGGATATGTACTAGGTTATATAGGCTTTTTCTCACAATTACATCTTTTTTTGGGTAAAAAACTATCTATGTTATTCGTTGAAAATTCTTTCTTTTATGTCGATCATAAGTATCCGAAATAAGATCATGGTGTATTTTTTACCATTGTTAAAAATGATAACATATAATTATTTGACTTGTATCTATTGTTGAAAATCAAATTGATATGATTCACAACTAGCCAAATTAATGTGTATTGAGGATTGAAATTTAAGATTTAGTTTTACATTATTCACTCACTTTATATTTATTTATGAGTTCAATGTATACATATTATGTTTGTTTATTTTGAAATATTTTCTAGGTGGCATTATTTTTGAAGTAGATACTTAAAATAAACATCTAAGGAGCACATCGTCGCAGAAACTTTATAGTCTATTTAAATAACCAGCCTATTTGGTAAAAAATCTTTACCCAAGTCTTTATCGAAATAATCATAAAATACCTACAACAACGGCTTTCCACACATAGAATACAAAAGATGTAGTTAATTTATTACTTACAATTTGATTTAATAAGACTACATATTTAAATTATTTTTTCATAATTTACATATTTTATTTTAAAAGTCCTATGACAACTGACAAAAACGGCTTACTAAATAGGTCAAGTAAACAGACTGTATCTAAATTTATGTAATGCTCATTGTCTCTATTACCTTACTAGATATGTTGTCGTTCATAAGCCACATCATACCGGAAGGTCAAACGGTGCTAATTACATACCATGTTCACCGTATGTTTAGAAAGTAAGAGTCATCAAATGCGCGTACGCATGTCGTACGAGATGTAACATGTTGTCTGTCGGCCATTGCAGTGATAAAGCCATAGCGTTCGAAGCGTAATTACTATAGTGGGGAGCCGTGTCGACAGGAGAACGATAAGGGGGGGTGCGCCCCCTACTCAAATGGCCAACATTATATGGTTTGAACACTACGATTACTATTAGGGTCCCCGTACACGGACGACACGCCACAACCATAAACACTGCGCCACCACTAGAAGCTAGAAGCGTCTGTAAAGGTAGCTGGCGCGACAGCCACAAGTGGTCGGTATAGGTGCCGGCACATAACTTGGCAAGACAAAGAATGCGCCAAGTTTAGTGTTTGTAACTGCTGCGCATCTTTTGTCTCATCTTTGTCTTGCCAAGTTATGTGCCGGAATCTGTAGCCGACACAAACTTCCTTCGCTTGCAGTTTAGTGGCCGGTGTCGGCCACAAGAAGCGAGAAACGACGTCTGTAGCGTGTGGTAACCACCGGCGTTTTACCGTGTGCGGCGATGTATGAAAACTACAGGAATCAGTGGCGGCGTTTTGTGGTTGTGGCGTGTCGCCCGTGTGCCCCGGACCCTTAAAGCTTAAAATTATGTAAATCACAGACTTTGATGTAAGTATTGTATTGAATTGACAAGTTTACGGCTTATAATTTATAATAGTATACTGCTTATATTAAAGCTTTGATAGAAGCGTAGCGTTTAATCGCATATAATGTTAGCCATTTGAGTAAGGAATCGGGTTAGCCGTGTCTAACTTTTACTACTGAAATGGGGTTTGGTTATAGTAGTCGTCATTTGTCATTCATCTCCGACCTAAAGGAGTTATCTCATGTGGGATTTACACGGGTGACTAAAGCCACACGGCGAAAATCATCTGTGTAAATGGTAACAGGTGGTTGAACACACTTATCTGACCTGGTGGCCAAAACTGGAACCAAGTGTTATTACATATTGTTACCTTGGTTACGCCGTCGAATACATAGACGACAGTGACGCCGTTACCGGTATGTCACCTGCGATGCGATTCAATTTTCAAGCGACTTGCTAGGTGACTAAAGTCGACCGTCACAACTGACTAAAAACGATCCATGTGTATACGCTGAAATATTTAGCATTTGGTTCCCGCAGTGGGGTGGTTCCACTCTTGATTATAAGCAACTTTCACTATGGAGCCAACTCTGATGTCACGAAAAAAAAAAGATCTGTTTCATACAAAAGCGCAATACTTACTCGACCTTAATGTATGGAATAGCTGATTTTTTTCACGATATCAGAGTTGGCCCCATAGTGAAAGTTGCTTGTAATCATGAGTGGAACCATCCCACTGCGGGAACCAAATGATTAAAATTGTACTAGTCAGCGTGTATAGCCCATCGCTATAGGGATAGGTATTATTACTTTCTGGATAGAGCGGTTGAGTGAGATTAAAGATTACCTGAAACAAAAGAGTATTGTTATTAGTGAATGACCTTTAAAATATATAAGAAAATTACTTTAACAATGAAAGATTTAAGTTAGGACCTTTTACCCCATGCGCCTCACTTAACTCATACCTACTAACTATTTATATAAATTATCAACAATCAAACACAAGATGTGCAATCTTTCTAGGCTTAATAAAAACAATGGAAATTATCCAATATTAAATGTACGGTAAAACTCGTTTAATACGATTTACAAGAGACCAAGCTAAAAACGCGTCTTAAGCCGGAAATCTTAATATACGGGACAAGGAAAAAACTTTTCAATACAAATAGCAAATCAAAGAGAAATATTTTCTTTCATTTTTAGTTGTGGATCTCATTTATAACAATGGTTTCTAAAGTTTACCCAGTCGTATATTATTTTTGTTGTAATTTTTTAAATACTGCAATGTTAAAATATAAATACACAACATTATTGAGATTACATAAGATTTTCAACTTTAATTTTCAAATGTAAACTTATACGCACCTAATCAAAATGATTGACAAACTTTGTAGTAAACTATCAATCTGTGTTGAGTGTTGAGGTGTGTTGAGGTTAAAATTGGCTTTCAATTATTAAAACTATCATAAACTATACATTTTATAGTATTTACTTGAAAACACTTTATTTCTCAGACAAAGTAGGTAATTATAAACAAAGAAACATTTTGAAATCAGCCACAGCTGTTGCTGTTGAAAGTTTCATTTTCAAATATTATATTTTATTATCATGTTCATTTTATGTTGTACATAGTCATAATAACAGATAAAGTTTAACGAAGTAATAATTCATGATAAAAATGAACGTAAGTATCTAAGGTACTGAATATTTTGTATAAAGACCAAAAAAGAATGAAAGTATATGTTAGGATAAGAAATAAAAATACTTTTGACTTTAAATCTAAATGACAAACGTTTTTCGAGCAATAGATTTTTAGCATATAGAAACTTTTATCCTGTATCAGTTAAGAGTTGGCTGTTGTTATCCCTTGCGAAATACAAAAAAATAAACGAAAAATCTTCATATCTGTTACTGTCATACAAATGACATCAACGCACCCCACAACGTATGGGTACGTAGCTCTACCACGAGTTGATGAAAACTGTTTTCGCTACCGAAAACTATCGGATATACTGCTCACAGTCAATGCGAGTGAAAGAGAGAAAACAATAGTGTACAGTAGCGAAAATAGTTTGCATCAACTCATGGTAGGGCTGCAGACGACTTAAATAATTGAGTTAATGTGTTTTAGGTTTATAAGCTAACAAAAATGTAGGATTAACCTTTGTATACTCAAAGAAAATAGATTTCTTCCGGATTCACCGTATTCCAGATACGTCGGAATACAGTCGATAACATATTTTTTTATTTATTTATTTAAGTATTTATTTAATTATAAGGTACAAAAACAGCATAATATACTAACATTTTGGTTCAAATATTAATTAATCTGAAGCATGTTCGCAATAAAAAAAAAACAAATACAACATTGACACTTATTTTACTGATAATTTGTCCATGTCAGTAGTTTATTTTATTGTGAGACCGTTTTTGACATGCGTAACATAATGGCGCGGCTCGCAAGCAATTTTAAACTTAAAAATGGTAAAGCGCCAGTGTTATGGATTGTACATATTACGACGAATCAGGAAATCGGTGAATCTGGAATTCGGTGAATCTCGAATACGACGAGTCAGGAACATGACGAATCCGGAACAAATAAAGTACACGTGGACGTCAAAATAAAAGACGATCGTAACTTGTAAAAAAAAATTACTGATGTGAATAGACCCTAAACACTGCACAGCAGACTTGTTTTAAAATTAAATAAAATTACCTAGTTGTGCTGCACAACTAGGTAATTTTATTTAATTTTAAAACAAGTAACATTTTAACAGAATAATATTATTATGATGAAGTAATATTATTTATCGTTAAGTAAGTAAAAATTAATGACTGTGAACTTTAATGAAAGGCAGTTTGAAATAACGACACATCACCCATAAGTCTGTTCGAAAGACTTAAAAGGTAAATGGTAATAAAATATACAAATTAGTTGAGTGAGTAATGCATCAAAACATCACATCAATATTTGGCACAAATTCGAAGGTTTTATACAAAATAAATAATTATCCTTGTGTTGCAACAACGGAAATATGAAATTTAAATTGATTAACGTTAATGCTTGTGAAAAATATAATTTAAAACAGGCAAAAGGGCAAAGGCGATCACGATTTCTAGTAAACAGACGGTTTGTGGCATAATCACGTGCCGGAAATCAATCTAGGAACCTTCGAGACTTATTTAGGCTTCAAGTTTTTGTTTAAGTAATCATTTGTTTGTGTAATCCTTACTATATGTATTTTTTTGAATACTAGTGGTTCTGTAGAGCTGTAGACCTTACATTTGTAACATTGTTGAACATATTTTGAAATGGCTGAAATATTTTCAACAAAAAATTCACTAGAATTGACTGAGAAAATGCGACCAGAAGTGGGGAACAAATGGACAGGCCGGACGGATAAAGCATTTTTGCCCAAGCTGAAACGGGCACGCTTCGCTTGCGATTCGCCCTCGCTCGGTCAATTTCAGATGAGAAAATGAGTTTGATTGTTTGTTGCGCTTTCACATCTTAACTCTCAACCGATAATCGTGAAATTTTGCATACACGTTGTCAGGAGTACAAAAAAAACCCAATGGTACCTCTTATCCAGAAAAAATTTCTTGTTCCTAAAGGGTAAAAACATAATTGTCCACGCTGACGAAGTCGCTGGCGACCACTAGTTTGTAAAGAGGCAAATTTAATGGTATATTGAAGTATTATTAAAGAAATGTGGTAGGTACGTTAGTAATTAACATAAATCATGTGTATCTATCTATGTAAATTAGTCGCAGGTTTTTTTCAATTAAAGTATTCTTTCAATTCAATCAATATGTGTAATTTGAAGATTTATTTTTATTCACATATAGCTAGTTTTAACAAAAAATACTTATGTAGAAAAAAAAATACTGATATTACTGACGGTCTTAAGTTTTTATCAAGTCCAGGTATAAGTGTTTATAGAAATCTGTTCATAACTTTTAAATACCGACATAAAAAAAAAACTTCATACAACAGTGCATTGTGGCAAGTTTGATTGATGAGTTCATATGACCTTTTAATATGTCATACATATTTATTGGAAGAGTTAAATAGCGATCATACGGGTAAAGAGCAGTAATAAATAACCTCTGTCAACTTAGCTTGGGAATATAATCCTTTGACAAAATGGTCAGCAAATTAAAATATGACTTTAGATATTAAACACTTTGTAAATAAGTGATCTTTTGATATACTTGACTTTACTAAGTAAACACTTTATTCAATTTCAAGTTTAATAATACGTCTTATTAACCAATTACTTTTTATAGAGACACACCTGATGCCAAATACCATTTAAAAATAATGACGTCATGATTGATTGCCTTAATAGAAGCCTTGATTTTATCATTATATTAAGAAGTCACCATAGCGTAATCAAAATGCGTGATTTAGCACCATAAATGCTAGAAACATAAATAAGGATGTCAAGTTCTGACCTATCAAAATGTTGTTTTTAATTTTCAATTATCAGATTAATATAGCTCATAAAATTGTATTTTTTAAGTTACTTATTTATAAATTGCTTATTAAAATAAAAATCGTAAATACAGAAATAGAAAAAATCCAGAATAAAGATAAGCAATAAATTAGAGCATAATCATAGACACATTTAAAACATAATTTATTTTCCCATTACATATTTTTCTGATTGCCAAATTGAAATTTATTAAATACTTGTGTGTTTACATTAAAAAAGGTATTATTTTGACAGGTCAACGCTTGTATGGGAAGTGGGCATTGTACTGATGGAGATGGAGAGAGCCATGGTCGGCGTTTCCCTGCGTGATCGAATCAGAAATGAGGAGATCCGCAGGAGAACTAAAGTAACTGACATCGCTCGAAGGATTGCTCAGCTGAAGTGACAGTGGGCTGGACACAGCGAGAAGAACCAATGGTCGTAGGGCCGGAAAGGTTCTGGAATGGCGACCACGCACCGGACGACGCTCCGTGGGCAGGCTCCCGACAAGGTGGACCGACGATCTGGTGAAGGTCGCGGGAAGCCGCTGGATGCAGGCAGCGCAGGACCGATCGTCGTGAAGATGCCTATACCCAGCAGTGGGTGTCGTGCGGCTGATATGATGATGATGATAATGATTTAGTCAAAATAAATAGAAAATGCTTTAACTTAAATAACGACATACAGCGAAAACGCATCAAATCAATCGCTCTTTACAGCTGCCGATGTCACACATCATTCTTCAAATGACGAAATAGCTTTCAAATACTCAACTATCTTTATAGGCGATGTAACATTTAAACACCATGCATCATCGCATAGGTCACACGCTTCCACACATACTGACATAGAAGGCCTATTAAAAAAAGACAATTAGGTTCGTCGTCCGACGATGTTCGTCGTTAGATTTTTACGATTTTAAACCCTAGGGCTAAACATGAGCATTGAGCATTTCTAAGTTTGTGTTGTGCGCACTGAACATTGAAATGACTTTTAACAGGATAGGTACAGCTCGATTCAAACTTTATGACTTCTCTGAACGGGCGCAGAACACAAATTCGATGTGTCTGGAAGAGACGTGTACGTGACGTAGACGTACCTGACTTCACAGAAGTCATAAAGTTTGAATCGGGCTATACTAGGGCGATTTTAATTATTGCTTTTAAGCTTAGTTTGGTTTTTACTGTTTTTTTTATTTCCCTACGTTTCGACACTTTTGCTACTGCCTAGTTACGGGGGACAATCAAAATAAACCAAATAAAAAAACACATTTCATTAAACCGCGCTAGGTTTTAAATGTTTTTAACCTTAGACATGAGAATGTCACGGAGTGGAACGAACATCGGTCGATTATCGCTAATCTTTTTTTGTAATAGGCCCTCGGTTTATCTTCGCATTCACGCCTCCATCCTAGCTTTACGGTCAACTAGTGCATATCGCAATTACGTAATCTAATCTTTATCGTCTATTGCACTAAGTCCAAAATGCTCTACGTATTACTCAAACAGTTTCTCACGATTATTCATTAATGGTGGATTATCTTGCATTATTTTTACTTTAAAACCATTTGCCGGCATTAAGTGCAAGGTTGCTAGTTGTTTCATAGACGATTTGCGATTACTGATTGAACAATGAGCTAGAATTGTAGCGATTTTGAAGCTATTTTAATAGGCGTGTCGATATCTATGTTGATGATAGTTGTAGAAGCAATGGTGATGTAATGATTGCCAGTCTTTGAAAATAGGAAGATGAGGTTTATGGCTTAAAATGATAAGATTTAAGTTAAGCCTCACCGCAAGTTGCTTTGGGCAACCGCAGGCACCTAAAAACTGTTATTTTCTATTTCGCAGACCAATTCGATTGTAACTTTGATATTTCGAGTTGTGAGTTGTTGCAATTTATTAATATGTCTTTGTTTTTCGTAGGTGCTGCTAACCGCAGTAAATGATTTGTTTCCGTTTTGGTAACTTATATTTAGTAATATGAAAGGTGTGAAAATATTAACAACGCACGTAGTTAGGTATAAAAAAAGGAATATACAGACTTTATTAAATTTAAAACTGAATCAAAAGTAGCCTAGAGCCACAGTATACATACATATTAGTTTTATTTAAATATATATACTGTGCTAGAGCTTTCAAAATTGCGCCACAGATTTATGAAACTACTGTGCTAGAGCTTTCAAAATTGCACCACAGAGTTATGAAACTACTGTGCTAGAGCTTTCAAAATTGCACCACAGATTTATCGAACTATTGTGCTAGAGCTTTCAAAATTGCGCCACAGATTTATCAAACTACTGTGCTAGAGCTTTCAAAATTACGCCACAGATTTATCAAACTACTGTGCTAGAGCTTTCAAAATCGCGCCACAGATTTATCAAACTAATGTGCTAGAGCTTTCAAAATTGTGCAACAGATTTATCAAACTAACTGTGCTAGAGCTTTCAAAATTGCGCCACAGATTTATCAAACTGAAAATAGAAATAAGCAGTTAAGACAAAAAAGAGGGTCTTAATTTTTTTAATATGTAGATAATAACTACTTTAGATATGATAATCCAAAGCAAAACATTTCTAAGCTACGTTGACAATTGACTTTTAAGCAATAATTTGCCACTCCTAAGCTATAAAACTACGACTCACATTTGTTCACAAAACCTGTACCTTCGTTATTCTTCAGCCATATCCCACGGAAACTTCTAAACTTAATTTAATGAATAAATTATATCTTTTTTCAAGGGCGTGTATTAACGTCGACGCATAAACTAAAACAATGGTAGCAAGTGTTGCGCAAGAGTTTTGTGTCATTTCATAAATTCGCAAAAGACAATGGAAGGTGCGAGGGAATCTCACAGAGTGGCGTTGAAAACTTTAAAAAATACACTTACGACATTATTACATTATGGTCACTCAACATTTTATTCGTGTTACGAATTGCTGACTTATTCTGTACCTCTGGATAGAGTTGTGTGTAAAAAAAGATAGATAAGTAAATGTTTGTTTATCTATATACAGATCAAGACTTAACCCTTAGCAAGAATAGCAATCGAGAAAAAAACGTGCTCGATAGAGTAATTCTCTATGGAAAATCTCATTTTGCTTTTCGCCGGTAGATGGCGCTATACCAATTACCCATACAAAATTACTCTATCAAATGTTTTTACGTATAGATATTTTTTTTCGATAGCTGTTCGTGCTATGGTTACAAGTTACAACTGTTTTTTTATTCGCAATATAATAAATTGACGACTGCTTCTTTTTATAAACGGCACAAAATAAATCTAAAAGTAGACTAAATAAAAAAAAAGCTCTATTAATGATACTTGTTAATATAAGACGGGTCATCTGACTAATTAATTCGTAGAAGTAATAAAAATGCATCATTTTAAATACCGCGACAAAATGTCGTGGCATTAGATCGTCATTATTGACTTTAGATCGTTCTTTACCTGTATTAAAATTTAAATTATTTATTTATAATATCAAGTAGAGTAAGGTGTCCTTTATTAGATTTATAAAGTTTTTTTTATAAACTATTTAGGTACGACAGTTTTGTCGAAATTATATTTTTGTCATCACTTGTATTATATGCGTGTAATCGTTCCGATCTTTCTAAATATCAACACTAATTGATTCGTTTAAGCGTGTTCCCATACATATGTTGTTTCGGCATCACCATCCGTCAAGGTACGGATTTGCACCGGTCTTCAAAAGGGCACATCTGTTATTTTACGCTTTTGGCGCGGAGTGTGTGATGCAACGACAATCTATGGGAAACAATGATACTTGCACAAAGTTTTTGGTTAACTGATTATTTTAAGGCATTAAAGGTCAATGAAGCCTTCGTCACCTTTTTATGATGCTTTTAAAATGCACGTTGTAACGTGAAGTTCGAATTTTAAGTGATGGATGTGCAAGGTTGAAATTAAAAGCAAACTTTCAAATTATTAGCGCAGTTTAAAAAATGCAAATGTGTTTTTTGGCAAGATTCTGTGAATATAATGAGTTGCAAACATTTTGATATATGTTTTTAATGATGCTCCTTTTAATTTAATCAACATGCTTTCTCGTTAAAATAATACTGGTTTTTAATAGAGTTCTCGCGAAAAAATAAGGTAGGTCCAAGGTTAAATTTTGTTGCTATAGAGAATATACGAGAGTAACATAATTATGTTAATAATATCAAAAATCGTCGTCAAAGTATTTATTTTAAGATTTTTAATAGATTTTTATAAGATGATGTCATTTCACGCTTAATGTCATTTAAAAACAAGCTTTTAAACTAAACTGGGAAACTGAATTATTCGTTTTGATTTAGTTTATGAGCGTTTGTGACCTAATGTTGGTAAATTTTGAAATAAAACACTTCTTAACGGATACTAGCGCGGTTTTATTGGAAAGACTTTGTTAATTAGTTGGTATTTGGTTTTATTTTTTATATTACCTACGTTTCGGCACCTTTGCAGCTGCCGTGGTCACGGGGGACTGAAGCTACTCATGAGCCTACCCTCAAGCACTTCACTTGTGCTTGTACGTTGTTTTACAAATAACAATATTGATTATTATTAATTTATCAGAATTTTTTCAATATTGTTATAGTTAATTACTTCTCAAAATTATTAAAAAGGAATAAATTTCGCTCTACTTATTTCCGCAACACGGCGGACAGTCGCGCACTTTCAAAAGGTGCATTCCAGCAGACCAATCGCTCACCGATCACCACAGAGTAAACCATTTGGCAAAAAAGGAAAGAACAGAAGAGAAGCGAGGGCGGGTCGCTGGTTGGATTTAATAGTAAGTGTTTCAATGCAGTTCTAAGATATTTAAATAAATGTAAATAAACTTTTATCTTATTAAACTGTTAATGCGATTGTAATTTTTCTTACAACATCATAAACAAAGTTCATACAGAAGAGGTATATACATATCTGAAATAATCATACTTAAATCTAATTATGTCCGAGCTAACTTAAAATTGTTGCAAAACAGAGTCAGTGAACGAGAGTGTTATTTAAAAAAATTGCAAATGTTAACTGTTAAAGGTTGTAAGCCAATAGCCGTGTAATTACAAAATTTACACCTATGATTGTTATTGATGATAAAAAATATCGTCTAAATTACAATATATTTTAATAATTATTTATAGATTTGAGATATTTTTATAATGAAGATTAAAATAGGGAAAGTATTTGATTTTATGTAATTACAACTTGATATTACAATGAAACATCATCGTTGTATATGTTTTAATTATTATTTCATGTGCCTTTGCTAGACTTTTTAACGATCATAAGCTTTAATTACAAAATGAACTAGCTACCTCAATTTTGAAAATTTCAATGACCTCATTAAATAAAACAGATGAACATCTTCAAGCAACTTATCGCAATATACGTGCGCGTGGGCACATAAATGTCAAAGATGGAAAGTAAAATAAACAGAAAGATTGTTCTATTCAGCTTACTCGATAGCCTGATCATTCATCAACTTATGCAATATTGCCATTGTAGTGATATAATAGTAGGCAACATATTGTGCGGTATGAGATTTTTTATCATATTGTATTGATCTTTGATGCTTGTTAGAATATCTGCGAAAATCACAAGCTTTTTGCGTAACCTTTAATCGGATTGTCATGTCATTTGTCATTCGTAAGCTTTTGTGCGTATGATCGGTTGGGAAACCATGTTCAAGATGGATCACTTGCTCAATTGTTACTCAAAATGTAATTTCCTGTTTCTCTTGCAATCGTTAATTCATAATGTACAGTTGATAGCACATCTGACTATACCTGTTGACCTTGAGACGTTTTTATGGCTTACGTAATATAAGCTTTTTTCACAGCTGTTTGAATTGATTTGCTGTCGTGTGTACATTGACATTACGACATCCATTAAGCGGGGAATTCACTTACAGACATGTCCGCAGGCACGCCCGCGAGCATTTCCGAGCGGGCAACTTTACAAGAGGTTTCTCCTAAGCCTGTCATGTGTGTCGTCGTCGCAGACGGTCTGGCAACTATAAAGTTGCCCGCTCGGACATGCCCGCGGGCGTGGTGCCTACGGACATGTCTGTAAGTGAATTCCCCGCTTTAAGCAAAAGATTATGGAGTCTTCAATCTATTTAATAACCCAGTACTATACTTGACACTTTACTATATAAATAGTAGGTACACACTTTAAAAAAAATCTATAGATACGTGTGTGGTAGAAAGTAAAGTTTTGACAGACCCTATTCAGTTTCTTCAGAGTCGTTAGCTAACAGATCAAAACAATACGCCAATTGGTTCAGTAATAACTGAACAAAATGGCGGTGAAATCAAAACGGAACTGCAGTCTGAATGCATCAAGTCAGATGCGACTGCGCCTTAAAACAGTCAATCACGGCGAAGAAAGCACATCCGTGGTACCTACACAACATTTGAAAAGCAGTACCTAACTACCTCATTTAAATGTCTTTTGATCTCTATAGTGGATAACGCACGAAGTGTCTGACTTCACATTTTTGTTATCTATCCTATTTTGAAACCTATCATGATAATTTTATATCGAGGAGAATGATGGCGTTTAAAACTCCCGTGGATTTACCCTAGGGTCAGTTTACACTTTAAACCATGTGACCATGTGACTTGAAAAAAAAATATTTGACAACATCACATACATTGCTCCAATCCCAAAGTAAGTAGCTATAGCACTTGTGTTATGGAAATCAGAAACAACGGTGGTATGACACACACCCAGACCTGAGACAATATTGAAAAGTTAATCTTCTACATTGACCCAGCCGGGGATCGAACCCGGGAACTCAAGAGATGGTGACGCCTTGAAAACCGGCGTGCGAACCACTCGACCACGGAGGTCGTCAAAAATGTGTCAAATATAAGTGACTGTCAAAATATTTGGAAACATTCAAAAAGATTATCAAAGTGTCCAAATATTTGGACCAATACCTTACCAAAAATACTTTTACCAATAATATTGAACAAATTGTATTTTTGACAAATTAATTTAACATATCTTTGACTGTTTCATTAAATATTTTAGTGATCTACTTAGCATTATAACCATAGGGTCAGATCAGTCGTCCAATATTTAATGCTAACTTTACCAATTCTTAGACCGACAGGGCATAAAGACAACCATTTCTAATCATTGGGGTCTAGCCGAACTAATCAATTAGTAATACCATAAAGTTGTGGTAATACTATCGACTATTAGTTCCTCAACTCGGCCTATTCCCGTTGTCGCCCACCTTTATCCACCAGTGGTGGACAACTGGATAGACCGTCCTTAATTCACTTCCACAAATCTATCAGCGGTGGACAAACAAAGCGGACACTTCCTTACGTCTATCAGCGGTGGAAAAACAAAGGGGACACTTCCTGACATCTATCAGCGGTGGAAAAACACATATGGGGGACATAGGGAATAGGTTCACAACTCGGATGATTTAGCTACCTAGCTCATGTAGGGTCATCTTTGCATTAAGTAAGATTAAAGATCAACTGCACAGGACTTTTAAATAGTATTGTAATAAATCCGCAAAGCTATCGATGCCGGAAGTCACGGACATTTATAAGGAAATCAGATAATTAACGCGTTGATAAAATGCTTGCGTGTTTTATGTGACACTGCACTTAAGGAAAATTATATTGTTCTTGTTGTAAAATAATAAAACCGGCCAAGTGCGAGTCGGACTCGCGCACAAAGGGTTCCGCACCAAAAAACGGCAAAAAATCACGTTTGTTGTATGGGAGCCCTCTTTAAATATTTATTTTATTCTATTTTTAGTACTTGTTATTATAGCAGCAATAGAAATACATCTTCTGTGAAAATTTCAACTGTCTACCTGCAGTCGTTATTAATATCGAGCAAAAAACAGCAAAAAAATCACGTTTGATATATGGGAGCCCCCCTTAAATATTTATTTTATTCTGTTTTTAGTATTTGTTGTTATAGCGGCAACAGAAATACATCATCTGTAAAAATTTCAACTATCTAGCTATCACGGTTCATGAGATACAGCCTGGTGACAGACAGACAGACAGAAAGACAGACAGACAGGCAGACAGACAAACAGACGGACAGCGGATTCTTAGTAATAGGGTCCCGTTTTTACCCTTTGGGTAAGGGACCCTAAAAATGAAATGAATAAAGATTTTTTTATTAATCTTAGGGTCAATGAATTGTTAATCTATCCGTAAAATTACTTTAATACCTATTTTTTGTCAAAAAAGATGAAGAGCTGATGACTATAAATTGTTAACGTAAAAAAAAACTTAAAACATTCCGAATTAAAATGACCTTTGCAATAATTCACAGAAAAAAATGGCCGGCCATCCGATAACATTTAAGAAGACGTTCTGTTGTATAATATATCCTGTGTCGTTTCTCTGGGAATTGGTATTAAAGTGATGTCCCATTGTTTCAGTATTTGCGACATTCTACTTGGGTCGTAAATTTCGAGTCGGCTCAACCGTTTTGTTGTTACATAACTTTTTTGCAGTGAACTTGTTTATTGAATAACCATTTTGGATAAACGTTGCCGAATTAAGTTGTCGATGACTCAAAAACAAGTCTTTAAAATAATAAGCAGTTTCCAAATCAATTACTAATTAAATTTAAAATGTGAAACCAGATGTTTGTTCAGAAAATTATTAATGAAAATTGAAAAAAGTACCTTAAACCCAACAAGCAATTTTCTAATTATCTGTTTTCTGACATCATCAGTTTTTTTTATTAACAGTACAATTATTTTTGTCATATATCGTCACCAACTTAATTTCTTCGTAATTCTTTATTGAGTTTCAATAATTGTATCATGATAACTAATTTACTGAGGATTCAAGATAACTATCGAAGCTGTTAAAAAAACTTTTCTTGCGCTTTAAACAATTAATTTATTCTCGCCAACTTCATAATGTTAAATTAGTAGACAAGATATTATTTAAATTAGAATGATGGCAAAAGTAATGCTATTATTAAAACAAGATCCTAAATATAATACCCGGATTCAAACCGACACTAATATCGCTCTTCGCTACAAAATTTTCCTTCCAAAAAATTCTTACTTAATATTATAAATCCGAATACGTTCACGTCTTAACTACTCAACCTATCATCATGAAATTTTTCAAACACGTTGTCAGGGGTAAAGAGAAGGACTTAGACTTTTATCCCGCAAATAAGTACTTTTCTATTGAGAAAATATCTGTCCACGCAGACGAAGTCGCGGGCGGCCGCTTGTACTTTTTTTATTAGTGTTTATTTAGTTTCGAAGAATCCTCAAGTAATAAACCTTGTGATTGATTATAATACTTTTAACATTTATAGCGATAAACGCTCCGTCGATACAACAAGGTTAGGCAGCTTTTTGCCAAAAGTTCTGTATGTCGCAGGGTTATTATAGAAAACGGAATATTATGATCTTACTAGGAAAATTATAATTTTGGATTTTTGCCATTGAACGTCATCGACTAAAACATATTACAAGGGCACAGATGTGACAATTCTAAATGACAATGATAATTTCATGTCTATGGCGTCAGCTAATTTGAATTTATAAAATTGTCGATAAGTATCGTAATACCAAACTACTCACCGACACCGCAACTTACATCAAATTGTCATTGTAATTTACAATTGTCACGTATGTGTTACGGTGGTCATCCTAGTTTATCATACCCAGTACTTTACTAGTTCGCGTTTAATTACAAGCCAGAATTTTAATAATATTACTAGAAAGATTATAAAGTTCTTGTTTTTACGAAAATCCTGCGACATAAAGAGGGATCTTCAGACCGGTAGGAAAAGGTCAAGTGACAGACAGATTTAGCTGTATTGTTTTATTGGACTGATAGATTTTACAACGAAAATATGTTAATTAATGATATTAGTAGATTCAATTTGTATATTTGCGATAAGAACTTCTTTTATTATTGATATACAACGTGTAACAGAATTAATAGCTAAACCAGAATATGGTAGATAGATACTATCAAACTGAACTTTTACTTTTACTACGGGACCAACTCTGAAATTAACGAAAATATGAAAATGTATAAAATAGTTGACTTTTTTGCGTTTATAGGGCTAATTGTCTAATTTCAAAATCTATCGCAATCCCTTTCAGGGTTTGATACATTGATGCTTCTTTTTGGCACACATAAAAACTTATCAAAGAAAAGCAGCAATGTGTCACATCCATCTGTCAAATGAAAGCGATTGCGATAGATTTTTAAAATTAGACAATAGTAGCCCTGGGTCCATAGTAAAAGTTGTTCAGTTTGGTGGTCTCTACCTACCATTTTCTGGTTTAGCTATTAATTTTGGTACACATGCTTTTAAGAATAAGTAGATATGCTCAAACTTTTATTGGTTGGAGAATTATCAATCGGCTTCTGGACTACAAGATTTTATTTTGTAAGATTTTAAGAAACGTAGACTTTTTAATAAATGGCGAAATTGGAATATTTTGGAACACAGGAAAAGATGTGCTAAATCATTTTTTTCGGTTAACTTACCCGAAATTTTGTTTTAGTTTTATTTTATTTAAAAGACGACGTGATCTCCCAACAACTGTGTTACTAAAACTTTTTAAGCTCAAGAAAAAGACAGATTTTAATTACCTACTTAAACCGAACGGCAAACATCGTTCGACCTACTGATCGCCTGTTTTGATTCTTAAGTAGATTTTTTATTGGTTTTCAATAAGTAGATAACATTTAAACGTTACAAATTATTACAAATTATAGCTCTTAGTCAACGTATTGTATTATTTTTATATTATTGCAAATACTGCATTCATAGGCACAAATCATAACCCACGCGAATATAGTTTTCGTTTTTGGGTGTTAACGACTAGATTTCCTGAGATCATAATAAAAATTTGGTGTACCATCCACCCATCATAAAACTGACCTTTAGTAAAATAGCTTTACATCTGTTATTGACTAGTCAAGCTATAATTACCCACTTAACCTTTCCATACACTTCAAATATCAACATCAATTATGTTTTTTACGCGTAAAGAAAAAAGGGTGTGAATCGTCTTTAAAGATTAAAGCCCGGTTCACAATAATTAATGCGTGTGCGTTGAAAATGAAGCACAGCGCGTTGCGTTGCGTTGACACTTATATGTCAGTAGTGGTTGCAGTGGATCAGTCGCGCGTTCGGTGTGACATATACCATAGCATTTCATGCATTACAATGTTGTTTACCGTTACGCTACGCGCATTCGGTTTGACCCAGGCTTAAGACGGAAATAAAAAGATGTTTATTTGAATTAACATCACCCACTCAGTACAGTAGTTTTCGGCAGCCATTTTATCACAATTGTTACATGAATATTTGACTTGTGTCACTGTTACGAGAATAAGTTTCTTGGTCTATTGCGATATTGCCAGTAGTAGGTCTTGCAAACAAATTAACTCAAGCAAATATTGAGCAAAAGTAGTCTTAGCCGCCACCAATATCGTGTTTAGATAATAGATCTTTTTGTGGATCTAAAAAATAGATGTGAATTAAACTTTCTTATACTAGTAACTTTGCTGAGTTGTAGACCTTGCGTTTGTAACATTTTTGAAATTTTTCGAAAATACTGAAATATATTTTTTCCCATTATATCCGCTATTTTGAAAATTTTTGAAAAAATGAATTGACAAAATATCTATATATAATTATCCTGCTCACAAAATTTCATGATAATCAGTGTTGATAAATGCGACCTGTAGAGGAGAACAAACGGACAGCCGGACGGACGTACGGACGGAGAAACTGAAAAGGAGACGCTTCGCGTTTGCTCGGTCAATAATTATTTATAGTATCTAACATCGATTCCTCAGATAAGCTGGCAGTGGGAAGGATACATAGCGAGAAGAACCGATGGCCGTTGGGGCGGAAAAGTTCTAGAATGGCGACCGCGCACCGAACGTCGCCACAGAATAAATAATAGTAGTAGGCCGCCGACAAGGTGGATCGACAATAATTATGGTGAAGGCCTCGGGAAGCCGCTGGATAGGGGCAGCGTAAGATCAATCGTCGTGGAAATCCTTGGAGTAAGCCTATGACTAGTAGGGTGGCTTGTGGCTAATGATGGATGATATTAATGGTGGTTAAAAGCTAATACTATAGGCTAAGTGAGCTTTTTAGGCCATTAGACGATTCTATTTATGTATGTGTTCTCTTCCTTGTTCTATACGAATCTAAAGCTTCTTAAAAACCACATTGTGGTATTTATGTCCTTGAGTTGATTTAAATGCCACAAAATAGATATTATAGACTCGTCCTGACCACATTAAAGTCATCTTTGACAAAAATGAGTACCTATTAAAGTTTTAGTTAAAAAGATTTATTACAACTTGTTCATTGAATCATCAATGTTAGGTATAAAAAATAATCTTTAGAGTTTTAATTTGCATAGTTTTTCGTGCAATATCGTTGATGATAGGAAGTGTTTGAAAGGTCGAATATTTTTAAATATAAAGGAGTATTTTTTTTTTCTAAAATTGCTTTTGTGGTTTATGGAAATATGGCTTAAGAACTTAAGAATAATTTTAATACAATAATTTATTATAGTTTTAGAGTTTATTGAAAATTACCATTTAAAATGTATTTTATAACATATTTGCTCGTAAAGGGTCTCTTATTACGCCAATTTCAATATCGTATTGTATCTCATTACGAACTTGTGCGGTAATGTAAAGTAAAACGCACGGTTTATCAAGATGCTTCGTCTAAAACGAACGGTACTTTTTTAAATCTTAGCAAAGAGTTTTGATATCAGAAAAGAGGTCAACATTTTATGAATAAAATTTACTTTATATGTTTTTTTTTCAATAAAAAAATTTTTGAGTATGGGTATCAAATGAAAGGCCTTGATGAGCACATTCCAAAATTATATAATTTGTGACTAAAATTTAAGAAAAAAAATTTTTTTTTTTCGATTTTTGAATATGGGTATCAAATGAAAGGCCTTGATGAGCACATTCCAAAATTATATAATTTGTCAGTAAAATTTAAGAAAAAATTTTTTTTTTTCAAATTTTGAATATGGGTATCAAATGAAAGGCCTTGATGAGCACATTCCAAAATTATATAATTTGTCACTAAATTTAAGAAAAAAATTTTTTTTTTCAATATCTGAATATGGGTATCAGCTTCAGCGAGGACGACGTGGCCTTGGCAAAGAAACTGCTGTACGAGTCTCTCGGCAAAAGTGACCAGATGGTGTCCCGGAGGCGTGATGGGACACAGAAGAGCCTGCAGGAGATCATCACCCTGTTCAAGGAAACCGATCCCGATGACGTGCCGACGTTCGTGGCGAGGGACCTCAACAAACTGCCCCCCGTCACCTTCGATCACGTCGATGTGACCTGCCTCCTGAAGGACATCGTGTCCCTAAAGGCGAGTTTGGCTGAAGTGATGCTGAAATTCCAAGCATCCGAAAATACGGTGAGTGAGTTGCGTAAAGAAGTTGACGATTTACGTGAATCACTCGCCGTAAGTAGGTCAGTTAGTGCAGGCACAAATGTCAACATGCGACGTGGGGCCTGCCTCGATACATCGTCGTCGAGTTGCAAGTCAGCAGTTTCGACTCCGTCTCCGCCACGGCCCGATCGAGCCCGAGCGTTGCCGCCGCCACCGCCGCCGCCGGCCGCGAACGCCGACCCCACGAGCTGCACGCCCCCCGCCCGCGCCCCGCCGCCACCTAACGCGGTGGCGCCGCGCGCGCCTGAGACGCGTGCGCCCGTAAGCAGCTGTCAACGGAATTTTGCTGCCGTTGCTGCCGCCAAGAACTCAAGGCCGCAGTCGCAGCAGCCAGCTCCCGTCAGTGGAAAAGCTCCTTCGCATGATGTCGTCCGACCGGTCCAAGATGAAGATGGCTTCCTCGAGGTTCGGAATAAAAAGCGACAGCGTCAGCGAACGAGGCAGAATCACCATGGCACCGCACCGACAGGGCCCAACTTCCTGCTGCGAGCTGCCATACCGACCACGGCCGTGTACCTGTCCCGCCTGCACCACACCACCACCGTGCAGGACGTGATAGAGTACATCAAGAAGAAAAGCAACTTTTGTTTGAGGGTTCAGCCTCTGGAGTCGCGCCATAACACCAATTTCAAGGCGTTTGTGGTGCGCATCCCGACAACAAGGCTGGACCTTTTCATGAAGGAGGACTTCTGGCCGCAGGGCGTGGTGTACAGGCGCTTCCGAGGGACATTGCCCTGTGCCCCCGATTCGACACAGAAAATAGTGTCAAATTAATTCTTTACTAACATTACCATTAAGTTATTAACTAACACAATTGTTTTATATTTTTATATATGTTTAGTTTTAAGGTATATATCTATGGGCCTTGTTGCCTGATTATAAATAAATAAATAAAAATAAAAATAAATGAAAGGCCTTGATGAGCACATTCCAAAATTATATAATTTGTCACTAAAATTTAAGAAAAAACAATTTTTTTTTTCGATTTTTAAATATGGGTATCAAATGAAAGGCCTTGATGAGCACATTCCAAAAAAATATAATTTGTCACTAAATTTAAGAAAAAAAAATTTTTTTTTCAATTTTTGAATATGGGTATCAAATGAAAGGCTTTGCTGAGCACATTCCAAAATTACATAATTTGTCAGTAAAATTTAAGAAAAAATTTTTTTTTTTCAAATTTTGAATATTGGTATCAAATGAAATGCCTTGATGAGCACATTTCAAAATGATATAATTTGTCACTAAATTTAAGAAAAATGTTTTTTTTTTCAATTTTTGTTTTTTTACTTTATTGTTGTTTGATTTCCTCACAATCGAAGTGAAAGGCAGAAAAATCGACCGATAAATACTTACAAGTGTATAAAAAATTTCATCATTATGGAAAACAAGCAAAAATGCAAAGTCCGAGTTTTATTTATTTCCTCGCAAATATGTTATAAAACGTCGTATGACATACGTGCGCTTTGATAATTACAGCCTCTGCTTTCTTGTAGCCCTCGCCTACGGCTCGGGCTAGCAATATCGCCTCAGCTGTAATTTTCAACTTACCGCACTTATATCATAATGTACTATTGACAAAGTGTAGCTCTTAGAATTGTTAAATTAAGTTTATGTTAAAAATATGTGCATTATAGAAGCAGGATATATTTAATACCCTTAATATGTTAGTTAAAAGTATTTAAATTAGCTTAAGTATGTTGAAAAATAAATAATTTTTATTGTATAAGGAAATAAGACACATTGAATTTGCAATAATAAAATTACATAGCCTCAATTTTCTTACTCAATAGAACGGCTCCAAAAAATGTCAAATAAAAATAATAAAGCGTAAATGATGTACTTAAGACATGCGTTTGCGCACATCCAGTCAATGACTCACAAGTGTTTACAATAGCGTATTGCCTATGGGTTAAAAGTTACGTGTCACTTTCGCTAGCAACCGAACGTGTGCGACGAATCTCTTCAGGCCCATGCGCGGTACTGTACTGTTGTTCTTTATAGGCTTTCGCACTTGTTTGCAACCGCATAATCACAAAATATTCTGGCTGTATTAGAAAATACTTACGCCTTTTGTTTTTACTTTGTTGCGCTAGGAGCGGCTAAGTAGTAACTAATTAACATAACTTGTGGCCCTACCATGAGTTGATGCAAAATGTTTTCGCTACCGTACTATATACCAGCCAGGTGTCGGATGGGTGACCGTTAAGCGGTATTACAACTGAGCGTTTCCGTGCTTTGGTGGACACGTAAAACCGTCCGTCGGTCCTGCCTGGCTGTTGTCATCTGATAACAGTCGTTAAGCCAATTAGAGGCTTTTCAGGTGGCTTGATATACTCTAACACCAAAGGAAAGGTGGCCACTAATCCTCATACGATGAAATAAGGTAAGACTGTGATCTGGAACTCGCTGGCCGAGGTAGATATAATGACGTCATCGTCCCACAGGAATGGACTGATAACCTCTCATCTGCCGCACAAAAAACAGCGATTTACTGGACGTTTGACACGAAATTCCGCATGATTCCGCGCAGAACTTTCGTTCCACATTAAATTAAATTTAAAACAGTATGTCATTTGATATTCTAAAAACAATCACCTACAAAAAACGGTGCGAAAATTGGAACGAGTCTGCGACGGATCGGTGGAAGAAAAACGTTGTTTTTCTAAATAAAACACTTTTTCATTATTTTCACTGTTTATTTACAGTGAGGATACCTTATTTTACGGATGAGCTAAGTGTTTTGATAAATAACTTAATTATTGTTGACCTACCATCCTACCAAACTCATTTTGCAAACGTTACCACAATATTTGTTTTAGTTGCTTCAACTTATAAGGTTAGGAGTTGCGCAACTTAATGTGCTTAGTAGTTAGTGTTCAACCATAATCATATTGTTTAAGCTAGCTTATTAAAGTTAATAAGTTGTAAAGTTACTAAGGTCTTTGTAATAAATACAAAATATGGGATGTTAATATAAAATGTAGATTAAAAAACAAAGAATCATGGAGACTAGATTTTATAAAGGTTATTGTGATGACTAAACAACAGCTGACTATTTTATTGAGGCAATAAACTTCCTCATAATTTTAATTCTTTACTGCTGTGCTAACAAATTGTGCAAACGTGTGAAATTCCAATAACAGATTATAGTCTATGATTAGATGAGTGATCAATTCGTCAATTAACATCTGTCTAGTAATTATCGAATGAATTTAACAGAATGCGGATTGAAATAACTGATTATTTCAATCTTCGATATTTTATCATTCATAAGGCCGGCCACACACAGACGGAATCCCGTTACGGAATTTCGTACATACGTGATTCCGAACGCAGCAAATGCATACAAAATCTATGGGCCTGCCACAGACATGCGGGATTTTTCCATACGGAACCTTCATACATTGTCGAAATTCCGTTCGGAATTTCGTAACGGGATAACATCTGTGTGTGGCCAGCATAATTGTCCATGGCCTTCATTCAATCAAGTTTTCAGCAATAGAACCGCGAAAGATCTATAATGTTGGCTAAAAAACTAGTTTTTCAACAAACACTGGGTCATAGAAAGCACATAGTTTTGAATTGGTTTTAAATAGTAGATGCTTTGTGTGTTTAAGAAAGCACATTATTAGATTTGAATTGGTTTTAAATAGTAAATACTGTGTGTGTTAAAGTTTAGACTATAATTTTTAATTTTCATACCAAAATTACGCGTTATAGTGATAAATTTAGTTACGACAACAAATAAAATAACATACTTAAGTTTTTTTAATTTGATAATAAAATATTATTGAAAAACCTATAAAAATAAGCCCTCCAATTAAATTTATGTGCCGCCAAATAAATTAAATTTTGATTTACATCTTCCTCTTACATATAAAATTCTGAAGAAGGCGATAATTTTATATTGTCACTAGCAGCCGCCCGCGACTTCGTCTGCGTGAACAGTTTTTTTGCTATCCCTCGGGAACTGTACGTTTTTTCTGGATTAAAAATATCCTATGTCCTTTTCTGTATCCCTGACAACATGTATGCAAAATCTCATGTTGATCGGTTCAGTAGTTAAGACGTGAAGACGTAACATACAAACAAACAAACAAACGGACTTTCGCATTTATAATATTAGTAAGGATAGTAAGGATTGATCTGTTCTGTTGTGGACATTTTCAAAATTGTAGTCTCGTCATCGATTCATGAATAAACAATGCAGCATCGTAAAATATGTCAAAAGGCAAGGTTCAATACTTTCTCACGCACTCGAATCGCAACCGAATAATCGAATAAAGATTTCCCAATAATCGAAAACGATTGATGATCAAATTACTCGTTCTGTTCGGATCCAACCATTCGATTAAGCTATAATTAAGGTTGGTTTATAGTTTCTACCAATTGCTTTAGCATTTGCATGCTTGCGTTTTTGTAAGGATTATATTTCGGAGCGCAGTCATTATCCACTTAGATTTTGTGAGTTAAATGTGAAATTTGAACTATGACATACTAAAATTATTAAATATATTTAAATATGTTAAGTAAACTTACACATAAATTTAAAAAACTTGGATAAAAAATACAATGTATAAATGGAAATACATACTTAACACCTAGATTTAATATTATTATTTTTCTATGCATAATTGCGTTTGTTTCTTGGTTTAAATGTGTTTGTGTAGGTACAATCAAAATTAACTCCAAAGGCATAATTCTTAATGATTTTTTTATGATTTTTTAAATAAAAAAGTTATAGGATTAAAAAAGGCGCTAGTTTCTTGTGAATAACTTAGGAATATTTTTTTTGCATTCAGATCAAATCAAGTGTCTATTCCATAGAAATAGAATGTCAAAGAACAACAATGTCAATAAACAGGTGATTCGAAAAACGAATCATACATTTTATATGAGATACGTAAAATATGACTTAGATTCATAAAATATTAGCGGCCGCCCGCGGTTTCACCCGCGTGGTTCCCGTTCCCGTGGGAATATCGGAATAAAAAGTAACCTATATTTTAATCTAGGCTATCTACTCTCTGTGTGCCAAATTTCAACCAAGTTCGTTCAGTAGTTTTTGCGTGATTGAGGAACAAACATCCAAACATCCAAACCCACAAACTTTCACATTTATAATATTAAGTAGGATGACTATAATATGGCAAAGGAAACTAATAAACTATGTTCCATACTGTTTTCTTCGTCGATTAACGAATAAATGTGGCGAAATTTGGTTTTAAAGAAATGTGTGGCAATATCTTATTTACCTGTGAAAAGTGTGATTACTTGGATTGTTTCTTTTTGTCACATCACAATCACTTAGAGCACAATACACCATGGCTCCACGATACCTTTATTTTAAACTGTGATTGCTCATTTGCTAGGCGGGACGCTAGGGTTCTTACTGTAAAAAATGTTGGCACATGTCACTTGATCCTTTGTCTCTTTTTTATACATAGACCATGTCCATATTATGATGTTAACTTCTCTTTTCCATGCTTTGTTTGTTGGTCTTCTTGAGCGCAGCAAAAACTTTTCTATGTCTATAGTCAGTTCTGTTCCCTTATCATAATAAGTGATGAATAAGATCAATCGACCTATGACCTTAGTTCATAGTGTTAACTTGATGAATGTATACGGAAGGCGGATGTGTCGAAATTAAAAGTATGGTGAGTGATTGATTGATTCATATTTTTAATTATCGGCTATGGTGTTATTATATTTTTAAGTGTTTATAATACTTGATGATTCTGTTTTGCGTGCTATGTGTTATGGTGGTACTAATTTTTCACGTACCTATTCGCCATATTATTATGTTCATCGAAAATACTCTACTTGGCTACTTGCCTATAACGTGCTAATAAGGCTAAAACCCTTTGTTCATAATATCCTCTTCATATGGTTGTATTAGAGCAAAAATGGCAAATATAGGAACGCGAATAGTCATTTGAAGTTCCAGTAAGGTAACGAACAGGTGGTTTTTCATGTAAATGTAAAAAAAAAACTTAGTAAGTGGTTGCAAACTTATCTAGAAAATTTTCATCACCAAAAAGGTCATAAGTTTTCATTTGTCTATTGTTTTTCAAAATAGCTTAATTCTACCAAAATAAAAAGAGTTATCGAAATCTTAAGAAGCTCCGTGGGAGTATAATTTGTAGCTGCTTACCCAATTCATTGTTGTTAACAGTGAGAAATTGTATGCGTTAATAACGAAGACACGATCCTCTTGATAAATGGTCTAGACAATCTGACTACTTGAAAATTGCCAAATTTAAGCAATTGAATATATTGCCAAACGAGTTAGCTGAAAAATTGCTAAATGTCAGCAACTGAAAATATTACCAAATTTAACCTACTGAGATATACTTGATTGTGTCGGATTGGTGTCTGATGTATTGTTAGGATGTCTATCAATGTCTGTATATGTATGTAACACTTGTAAGTATAAACAAATTATTACTTGTTTTGTTACCTCAAAATTGCATCGATAAATGTTAAACGTCAATCGAAAATTTCACTTGACACCTAACATTTATTTAATGCATGCAATTAGAGAAACTAATATACATAAATACTGTGGATGGATACACTTTGCTTATCACAATGTCGAAAGAAAATCATCTGTGTTGTTTGATTTTGCTTTTTTATATTGCATACTTAACTAACTTTTACGGTATATTTTAAGACAAATGTTATTTTACATATCGATCTTAAAAAAGCTTTTATTAAGTATTTAAAAAAAAGAGTCAAAAAAATACCAACTAATTTTAAAAAGAAACAATCTCCTCAATTTCAACCTTCATTTTATTACTAGGTAATTAATTTAATATTGCTTTAAACTGATAACATTTTCGCATTCAATTTCCTAATCGTTAATCAGCCATGAAAATGAGAAAATGCTTCCTTCCTTCATAATAAATTGTATTGAATATAATACGTATATCCAATCAAGTAGCCGAAACTAATATATTTTATAGTATAACAATGGATCTAATAGGACGGGTAAAGTCTTTGTCTGTAATTCTCACGGAAGAAACTGCGTTGATGGCATACTTACCTAGATTACTCAGTTACGTTACTTTAATAAATAACACATGTAAATTTATGTAAAACATCCTTTTACATGGTCAATTAGATGTGCTAATTATATATAAAGATTTTTTGAGAAAATTTATTAAAATATAAGATGTTTTTTCAGGTTTTTTCACAACTATTTAATAAAACAACGTGTTATTGAATGAATCAAAAATGGAAAAGCCGTTTCTTCGGGCCATCAAACTGAACAAGTTTTAGGGATCAACTCTGAAATCACAAAAAAAAATATCAGCTGCTTTATACATTTTGATATTTTCGTTATTACTTTTTGTATAAAAGCTGTTTTTTGCGATTTCAGTGTTGGTCCCATGGTAAAAGTTGTAAAAGTTTGATGGTTTGAAGAAACAGTTTTCTCATTTTCAGTTGATTCATGACAACAACAGAACGAATTTATTAGCCATTAAAATAAATTTTGATATTTTTTTAAATTAAACTCATAACGTCCAGATAAGATCAAATTTCCTCGTCCCAACCTTGAACTCTTACAAAATGACATTATGAAATTATAATGAATTCCCACTACTTATGTCAGAGGCATCCATTGACCCGCTGACTCGGATTGAGAGAATGTGGGGAAACAAAATAATTATTGCCTTATCCGAGGAGCCTCTACGACTCTTTTGTTGCGTCTTATCTAGTTTTGAATTGTTTTGTCAACTTTGTAATATATGCAAATGTGTGTACATAATACATATATGTAATTAAGACGGAAGATTTATACATAATAAATGTGACATTATGAAAATATACAGCACATTAGATTACTAATTCCAAGGTGATCAGAACTACGTTTTCTTTCTAAATGGCTAGATTTGTTCCGGATTTTTCATGTTTGTCACTCGTCGTATATTTTAAATTCGCTGTAATTCAGGCGATGCTAAAATTAAATAAAAAAAATCTCATAATTTGATGAATAAATTAAAACAAAAGATAGAACAATAAATTCTCCTCGGTAAACCACAAATATTATGCAAAAAAAAATCTTTTCTACAGAAATTTAATCTGTTGTGCGTAATTATGTTGTGCATAAATGCAAAAGTGAGTTTGAATGATTGTTTGTTTGTTGGTTACGCTTTCACCTGTCGTCCTAGCTATTCAATGATGATGATCACATCATGAAATTTTACAAACACAGTACAAAACACATCTTTCATACAAAAAAGTACCGTTTCCGAGGGATAGAAAAATAACTAATGGTACAAAATTTTCAAAACTGCGAGAAGTCTTGTTGTCAATCATTCATAATTTATGTTGTCGATAATTTCAAAAGAAAAGGAAAGTATTTAGTAATTCATCCGACTAAGCATTTGAGTCATATCCTTTTGCCAAATAGCTCTTGTTGGTAATTTGTGCTAGCCATATTTGTAGTTTTATGTTTAAAGATTGTACGTATGTATAGAATTACTCAGTCATCAAGTCTTGCCTTACACAAGCATAAATTCTTCGACGTATCTTCGACAAAAACCAATGGAAATGACTCTGGTTCTACCAACTTCTTTAAAAGGTGGTAAGTGTTTTTTTACTCTATTGTTAGCATCTCATCACAAAAAGTACCTTAGTTTATTATTGCACTTGAAATTTTCATTGATATATGAAATATGATGTATTGATATATAATGTAAAAATAGTGCATAATTACAAAATAACTACACCCGAAGTAACACTTACAAAAATTTTCATTCATTTTCAAATTGCACTAGGCATTTTCATTTATGATAAGATGCATATTACAAAATAACTTAAACTGAAACTTACAAAAAAAAATTAAACCACTTAGGCAAACTCACATAAATAAACCAATTTATATCTATCTCATCATAATCTAAACTAAATTACTTTGATTAAACTCTTAAAATCGAACCTAATTTACCTCAGTCAGATCTTCTATTATAGACCTAGTGACCCACAGAATCAGTGCTATGCGACATTACATAACCACCACGTAACGTATCGCTTTCTACCGACCTCTGACATTCTAGTGCTAGTATTTTTTTTGTGATTTATGACTTGCCGACTAGTTTTCTGCTTCAGGTCAACGTGCTAATTCATAAATACTTTAAATACTAAGTTGAGTAATTGTTGAATGTGGTTCATGTAGTTTAGATAGGCCTATGTAACAAATGTATAATTTTTAGAAAATGCTAAATACTTGATGAATTATTTATACTTATTTAATGTTTCTTTATTACCTTTTTCTCTGTAACACAATTATTGTAAAGAGATAAAGTTTGTTAGTAAACTAATCTTCGTAACTATCCGATGGAACACGCTTGCCTAGAAGATTCATTCATTCACTCGCGACTGGAAGGCCCTCAGATTGTACCTATCAGGAAACACAAACTCAGGCAGGGAATTCCACTCTCTAGCGGTACGAATGATAAAATTTCACCAATAGAAAGCTACTTTATTCCTGAAATATTAGATTACCAAAATTCTACGAGGAGTAGGACGAAGTCGTGGGCGAAAACTGTACTAGCTTACATATCCTACGCTATACATTGGTCAATCCAATCAGCTAATAGTTTTTATCAAAACCTAAATAAAAAAACATATTTAGTTAGTCCACCACAACAGTTTAACATCACCGCAGTAGCTCAGCACATCAAACTCAGTTATTTCACAAACCGATATTACCTAAACTGTAAATGTTTCGCCACGATGAGTTGACACAAATCATAGTACCAATGAACTTTGAGAAATAAACAAATTAACATGTGTCCATGTCAAGTGACGGGGTTACGAAAATTGTTCTCGTAGTCTTACCGCCTTATTCATAAAAACAAGCAGTTATAGTGTTTTGTTTCTTTTCCTCTTTCGACGAATGATAAAGATTAAACATATTTTAACGGTGCAATAGCTACAATAGAATTATTAGGCGTTTATGAATAAGGTCCTAAGTATTTCGGTTACACCGTTATGCGTTAAGCTGATAAGCAATATAGTTTCATAAAAATGAAAACACTTCTATGTATAGATTGTAGAGTATAATAATATTACTAATTTGCATATTTACACCACCAACTTAGGGTAAGTTGATAATAATTATTTATTTTTATTTCAGAAAAAACGCAGCATAAAAGTTAGCTTTGACTTAATTTTGTAGTTCACGGCGCGATTTCTGTACATAGTGGGTACTATGTTATTTGAAAATAAATTAATACTTAATTCATTCATTCAATAACATTTTTGAATGAATAGTGCGATTAGGTAGTACAATTTTCACTGATGACTGTATCAAATATACAATACAAAATAGTAAAGCATAAAAATGAGAGATGTTTGCAAGTTGATTTACATAAAGGGAGCTTGTTTTTAGCAATGTTACATCAAAGATAATAGTCGAATAAGCGACTTGTAAACATCACTCTATTTGCCATACTTACAACCTACTCTCGGTACACCATACATATTTTTATTGCATAATGACTTATAAGTTATTTGTGTTACCTATCACTGAAGTTCACGACCTCTTAAGAAGTTTCTTTTTCTATATTACGAAATGATGATTGTCACGTTTGGCTGGTAAATTTTGTGGAATCATTTCACAATGACGTAACGGTAAGTTTGTATGAAAATAAAGGAACCTTTTATAATTTAAGGTTAACATAATATAATAATACAGATAATCTTTGCTAATTGTTTTAAATATTATGGCAAACTTTGTGTCCAGTTCTGTAATTGGTGATATTATTTTTATATACAACGTGTTACAATAAACTCCTAAAGCCGAATATGGTAGATAGGGACCATCAAACTGAAAAACTTTTACTATGGGACCAACTCTGAAATCGGGGAAAAAAATCTGCTGTTTTGTACATTTTAATATTTTCGTTATTATTCGCGATTTCTGAGTTGCTCCCATGGAGTTGTTCTGTTTGATGATCCCTATCTATCATATTCAATTTTAGTTTTTAGAAATGCCCAATTTTGAATTACCTACAGAAATAAATAAACAAATATGTTTACAAATTGTAAAATTCCGGAGTTACGTAGTAAAAATCCATTATTTATACTTACATATACATTTTGTCAAAACAAACCCACCGCAGTCTTCTTTAAGTAACAAATGACATGAGTGTTTAAGCGTTTATTTCTATAATTAATAATTAACTTGATTAAATCTGTAGAATCAGTAAATAGGTCCTTCGTACATGATAGGTTGTCATAAATATTCAACAAGTGTTATTAGTATTAGCAACATGTTGGCTTATCTTATATCGATATGTTAGTACCTATTTAAGCGAGACTTCACTACATCAGTTAAATATTCTATATGTCCACTACCGTTCGATTCTATAAGCAATTCCGATTCATCATTATTCTCACAGATGTCAGACTATTACTGAATCATGAGGCAAAAATTGTCACAGATTCCAAAGAGTAGAAGTACCTGTTACTGATGTGAATCATGAGGCAAAATGTCATAGATTCCAAAGAGTTTTGACCAGGGTACTTATTGTCTTATTTTCGAAATTTATCGCAATCGCTTTCATTTGACAGATTGATATGACACATTGCTGCATTTATTTAGTATGTTTTAAATTGTGCCAAAATGAAGTATCAATGTAACACATCCTGAAAGCGACTGCGATAGATTTTGAAATTTAGACAATAAGTACCCAGAAATGGGTATTATATTGCGTACTACACCTGTCAGGCAGAGTGTTGCAGCGGCGAATTTGCCGCTGCTCTTTCGATGTTTGGTACGAAACGGAGGCATATCGCATCAAAAAAATGAAAACTTATTGTTCGTTCTGTACTTTGCGGTTCATTGAACGCACTTGTATGATCGATTTCTTATACAAATAATGTTAAAATTTGTATGATGCGATGTGGAACAATAGACACTGAGCTTTAGTTTCAAAGTTAAGAGTTTAAAATTTAAATCCGTAATATCAAAAATATGCTTCGTGTGCTTTAAATTTATTTTACCTATGTATGAGATTTTGTTTATGCCATTTATGTTACTTCTGAGGGAGGAACCATATTATGCTCTGTTTATTTTATGTCTGTTAATTGTGTATTAATTCAAATCTATTTTTCCACTCATAAAGATGTTTTGGGCAATGAAAGTTCAATGGATTTTACACGTGAACCCAACGTTTTTATTGAATTCTACTGGAAAGAATATAAGGCCTAAAATGTCTTGTATTTTTTCTTTGTGACTTTGCTTATTCGTGAATAGAAATTGCTATTAATACCATGCCAATTACAAGACTTGTACATTCAATTTGCATATTAATTTTACTGCGTATTACGTTAAAATTGTTCACTTTCCTTGTCGGTTAAAAACATTTTATTTTCAAACTAGCTCTTTTTCAAGTATTTTTGAATGTTGAAAGTTGAATGGTTTAAAAACTGCTCACAGATTAATGAAATGTGAGAGTTATGGGCGAAAAAGTTATTGGAAAAATATTAATAGAAATTTATTTTGAGAATAATTTGTTATGTTTGACCGATTAAAAAAAGAGGTTCGTGTTTTCAGTTGAGGTTTTCGAAAAGCATTTCGTTATAGTATTTGCATTCTTCTTTTTCTTATCATATGAGGATTATTGGCTACCTCTGGTGTTAGAGTTTATCAAGCCGCCTGTAAGGCCTCTAGCTTGGCTTAACGACTGTTATCAGATGACAACAGCCGGGACCGATGGTTTAACGTGCCCTCCGACGCACGGAAGCGCTCAGTAGCACTTTAACGGTCACCCATCCAACACCTGGCAGGACCAAACGTAATCGAGTAGGATCTTCTAAATTTGCATTTACTACTTATTGTAGTATATTTAGTGTCATAGCTAGCCGCAGGGCGTTTTATAGTAGTTATGGGAAAGATGTATGGATTGCAGAAGCCATTGTTAGACACACCATCAATAACTTGTTTAGTTATTGTGGGCTTGTTATAATGCATTGTTGATATTTATCCGAAATAACCTTTTAGAATTATTATAATGCATATTTTATTGGGTTATTGACAAATTGTTTATATGGAAGGTATACATTGATGCTTACTACTACTATACTACTTGAAACCTACTCGAAATTCGTAAATTAGTAGATACCAGTGGCGAGGGATAAAATTATGGCAAAGGTATGTCGTTCTACAAAAAATATATGCAGATATAGTGGGTCGGTGGGGTGGGATTTCTACAAGTAAAGCCACTGTAGATACCAAATGTTGTATGATGATTTATTGTGCTTTTAATATTTTTCTAGTGATAATAAATGGGGAATGTCCATGGAAAATCAAATTAGCTCAATATTTTTTTATAGGTAGGAATAGGTAAGCTCCCTTATTAATAGAAAAAAAAAACCGGTTGCGTAAAAAAAAGTCTTTTAGACTTCACAAATATACGAAAGTAACAGCAGAATGGAGATTATACTTTTGCCACCACCTGCCACAACCACAACATGGTATTAAAAAAAAAGTTTCGACACAAAACGTTAAAACTTTTTTTAATACTTGTTGTGGTTGTGGCAGGTGGTGGCAAAGGTATAATTAATCTCCATTCTTCTATTAAGAGAGTATTTTCTCCCTTAGTAATAGAAAAAAGTATCGTTTTCTATTACAAAGGGAGCTTATTCCTACCTATAAAAAATATATTTAGCCAATTTTATTTTTTCGGACGAAATGTCCGAAAAAAATAAAATTGGCTGATTTTTTTTTTGTTTTTTCGGACATTCCCCATTGTTTTGTACACGAATTTAAAAGATAGGAACGACAACACGGTTAGTTAAACAGTTGAACTACGAAAACAGCGCTTCGCGTACGGCATAAATCATAGTATAGTCTAATGTGCGGTTGACTGTACTTGAATAGGGAATATGCATAAGTTACTGATTTTCATAAAATTGAGCTTGATCGCTGCGGACACTTGTAAAAACATGATGGAACAGAAAGAAAAATAAAAAAAATGATTATTTTCGTTTTATCACACGATGAAATCAGGGGAAAATAATTATATTTTTTTTTTCGTTTTCGGATATAATGCACTTTACAGTCAGATAGAATATCGAAAAAGAAATAATATTTTGTATGACACATATCTACTTAAACGCAAAATTTAGGGAGATAATTGAAGATTATTGGCTAACTCCATATTAAACGCGCCCGAAACACCGAAACGTGATGTGTGACGTCACCGTTTTGTATAGAGCGTTTTCGGCGGGAGCTGATGCGTGCTAACTTCAAGTAACTATATTACGAGAAAAAAACGCAAGAGACAAGTTTCAATATTACAGTTGATTTTATCACGCATTATACTATTGATTTTGATAAAAAAAAAATTGATGCATATTCCCTATTGCGTCAAAACTAACTTAAGCATTTTTGCCAAAATTTGAAAGTAAAACCTTGAAATAGGTTGTAATTTTCTTTAGTGAAAAATTTTACTTTTTTTATTGACTTTGCGTAGCTTGACAGAGAGACACTGATTTTTTTTACCATACATATACTATAACTTATAATAACGGCGGCGTATAGTTTCTTACTATAGCGTTGTTAGTACTATTACATATTCTGTGCTAGCGTTTCCACTCACAAAAACCCAGCCTTAAATCATCAGCAACCGACAGTCATCGTGGTACTAAGGCATTGTTCTACTATCTGCGATCAGCAGTTAATTAGCCTGGACTATCAGCATAAAGTAGGTCAGGCAAAAGGAACTCCTGCATTTGGCACACTCCAAGTAGGCAATTTGGAACATTTATAGATTCTGAAGTATTTGAGATTTTTTCAGTATGTCAAAATAGCACACCTAGTCCGGACTTTTTAATTGATAAGAAGAGCGGGCGCAAGGAACTATAAGTAACGATATTTACAAATTTACTACTTTACTAGTGCTTTTAATACTAGTCTAAACAGTCAATATTATTTCACAAGTTTGATAAACTTTTATAAAATAATTTAACTAAATAAGTAGTAGGCCTAGTATAATTATGTAATATCGAAAACTACCAAATTTTACTTACTTATCTTGTTGGTAAAACAGGCAATATGAGTAAAGAGGTAGAGCGTTAATTTTTTAAAAACAAATAAAGTTTCTAATCACGATTCAATTTCTTTTTCAATTTGCTGACCCAATCTGCTGAGAGTTGACTGATTGAATCGTCAGTAGTAGAGTTGGGGGCGCAACGCAACGTGAGTAGAGCACGGCCAACCGCGATTTCAACAGATTGTGGATGAGTTGAATCGTGAGTAGGCGCTTTAAGCTCATACTAGGGGTACGAGCGTATAAATCTTTATCCCTGATTCGACATAAGTGACAAAAAATAAGTATTTAATACCCTTTGACATTATTTTTATTTCCAAATCACTTTAATAAATCTTTAGTAACACAAAATAATCCATCACATTTATTTATTAGATAATTATGGTTCTCATTGATTGTGAAAACCTTAATTGACTCACATGAATCCGATTTAGGTATTATATCAATTTAAGTAGACAAGTCGATATTTGGTGATTTATTAACTTTGACAGGTTGCCACAGAGTTTTTTTCGCAATGAAACGCCGTGAAAGGTTATGTCGTTTGGTATGTGGCTTATGAGAAAGGTATGTAGTTCATTGACCCTAATCAGCAGAAGATTTCATGTACAAATGCCTTATTGATTTATTTTGAATGATTAATTTTAGTCGATAAAATACTTCGGACTACTGAGTGGCAGCTTATTCTATCAATTGTAAAGATTTTGTAATCAGTTAGCTACCTATTGATGAAATGAGATTCAATTTATAGAAATGAGTTGATCTAATAGGGAATATGCATCAATTTTTTTTTTAATCTTAATCTAAAGTATAATGCGTGAGAAAATTAACTGTAATATTAAAAGATGAATAAATAATGAAAAATATTAGAAAAAATCGGCTCACCCGTAGCGACTTAGCCGATTTTTTCTAATATTTTTCATTATTTATTCATCTTAATATAAAAATAGCATTGTGAATGCAAAAATCGAAAAGTTTGTAATATTAAAACTTTTCTCTTGCGTTTTTTTCTCGTGATATAGTTACTTGAAGTTAGCGCGGAGCAGCACCCGCCGAAAACGCTCCATATAAAATGGTGACGTCACACATCACGTTTCAGGTGTGTTTCGACGCGTTTAATATGGAGTTAGCCAATAATCTTCAATTATCTCCCTAAATTTTGCGTTTAAGTACATATGTGTCATACAAAATATTGTTTCTTATTCGATATTCTATCTGACTGTAAAGTGCATTATATCCGAAAATAAAAAAATAAAATTGTTATTTTTCCCTGATTTCATCGTGTGATAAAACTAAAATAATACATTTTTTTTATTTTTTTTTCCTGTTACATCATGTTTTTATAAGAGTCCGCAGCGATCAAGCTCAAATTCATCAAAATCGGTGACTTATGCATATTCCCTATTATCTATTAAAGATTTTGCCTGAAACAAAAAGTGGTGTAGGTATTCCAGTGGAGCTAAACAGTCAAAGATGTAATTATTTTGGTCGAATTAGAAAAATGTTTTCTTGTTTTTTATATTACTTACTCATTTTTATGAATAATATTATAATATTAAACTAACGCGAGTACAT